>AIET01001556.1:0-532185 GCA_000292665.1 Helotiales sp. EF0021
GCCTCCAGCGGTCCAACCTCCCCCCCCCCCCCGCCCCCCCCCCGCCCGGGTAACTGGGTTGGGTAGTCCCACTTAAACCCGCCCTCCACCGCAAACCGCGCTAGGTTGGGTTGCTCCCCTCGAAATCCGACCCATGGTGCACCACGCCGCTCCCTATGCTGGAATGCCTGGTCATGAGATTTGTGTCGGGTAGAGCAGAATGACAGTCACTAGGGATCTAACAGCAATATGTTGAAAGCATTGTTGTCGGCACTAATGAAAGCAGTACGACTTTAGAGACGCCGATGGATACATGCCATATGCAAGCTGGGACACAGGTGGAACATTCTTACAACACTGCACAGAAATGTTGGAAGAACATAAATAGTTTCAGCATCACCTTGGGTGCTTGGATGACTCCTTACCTTGGCCAGAGGAGAGTATGTATAGCTTTTGAGGAGAGGAGAGAGGCTTCAGCGCACCTAAAAAAACCAAGAAGTAATGCGTGTCATTCACAGAGTAGGTAGTATTCACTTGTGATTCTAACCTAGGCTTTAACATCAGGTTTCGGAGGGGTCGAGGTAGACTATAAGCAAATTCCGGCTTACACCACATCAATAATCAGTGACCAAACCAGATACCTGCACGACCATCCAGGACGTAAAAGGGAGGTGTTGTGAGATTTGTTGACTTGCTATCTCTTAGCTATGTGCTTGTGATGCAGCGTCAAATGGAACTGGAAAGCTGAAGCTGAATGTGTGTATAACAGCTAATTTTCAATTGGCCATTGAGGAGATTCGGAAGATGGAAGAGGATGGACAGTTGGCTGAGATGTGACAGCAAGAGCAATATGTAACCCGAGCCTCAGATTTTGCACACTATTGATGCTCTGCCTGTATACTAGAATCAGAAATCAACAGTAACGCATCTCTGAACTTACGTCCGCAGACATACTGAGTTGAATATCGAGTAGGGAGAGGCGGCAGCGTATGACCCGTGATTGTGCAGATAGAATGAGCTCTGATGTCTCCAACTTCAAATAAGAGGGGCGCATATATAGTGCTTAGAGACTAATCAAAAGCTGATAGGACGCATTGAGGGGCATGCAATAGTATTCACTGTCTCGTAAATCAAAGGGTCAATTCACTTCCGAGCGAACTTGGCGGTCATGAGATTGGCATGTGTTCGCAGCTGACATTCAACTGAACGAAAACGCATAAGGAAGTTCTCGCACTTCGCAGATGTATGGTTATTGTCAGACTTCAGGGGGATAGTGCAATAAGAAGCTCCAAAACAAGCAAAGTGGTATATTTCATCTCATCAACTCATCATCATAACATATGGACACACACATCACCTCTTATGAGGTCGCCATCAGCAATCCAACCATAGCTCTTACAGCACCAAGATGACCCTTCTCCTTGAGCAGCTTATCGAAAGTCTCAGGTACCTTGCCGAGACTGTTTCTTTCGTCTGCTTGTTGCCCTGTTCAGCATTAGCTTTTGGTGAGTCTCAAGGGAAGCAGGAATGTGACATACAGCTCTTCGGCACCCTCGCAGCGGCCCCGATCGAGCTTTCAACCTCCCCTGTCCAATCAAATACTATCTTCCACTCCAACCGTAACTCTACATCCTCATTCGACAACTCCATGGTGCTCCTCCCAAAGTGGGGCAGTAATTGCCTCCTACTCCAGTTGCTCTTCTCGGTTTCATCGTCACCATCCTCACCACCATCAACCACGCTTCCATGCCTTTTCCTTTTCTTCTTCCTCTGCAAACTTTTCATCCTCGCTTCCGGAGTCCCAAACTCCTGCTCAACAGCACACCAAAAACAAGCACGCTTTATCGAGACCTCGACCCAACGCGACATAGCCCAGCAGATGACAGTGATGTCTCTACCTAGCGGCCCTTCATCTCGAGCTCGAGCTCTAATGAATGTCCCGAGTTCTTTTTCAGCGTTCATGTCTAGCCGCAAAATGTCGACCGAGGATATAGTGAGGGCGGAGGTATCAACGGTCATTGCGATACGGGTAGCAAAGAGACCGGATGGGTGGGTGGCAGAGATGAGATGTTTCTGCATGAGTGGTTCCTCTTTCTCTCGTGATGGGCTATCCAACAGTGTAGGACTTGCCGGTAGAAGAGTGATCGTCGATGTATAGATAAGAGTGCTGAAAGCTTGAAGGTACGGCAACGGATCATCGAGCGCGATAGGAAGATGAGAAGGTAGCGGCTTCTCAGAAACGGGCAAGGGTGCAGGCTTCCTCCTTGAATGGAATGGTAAGAAGGCAGCGATGGATTTGAAGATGCTGGTAGGTTTTGACTTTGGCTCAATAGGATGCTCAGGCGCCGTAGCTCTTGACAACATAGCTAGCAACTCATCCGGATTTGGAGCTCCTGATGTCTTCTTTTTTGACTCTGCTCTTAGCCGCAACCTCTCATTTTCTTGATTTGCCAGCGCAACATCCGCTTGCAACTGCTGAAGCTCTCTCAGCAGAGCATCTCGCTCTTTTTTCTTGGCGGCATGAGGATCTTCAGGAATAAGGAACCTAGCGGATTTCCGACGTTTGACAGGTTCGTCCTTGGGTTTCTGCGACTTCTGTTGCTCTTCTGGTTGCGTCTCTTTGATTGGCTCGACCGGGGCAGAGTCCTTGGGCTTCAGCGGCGATGATTTGAGCTTTTCTGCCCTCCTCCTGGCTCTCTTACTCGGTGTATCATGAATACCAGCTGGTGGAGTAGTGACAACTGGATCTGGTATGCCTCTTTGAGTTGGGGTAGGAGGTAACTCGGGTTCAGGACGACTTGTCGCAAACAGCTCCGCCATGCCTATTCCTCTAGATGGCCTAGGTGGGCCAAGTGAGTATAATGGATCAACCGGCAGCTGAGATTTTTCTGCTTGGCGTTCAGTTTCTGGCTGTTGGACTATTTCTGGCTGCGAAACATCATCTGGTTGTGGGATATCGTCTGGTTGCTCAAGCTCATCTGACTGGTTTTCAGTATTTGGCTGTGTTGGCACCTCCTCATACATGATCTCAGCGAACCCATCTCGAGGTGGTGGCGGCTCCGTAGGAGTGTTGGAGACATAAAAAGCTGTTTCAAGATCCGGGCCCTCCACAATAGGAGCTTCCACAGGTGATGCCTCAAGTCGGGGAGAAGCTGCTCTTATGGGAGCCTCCACAATAACATCCTCAATATAGGCAGGTGCTTCAATTGGGCTTCGCGGTGGCTCTGGTTGTTCAACTGGTTGAGATGACACTGGGGACCTCCTCAGTCCCGTTTTCCTGAAAGGATTCACGATTTCCTCCTGTTGCTGTTGCGGTGCCATAATTTCAGCCTGTGCAGTGACTGGTGACCTCCTCAGGCCTCTCTTCTGAAATGGATTGGGATCGATATGTACATTGTCCGTCGGGTCCGCCTGTGGATGTATACTTGGTCTTGGATCCGACGGTTTGACTGGAGATGGGGACCTCCTTAAGCCTGTCTTCTGGAATGGATTGAAGTCCTCGGGTACTTTCGTAGGATCAATATCTGGGTACATCGAGGCTGGTTTCTCTGGCCTCTTAGCTGGAGACTTGACAGGAGATCTTGACATCCTCCTGGGCTTATTCGAAAGTCCTCCTCCAACAGCCTTCGTCCTCTGTGATTTTGGCGTCGTAGCTCTCGCTGTCTGTGTCGCATATCTATCGTAGACCTCCGGCTCATTCTCCTGTGTTGTCGATCCATCTCTCTCTGCGCCCGTAATCACACTCTGCTGAGCTTTCTCCGGCGCCTCTCCTAAAGCTTTCGCAAATAGATCCTGTAGATTCTTTCCCCTACTGCCTGGTCTCTCTGCTGTCCCAGACCCGGATGACGAAGGTCTATTCAACAATTGAGGATTATGTCTCGCCAGACTAGCTTTCGTAGGAGATGCGAAGGAGGGCCTGCGAGCAGATCCATCTTTTCGAGCGCTGGGTACGGGTATTCGACTTGGTGTCGCGGGCGCGTCGATAGGAATTGATGTCGTGGGCGACGTTTTGCGCCGTTTGGCTGGGGAGTCTGCCATTGAATATTCGAGGTCGATTTACCGTTTCTCCATGATTTGCTGGGAGAATTGCACGTCGAGCCACCGAATTGAGAGGTCGTGAAGGGGGTGTTGAGGGGTTGTAGATTATTTGGTGTTGAGGGTCGCGTAGGCAGTGAAGACGCGACTTGAGGGGACCTCTCTAGCGATCGAACACTACTGGTTCGACTCCAAAGTGTCCATTGTCCACGACAAACTTTCAATGTTCACTTCAGAATATAGGAAGACAGTCAGTGATTAATTGAATTGTCTCTCCTGAGCCATGCTGGAATTCTGCGCCGTGATCACGAGACTGCCTTCTACCACTTGTAGCTGCTGATAAACATCCTGGGCAGCTTCAACGATGACGTTCCGAGGCGACCCCGAGGCTTTTCATATCTTGCAGCTTCTCTCAAAGTTGATTCGCAACCCCCACAACCACGTTCAATGCTTCTGCGGTAACATCGAATTTTCTCTCCTATACCTCGAGATCTGTTCCATGCCAAAATGGAAACAAGATTCCTCGTCCGCGCATGCCAGCGCTGCAAACCATTTGTCCGCAACCTCTCCCACACCCACTCTTTCAGCACCTCCAAGCCCCTCACCCAACAAGCAAATCCTATAGGCGACTACTACGCCTCGATCCTCGAGTCCTCCTCTCCTAATATCAAAAGCAAGCCTCCTACAACAGCGACGCCTTCCACCGCGCCCCCAATATCCTCCTCCGAAGAACCCCAAGAAGCAGATTCAGGACCTAGCATCCTATTCTCCTCCCGTCTCAGCTCGCCCTTGGAAAGAAGAAGCGAAATACAGAGAAAGAGCGTGTTAGTAGCAGGCGTATGGGTTCCTCCTCGACCAGAAGAACCAGATAATTGCTGTATGAGTGGATGCGTGAATTGTGTTTGGGATCGGTATAGAGACGAGTTGGAAGAATGGGCTGCTGCTAAGAAGGAAGCTGATCATGCGTTGAAGAAAGAGCGTAACCTCGAGAGAGGCAGGAAGAGAAGGAAGAGTGGTGATGGGGCAGGAGTGAGTGGGACGGGGTTGATGCTTGGGCAGGGAGAGAAGGGCGCACAGCATACAGCTGTCAGCATGGATGATGATGGGGGAGGCAGTGAGACGAATTGGGGGACCGGGTTGGAGACGGATTTCACGAGCGAAGAGCTGTTTAAAGGGGTCCCGGTGGGGATTCGGGAGTTTATGAAGCAGGAGAAGAGGTTAAAGGAGAAGCATGCTAGGGAGGGCACAAGTGGGTAGCATTCTCAAGCCAGATGAAAGCACGACAGCATAGCGTAGACACGATATACCCATATAGAAACAATGGCTCTGCAAATGCTTTTGAGTAAACTTTCAGAGCTTTGTGCATGCTTCACGAAGCAGCAGAATTATATGCCCACTTCCTTCCAACGCCAGCAGATGGTATGTAGATTGTGTCCCCTTAGTCGACCTCAACACCCTTGGTTCGTAGATCCGCTCTCGCCAAATCAATCTCCTTCATGAGTTCTGCATGTGCTTCTGGGACATCGTTGAATGTAAAGACACCATAGCCGAGTTTGAAAAGGAGGTATGCGCCGAAGGAGACAAGGGTCCAGAATGGGATCTGTAGTAAGAGTCAGTGAAGAATCCAGATAGATTATTGTATCTAAATAGTTCCTGCTACCCAGGCTTCTCTGCTAAACAAAAATGAGGCGTCTCTTGACTTTTACAAAAGACGAATAGTCCAAGGCCAGTGAAGGAAGTATTCAGACGTACAACTGGTATTATTTGCTCAGAGATGAGGCTTGGTAGGGGAATAAGTTGGAGGAAAAGCGCAAGGTACAGCTGTGTATGTTGTTAGCTTCTGCTAGGTAGAGTATATAGCTTGAAGCTGGATAGGAGTTGGCGTACTGATGCGAAGAGCAGTCCAATGGACACGGTTTGCTGGGCGCGAGTCATTGTTGTGAATGTGTAATTGAGTGCTCTCAATATTATTGTAGATGCGGATTTACGCTGCTTGGGTCAAAGGAGCGTGGTTCGTAGGGACGTGGTTGGAGATTCGATGAAGACACTTTTTCTAAGTCTATCGCGATGACAGCTCTGCCAGCGCGTGGTGGGAAAGGTCACGTGCTAGCAGCAGAATTCCATTTGACAGAAGCTGTCTGGATTCATGGAATCGGTTATCACAAATCTGATGTTCTATATGGATAGAGGGAGCGTGGTACTATGTTTTCGTTGGTAAGATACTTGCTGCTTGAGTGCTTAGTTGGAAGGGACACATCACCAGCATACAACACCAAACATCTCACATTCGGAGGTCGAGCTTCTTCGCCGTGAACACATGGTTTCACCATTTCCTAACAATGCTACTGCGGGGGAGGGAGACCAAGCATAGGTGTAGAAATGGTATACTGTCACAGCGAAAACACAAAAGAATCCACTGAATTCTTCATCACGATAACATACAAGTCTGAACACAATAATGCATAAAACCAAAAGCGAGTCGATGTAAACCTCTTCCTCATGCCACAGCTCGAAGCTGCGTTCATAACGAAAAGAGTATGTCAGCTGAAGCTGAGTGCAATCAAAAATTCCCCCCGTATCGCCCCCGAAGGAGAGATAACACGTCTTGACGCCCCGATGTGCAATGGAGGTCTCGTCGCGCAAACAAGCATATTCTTGAGCATGCCGTTTCGAAGAAGGTCTATTGATGTTAGCCAAGGACTATTGTGGTAGGATTTGGAGAGTACGAACAAGTATGAAAGAAAAAGAGGGTTCGAGGGGAAGGACGGGCTTTATCCTTCGAAATGGCGCTAGATTTTAGCGTGCTACTAGCGCATTGCTTTGAAAATGGCCATACAGTCACATGATCATCTCTCGTGACCTTCAACACCACATCACTGCAGATGCGCATTTTGAAATGCGTTAACTACCTTGGTACTTTCTCGCTAATCAATCATTCCTTTACAAAAAGGTAACCGTGAGTCTTGATTAAGTATACTCTGCGTTGGCGTTACAAGGGACAAAGGATAAAGCCTCCCTCTCCCTCGAACCGTCTCTCTTCTGCTTCATACTTGTTCGTCCTCCCCAAATCTTACTCCAATAGTGCTTTGTGACTTTCCTACTGCGTGAAAATTTCAAAAAGAATATTCACTCCTGTATCTTATTCGATTGCAACTGAGAATGTCTCTACTTCCATTTCAGGCAAACAGCTAGTCTTGAAGAGTCCTAGCCGCTAAAGCACGTGCTGGACTGGGAAACGGCTGAACCTCAGGCAGCCCACACAACGATTTTGGAAAATCTTGTAGCGAGAGCCCTATCTGCCGCCAAACTTTCGACATTTCGACTTTCCACGGCCAACGACAAACTTGATCGCGACGACAAAATGGCGATCAAGCACAACCAGCAGATTCCTCACAACCGTATGCCTGCCTGGATCAATTTCTGCTTCTGCGAATGCTAATTGAAGTAGATTTCCGCAAGGATTGGCAAAGACGAGTCCGAGTTCACTTCGACCAGGTAATGCGCACATTGGGAAATACAAGGAGCAGATTCTGACAGAGAATAAACAGCCCGGCCGAAAGCTCAGACGCCGCAATGCTCGTCTCTCAAAGGCAGCAGCTGTCGCACCTCGACCTGTTGACAAGCTGAGACCGATTGTCCGATGCCCAACGATCAAGTACAACCGTCGTGTTAGAGCTGGACGTGGTTTCACCCTTACCGAATTGAAGGTAGGAAATCTGAGAATTGGAACATGTGCAAGTTCTGACAGGAAACAGGAAGCTGGAATCCCCCGCAAGCTCGCACCAACGATCGGTATCTCTGTCGACCCCCGCCGCCAAAACCTCTCCACCGAATCCCTTGCCGCCAACGTCGAGCGCCTAAAGGCCTACCAGGCCAAGCTCATCCTCTTCCCCCGCAAGCTCGGTCAACAGAAGAAGGGTGATGCTTCCAAGGAGGATATCTCAGCCGCCAAGGAGACTGTTTCCCGCGTCAAGTATGGTCTGCCAATTGTCAACGCCGAGGCTGGATTCAAGGAGATCAAGAAGAGTGATGTTCCTGAGGCTGTTGAGGGTGGTGCGTACAAAAAGTTGAGGGAAGCCAGATCCGAGAAGAGATACCAAGGTGCCCGGGAGAAGCGTGCAAAGGAGAAGGCTGATGAGGCCGCTGCTGCTAAGAAATAAATGGTTGCATGGTCTGCTGGGTCTTTTCTATTTTCGCATGGGTTGGGTGATGGTCACAATAGCAGCATCAAAGGGTTGCTTCGGTGTACTTTCATGAAATCAATGGCTACACGCATCAATGTGGGTCTTATGAAATGATTGCTTCGGGTGTGATGGTGTTGTGTGCATTGCAAATTTGGAGATGTGCTATTCGATGCGTACGGATCCAAAAGCATTCTTGCAAGTGCAAGTCACGCCTGATCCTTTGATGCAGTCTTTGTGGTTACAAGCCATGACATGAGGCTGGCGTGGGGAGTGAGTGATTCGAAGTAAGTTTGCTATCCTTATGATTGAATGATCCAGCTAAACTACGCCATCGAGACTCGAGAATAATTACTTGTCTTTCTCCCACAACCTACAAACCACAACACCATGCCACAAACTGTACAAAATACTCCAGACCATCGAGTCCTCAACCAAGTCAATATGAACATGGTTTCCATCAAGCTTGGGAACCTTCTCAACATAAAAGAGCATATATCAACGAAAGCCTCGATCTTCCGACACCGGAATATGGATTCCTGTCCTCGCTGCATTGCGAGCGCCTTCCAGGGACAATGTTATTCCTGTGGATATGGTACCGGGATCGCATTGTAATGTTGCCAATGAGGTGCTCCAAGCAAACCACGAAGAATCGTGCGCAGCCTGTATGTGGAATCACGACAGTAAGAAAGCGCTCAATTTCACAACGGCGCTTTGAGTCAATCCATCCGAATGATTTCCCTACGTCAATTCATCCGAATGGTTTCCTAACGCTATATCAGCCCCCATCAACTCCGGATTCGAACTTTCCAAATTGCCATCTACCAACCTACAAACACAACAGCCACTCCAATACAACCACCAACAACGAGCAAGAACAGCTTTTCCAAACTCCTCAAAAGACACCTACCACTATCTTCGATCAAGATACTATCAAGCAAAACCTGATCAGTTCGATCTGCCCACGCGCAATCACCATTCTCCATAGCCAAACACCAACAAGTCTCCTTAGCGATACTACAAAGCGCGACGCAAAATGCCACAATCTGGTGGAAGCAGTAACTGCCCAACTTGTGGGAGCGATGCATATGTTGGAGGCACATGCCATAACTGTGGAGTTGGAGCTGGATCTTAGTGATGGACAAGGTAAAGAAGGGTACGATAGTGGTCTCCAAGCTCTGGATCAAAGAAATATGGGAGGCACCATTTGATACTCACGCGCTTGGTGCGAAGGGTTGAATGATGGATGGATTAGGAACAGCGAGACTTAAGCAGAACATGAGGGGACACGAAGACAACAATGCATGGCTTCCTTACTAGACCGAGTTTCTAACAATAAGTGCAGCTTCTTGGTGTATCTGATGAAGCTTCGTAGCTTGACTTATGAGCATGGCCACATTCTCCGTGTAATTTCTACGTCCAAGATTTTGAGCTGTACTTGTAACTCTTGAATCTAAGCATTACAAACGATGATTCCAAACCCCCATAATAAATGGGACAATACGTCACTGGAGAACACCATCATGAACCATCAAGAAGTCGTTCCTTCTCCTGGAGAGTGTTCAGGTCAAGAGGTGGTCTGTGGTCTTGGCACCATGCGAACACCAGGTGGACGGTACCTCGCTTGCGCTCAACGTCCTCTCATCTCAACACAGCCTCCACAGGCCCTTTCCTTCCCATCATTCTCGCAAGAATCGCGCAGAAACCGAGGCTTCGAGACCGTCAATAATCTCAAAAACATCGTGCTTCGTTCTATGATTCGCATTCGTGGGAAAATGGTACGCGTCCACATAAGCTTTTCTAACCCCGCAGACCTCTTCTCTTCAGAACATCACACGTGCCTTCGGCAGTGCGTACCATTCCGGAGCCTCTGCCGATTTCTCTGTGCTGTCTCCCAACCCCTGCTTAACGTCCTTCCGCATGTGGAATTGTACACCCGTCAAAACATACGTGGATATCCTAGCTCGCGGTTCGCCGTTTGGATCTGATCTGTAGTTCTCGACTTAAGGCTGGTAGCAACAACACGTTCCTAGATTTTCTATGGAGACTAGAAAGCTTGGGCTTCTTCAATCCGGGTAGAAGTCGTAATGCGGTAGGCAACGTGATGAGTGCCGATCATCCGATTGGGATCAAACGTTATGCGATATGCAGGCGATAGCAAGGTAAGGTCAGGTACCCGGAGTCTGATCTCTTCTTTCAAGGCTGGTTTCCGTGACGGCGTGATGATGGGCGCTTGGCGGTGGACTCGGGAGGGCATCCATGTTTCTATATCGGTACCCGATGCGATGCTGCAGGAGGTATAAAGACGGTTGTTTCCTCCATGGTGTTTGGGTTCTGCACCCCGCTCTCTCTCGTTAATCCTCACTATGGCTGTCCTTTCAAGAGTTTTCGCTAGTCTTGTCGCTGTTGCTGCTACCAATGCCTCTCCTTTGAGTTTCCTTCTAGGTCGTGGAACAGTTGGCTCGGACGATATTGTTGGACTCGCGGAGGCTGTTCCTAGTGGCACGCTCGGTACTGCCTATGAGACGTATCAGCCATATCTCTATGTCATAAATGGATGTGTTCCTTTCCCAGCTGTCGACGCTGAAGGCAATACCAAGTAAGTACTTTCGTTAGCACAGCCAATTCAACACTGACGTTGTTTAGTGAGGGTCTGGACATTACAGGAGCATCCAATGGAGATTGCTCGAGCAGCACCGGTCAAATATACAGCAGAGGAGAAACCTACGGAGATTATTTCGCGATTATGTACTCCTGTGAGTTTAGCTGTCTCACTTTCCCTTGGTCAAACACTAACAAGACCCGCAGGGTACTTCCCCAAAGATGAACCATCTGATGGCCTCGGACATCGTCACGATTGGGAAGGTGCCATTGTCTGGCTCACCTCCGAGTCTGCTACGACAGCCGCAAACATCGTAGCAGTCTGTCCCTCCGCTCATGGAGGCTGGGATTGCTCTACCGATGGCTTCACGCTCTCTGGTACCAGTCCTCTGATCGATTACGAGAGTGTCTGGCCTGTCAATCACGCTTGTGGGTTGACGAGTACGGTGGGAGGACAGCAGCCACTAGTTGCGTGGGAGAGTCTGCCTACGGTTGCACAGACGGCGTTGGAGGATACTGATTTTGGAGATGCGATTGTGCCGTTTATTGATGCGCACTTTGAGACTAATCTGGCGGCTGCTACTTTTTAATCTCAGCGTTGGCTTGGAGGAGAGCGGGAGGTACTTTTTGTAATGGAGCGAGGTCTATGATAATCTTGTTGAAAACAGACAACGAAACCACGATATTCTGATTCTAGTCTCTTAGACATTCAAATTAGGGCACCATACCCAGGAAGAAATACCTGTGGTGCTAGAGAAGTTGCAAGTGACATTCTCACAGCCTTGTCTATAATACCCCAATAAGTCCTCTGATAGAGCTACCATGTGTATATCTAATAATTGGTTCAAGTGTTGTAGGCACATTAGCAAACCTAGAGCCGACTATCTAAAGTAAAGCACTAATCTAGTCCTTAAAGCTCGTGGTCCCACTAATAGCTCATCACCATCCTCAAATCGACTCAACGTCAGCAAATCATTCCCCGACTGGCCCCTATTCTAACTCAACTCCATGCTACTCTGCCCCACAACCTCCCCCAAATTCAAACCCGCCCTAATCCTCCTCTCCTTCGGCGCAATACTCGTGCCCCAACTCTCCCTACTATCCTGATAACTGAGGACAATCTCCGAGCCACCTCTCAACAAATCTTCAAACAGAGTTCGTCGCATGATAGCCATTTCCGAACCTCTATTCTTGAGAAGCTCTGATATCAGGACTAGAGCATTCTCGCGGTCGATGCGGGCCATTTGTTCGGAGTTTGCGTCGGGCTTTACTGATTCGGGACTCATGTTCTCGACGATGTTTGTGGGGCTGGTGGCTGATGAATTTGCTTGGGCTGGGGAAGATGGTTTTGGGGAAGTGGCGGATGAGCTTGGTGAGGCCGACTGGTACTCGACTAGTCTTTTGCCGGTGAGTAATTCGACTAAGGGGCCAAAGACTGCGACGTCTTGAAGCAGGTCGCTGATGCATTGTGCGCCTTCGGGGTATCTAGTAAGATATTTCGTTAACTTGTTACGTCCATGAGAGGAATCAAGAGTAGCGTGGAAGATATACCTAGCCATCAAAGCAAAAACAAACCACCCCTCACTCCTCACAACCGGCCACTTCGTCTGGCTGACCATGAACCCCAACGGCCTCCCCACATCCGGATGCGTCGTAAAGAACTGTTTCCTCATTCTCTCCATATCCTCCGGCGTCCGACCAATAGAGCCGGAGTTATAAACACGACACACGCTTGTAATTAACCTCGAGATCTCCATTTTCGTCGGCTCGGAATCCGTTTTATCAAATAGGGCGATGAGGAGTGACAGGTTTGTTCTATTGTACGCAGGTGAATCGACGTCTTCGGAAAGGCGTTTGCAGACTTGGCGGACGTTTTCAAAGGTTCCGATCGTGAGTTGGCGGGCTAGAGAGATGGAGGAGAATTGGATCTGTGGTAAGGTATCGAGAGCCCAGAGACGAGGAAGGGTTTTGACAACTCCTGCTTCTCCGAGAACTACTTTGTTCTTGAGTGGTAAGGCGAGGTTCTTGAGGAATCCAATGGCAGCGTGGAGGAGCTGGGAGTCGTTGGTGGAAGAGAGAATTGTGATCAGTGGGATGTGGACACGGGAGGTGTGGACAAATTCTACGCATGCTTCATCGCTTCGAGCTAGGTTTCCCAGCATGATGCAAGCGCAGACTTGGAGTTGCAGTTGTGGACTTAACAGCCATCGACGGAGGGAGGATGTGAATGGTCCTGTGACGGGACAAGTGGCTTGGAACTCTGGTAGAGCAGAGATATCCGAAAGGACTTGGTTGAAGTTGCTGCGCATGTTTGAAAGTGCCTTTGCATCATCTTGGTCGCCTGATGATTCGCCAATCGAAGGGTGAGAGTCGAAGCGTGTGTACGAGTCTACTAGGACTGAAAGAGTGGCGTCAACGGCACCTTGGGCTACGAGAGCTTTTTGAAAACGTTCGTGTGTTAAGTAGGCCACTGCTACATTTGTTATAGCGATGAAGTCATCCATATCAACTGGAGATTCTCGATCGGCTGCTATCGTGAGAAGTACACGCGGAGTCTCTTCGGGTGCGATCTCGGCATCAGATGCTATATTGCTCGTTAGCTGTGAACTGGGTTGACTTGAAAGTGCTTACTGTGTGCATCCATGAGGATTAGTATTTTGCAGATGTAGCCAAGAAAGGCTTTCGCATCATGAAGACGAGAACTTGAAATCAAATCGATCAACTCTTTCGTGACAAAACACTCGCATGCTTGTTTTTGGGCAGGTTCTGAAATGTCAGCATTCGAGAAATCGTTGGAAAGTGCTCGGCTTACCATAGTCTATGCAAATATTGTACAAAACGGGTATCGCAAATGGAATCAAAGAGGGATCTCGCAATTGAATAATGATAGAAGGTAAATAATTGGAGGCAACAACTCGTGCTCGATTCCCATCTGCGAAGGTCAGCAGTGCTTTGAGCCATCATGGTAGTCATCTGACCTGTATCTGCACAAGAATTGCCTATCACTCGCAAAGTGTGTATCTTCAAAGTGTGATTCAATTGATGGCCACTGAAGATCTCAAGCAAGAAATTGAGGATGCCTGAATCTCCTATCGGTATCCTCCACTTTGCTATGAAGATGTCAGTCACGTGTAGTACTCAGCAGTGGAAGCGTCGATGACTGAGGGCTAAGGACACTGAGGCAATGCAAGAATAGCTCTTGTCACCAGAAGAAAAGAATGAGATAGCTTGAGAGTGACATACGATTCCTGCTTCCATCCGCAATCTTTTCGACAGCCATGTCCATTTGATCCGAACCAGCCCACCATAATTGAGCGAGGGCCGACATGGCTCCTCTTAGTCTCTCCGTTCTTCTGGTCTGGTCCTCAGCGTCAATGACTGGCTCTTTCTCTTCCTCGTCATCATCTAGCATTTCTTCATCCTCATGAGGCTCGTCTTTCTCCAGTTGAAAAACGTCGGCAATGCTGTTCATCTTCTGGCCTTGCTCCTGAGCTGACAAAGCTACGTTCTGGTGGCTCGAATTTGCTGCTTCGTTGGCTGAGTGTTGAGCAAGAGCAGTTGATAGCAATAGCTCAAGCGGGTCCGTTGCCTGAGGTCCATTGCCAGTGGGTTGGCCACCGTTTATATATGAGTCCGCCATGCCGTCCAGCTTTTCTCGAGCTGCTCAAAACTAGGTCGTCTAGATCCTATTGTCCTTCGAGAGTGAATCTCATCAGAGCTTCCAAGACCGTGGTGAAGGTCGCTGCGCCACCATGAAACGCAGGCTTGCTGGCTTAACGAAGGTCGTGAGATATTGATGCCGATATTGAATACTTGTTTCGAATTCCGGAGCCGTTTCTCAGCCTTGCCTCGCCGCAATTATGCTTGAAGGGTTGTCTGACAAGACGTTGAATCTGGCGAATAGGAAGGATGGAGTGGAGGTTGAGGATTTTAGCTTTACCGACTAAAGGGGTTTAGCGGGTAATAGTTGATGTCAATGCACAGAATTGTCATCGACACAACATCTGGTGGAAAAAGTACAAATGGCAGTGTTGAATGTGCATTGAGTAAGAGCGACATGTAGCACCGCATTCGTTTCGCGATGCGCAGGCCTGAGGACTCGTTGTCTCTCAGCCTCCAGATGCAATGAAGCGTCGTTGCACCCTTGACATTGGTCAGCGAGACTTCAGGCAGCACTTTAAAGACTAGATACATACGAAAGGCCCAGAACAGCCCTGTAATTCAGGTCGAACGATGCTGAGTCGTGGCCGAGGAGCCACCGACTGCAGCACAGCCTCGTAGGAAGCAATGGGTACGAGATAATCATTTGCTTTCTTCAAACGAGTTATTACTTCTTTTCAAATGCCAAGAAGTCAACAGAAGCCTGCGTAATACACGCTTCCGATATGCCGATGTCAGCCTCTGAACTCCAGACTTGTGGGATTGCTCCGTTGCATTCAAGCATACTATTTTGAGGTCAATATGGCGTTCAGTGACGGCGTTCTGCATGGAGATTACTGTATTTGATGCAGTGCAGTTGGATTCCACGACTTCAGTTACGATGAATGAGCCTTCAGACTTACCACGGATTCGTCATTCGAGACTGTTATGTTCTCGAACCTTGCAATAGTATGCTTTCCAAACTGGCAGTACTCAGTGTCGAGCTCCGAGAAGTCTGGATTTGAGTCTGATGCAGTTGTGCCAGAAGTAACTGGGCATCATGCCAGACCAGAAGAGGCCACATTGAAATAACGTACATCTCCACAGTTCAAGCACGTTAATGACATTGCTATCGGATTTCTCAGTCTCTAGCATTAACTTCAAGTTCTACGTTGCTTCATGCGAGCTTGAACATCGAGTTTAGTTGCTAGACTTCGGCCGGAGGATTTTGCATAGCTTGCTATGTATATATCGATTCCTGAAATCAGTTCATGACTTATGCGAGTCTGGCCATCTGCCTCAGTAGCCAGACAATAGAGCGAGTCTCTTCCAGGCACCAATGAACTTTGAATACTATCAACTCGAATTTGAGACCCCAACTGGTCATAGGACTTGCACTACCTGTCTTCACCGTACCTCTCCCAGACATTCAGAAGTTCCCAAAACCTCCCCAATGTCCCAGAACTCCTGGGACATTTGTCCATTTCGGTCAAGCTAGTTTGATTTGTGTGCTGTCTACTTCGTGAAATTGTGAAATTTTGAAATTCCTTCAGCAACAACGTCACAAACACAACCACCACCACCAACATCAACACTATCAAGATGATGACACTTGCGTTCCGAGAGAGAGGGGGAGGGGAGGGGAATCGTGGTGGGGAGGAGAGGAGGAAGAAGGTAAATATCTCCTTCACTGACTGTCAATCTTTGGGTGTTTCGTTTACTTGTGATAACGGCACACGGAGGATGATTTTGTACGTGACAGTCAGCTAACACGGGCATAGGAGGAGAGGAGGGAGAGTGAGAGTGAGAGGCAGGTGGTGGAGCTGTCGAGCTCGGAGGACGAGGAAGAGGAGGGAGAGACCGGTGCTGGTGCTGGTGGGGCCGGGGGAGCAAAGAAGAAGGTACGTTGATATCAATTCGAGTCCCAGAATAGAAGGCTAACGTCCATGCCAAATAAGAAGACGAAGAAGCCGAAGCAGAAGAGGAAGCGGCCGGGGATGACGAAGGAGGAGTAGGCGGAGAGGCGGAAGAGAAAGAGGCTTGCGCGCCGCGACTACCATAAGGTCGGCCGGGCCCTTGTCAGCCTGAGCAAGGGCAAGGAGAAGAAGGGAAAGAAGTAGAGTTTGTCTGAGTACTATACAACTGGAAGGCACCATTCTCTCCATTTGAAACTTTTTGCATATGCGTTTCGAAAGTGAAGTCATGACACAATATCAAGTTCACTCATCACCAGAAGTCAAAATGGTAATATCCGCGGTGTTGAACCTACCGTAACAAAATTGACTTCTGGCCTTCTATACCACGTAACGTAGTAGGGATTAGATCAATATTGAATTCTATCCACTAGCCCAATGGAACAACCGCAGGAGAATGGGAGATAGTCATCGCTTTTCACCTTTTCGCTTACTTTCGCCAAAAAGTCAAACACGGCAAAACCAACCACCAAAAAATATTCCAACCGTAGGAAAAAAAGACAAAACATTCACCACCATGTTGCCGGGGACACGTGTAACATGATGGTTTAGTACAAGAGCGAGTCATTGTTTATGGTCAGCCAATCTCGCGTTTCAGGACTATACTGTGTGGCAAGCTCGAGCGCTACTTTCTGTGCCATCCCTAGTTTGAGACTGTTTAATCGATCTTCATGCGGTCTGGGCGTATGTCCGTGAACCCAATGCACTAGTTTGATTTGCTGGTTGGAAGAAAGACTGCTTATTTAATCTATAAGGGTGTTGCTCGGGTTTGAACTTATTGTGGGGCTGGCTGCTGTTCGGAAGCGAGATCGAAGATGAGGCTGAGGTATCGACACTTGCTTTGTTCACCGTGTGGCAGATTCTTTTGAATTAAAAAAGCGTCTTCGGTACTCCGCAAAGAGTACTAGAATAACATGTCTTCATCATGAATTCTCAGAACGGTTGTAGCGCCTTTTCAATATCTTTTCCCACAGATTAACATAGCTTACAGAACGAGACCAACGAGAAGGAGAAGGAGGCAGAGAAGCTAGTTTGGGCTCCGGTAAGATCCTCTCGTTTTCATTCCAGGCATATCTATGTTTTCTGTCCACGTTATTAGCTGGTATACCAGCCATTTACTAACAAGTATGATTTTAGAAGCCAAAGACGCCACGGCAGCTAAGGGAATCGGCTACGAGGAAGGCCAACATGAAGGGCCGCCGTACCGAGAAGAAGGCCGAGACCAAGGCCAAGAAGGCAGCCGCAAAGGAAGAGAAGAAGAAGAAGAAGGCTGAAGGGTCGGTCTGAGTTCTGTTTGTGTATACTATCAATCAATTCCACCTCACAACACCACCAATATTCCCATTGAGGATCTAGCAAACGATCTAGGATGAGGCGGTGAAATTAACACTTGCAACACTTTCTGCACCTACCTCCTTGCATATTTCATACTCGACATAGACTCGAATATTTTAAAACGAGGAATCAAGGTTTTGTGCTTTCATTCTTCGTTGTCTGCTATATTGTGCATGAAGCCATGACAAAGTAATCTTCGGCAAGTAATTCTACTAATAAGGTATCATCTTGTCCTTTGTCTGCTATGAGATTGGTCTTTACATAGTGTTATTATTAAGTTCCTATGTCTTGGAAGTACCCCATGGTGTTCACAAGCTTCAGGACTCTGCCGTGAGCGAGTCCAACTCCCTCCGTTTATTACTCCTTTCTTTCTCCCAACTTTTCCAAGATATCTTCGTTATTGCACGTCAGATTTGCATGGTTGATGAATCAGCATACCATTTATACAACTCTTTCAATCCCTCCAGCTAGAACGATTGATACTTGGGTGGTGGAAATAATATATTATTTATACGTGTAAGTATGGAATGGAATCGGATGTATGTAAGATACTCTATCCCTCTTCTTCATCTCCAAATTCAATTCCCCCATCCACCTTTGTATCTTCAATTCCTTTACCTCCCTTATATCTTGACAGATCTCTATCCCATACCAAGACAAAGGTATAACATCCAACATGACATACACCGGACAAGAGAAACTCCATCATACATGGATAACACATTACATTTTGCTCGGGAGTATCTGCTTACGTCGTCAGTGTGGTAGAAGGAGTCAGGGACGAGGGTTTCGCTTGCGTTGAGCCCTGAGTAGCTTTGACAAGCTGCGACAATTTTACTCTGGACAACGGTTTGAGGACGACTTATTTAAGACAACTTACCCATGACAACTTACCCATGACCTTCTCACGCTTTATACCATCTCGGAGAAAAGGACCTTAACGCTCATACAGATCCGCCTTGGGATACACTGTCTTCTCAGTAACAGCGCAGCAAATCTCACGACGTTCACTTAGCATATACCTCCCGCAACGACACCTTCCACCTCCGCCTCATACTTCACAACATCACAAGGATCACAGCGCAAGAAAACTCATATTTACAAAGCCACTTTGTTTCATCTCACTTTGAAATCCGCTATGGAACTATGGAACCTGGGTATTTACACAATCCCCAACCCACCCATCCACATCCTACAAGCAAAGCAAAGCCAGATTGATAACTATCGTTTAGTTCCTTCATCCATCATTTGTTATCATCAGTCATATTTCCCACAGAAATACGCCTGTTGAAAGAAGATGAATCCCGAGCAAGAGAAGAAACGCCACCAAGGTATCGGAAGCCCGCAGCAGAGAGCAGAAAAGCATCCGCCACCTGTCGAGAAGGCAAAACCCCCACGACAAAAACGACGACAGAAGATGAAAAAATCAGCGACTCTCAAAACCAATGCCCAAACCCACACCCTCCTCACCTCTCGCCTTCTTCGACGGAGCAGCATACTCCTCATCCCTCTTCCGCTTATCAGCACCACTCTTACTGACCGGAACAAACAACTTGCTCTGGCTCAAATTCAACCTCGCCTTCTCCCTCTCCTTCTCCACAGCAACAGGAGTATGACCTCTACTAGCCGCAACCTCGAAACTCTCTCTTGGGTCGACTCTCAACATCTCCGAGGCGGTCTGACTAGCTTGGCTCTCTTGGATTTCCTCGCTGTCCTCGCGGTAGGAGTGCGATTGAGAGACGCGGATGATCTCTTCGTGGTCGGAGGCGGAGATGGTGCTGTCTCGTGATTTGTGACGGCGGGGTTGGGGTTGGGAAGGGAGAGCGTTGCGTTCGTTGAGGTGGGCGAGAGCGTTGTGAGCGAGTGCGTTGATGCGTGCGTCGGCTGCTTGGGAGAATTCGGCTGGTGGGAGGAGGGTCGTGTTGGCTGTTAGAGGACGGCTGGCCGATCCTGGAGCAACGGGAAAGGAGGATAGGGATTGGACGCCACGGTTGTGCTTGTTGGGAGTGCGGGGGTCTGGTCGACGAGCGAACGTGGGAGTGGTGGGAGCACTGTTGTTCTCTTGACTGTGGACCAACTCTCCTGCCAACAGCAATGCGTTGAATCGCTCCTGGTTGTCGTTACCTGGGTAGCGAACTTGGCTGCGATGAGAAGAGGGAGTGTAGCGTGGGGTACCTCGATGACCTTGTTGATGAGGAGTGTTGGGGGTCTTTGGAGTCGAGGCATGGAGAGGACCGCCAGGGCTACGCAAGACATTGATATGCTCTCTGTTCTGGCGAATGCGGTTGTGGAGTCGGGAAATCTCCTCCTTCGCATCAGCAATCTGATCGTCCTTCGACTCAATCAATCGCTTCGCCTTGTCCAGACGTCGATGAGCGGCATGGATATCATCCTCAAGGGACTTGCAATATGCCTTTAGCTTCTGTGTGTACTCCATGGTAGCAGATTCTCGACCAGTTCCTTGAAGAACTTCAACCTCACGACGAGTGATGTCATGCTCAACCTCCATTCTCTTCAGAGCCTCTTCACTCTCGATTGCGAGAAGACGATACTGGAGCTTGTAGTGAGCTGCAGACATGCGAGCTTCACTGGCCAGAGCATCCAGCTTGTTGTTATCAGCCAAGGCCTTCAAGAACATCTCCTTTAGCTCCTCTTTCGAAGCATTGGCTAGTTGGTCTGCGGTGGGACGACTGGTAAGAATAGAGCTGGCGATGACCTCGCGCTTCTGACCGTTGGTCAGAGTTGGTGGTGGGGAAGACATTGCGACAGCAGAATTCTCGGGAGTGATGGATCGAGTGGCCGATAGACGACGCTTGGGAGCTTGTGAGGATGGAGGTGGAGTGATGCTAGAACCAGCAACGAGCATGGAGGATGTAGGAGAGATAGCTCTTGGGAGATCTGCCTTGGCTGGTAGGTCCATATCCAGTGGTTGTGGGGTGGATGGATCGATTGGGGTCGAGACTGAAGATTGCGAAGCCATTCCGATCAAGGGACTTGCGCGCTAATCAGTGAGAGAAGTATGCACGATCTCAAAGATCCTACCAATGCTCTGCTATTGTTTCTTCTCGAGGTCGAAGGTTGGATGGGTGTCTGGTGCAGCACTGCGCGGCTCGAGGATGGTGGCTGACAAGTTGGAATCTTGGACAGCGATGGGCGAATGAGATAAAGTTGGTCGCGTTCGGGTCGCGATGATGAGTTCTGTAGGACCGAGAGTCTTCACCTAGGACAAGCACACTGTTGTACCTGCAGGAGGAAGAGAGGTGGTGGTGCAATGGGAGTCTTTGGGGACGGCTCGCGACGAACAGTGCGAGTGTGAGCGGCCCCAACCTCTCCGTCCAACCACTGGCGTTCGGAACGGAGAAACCTATTGCGACTGGCGTGGCCGGGCAACGGATAACGCGAAATAGTCACGAAAATGTGAAAGGCTGGGAGGAGTAAGACCATGTTAAAGATTTACTATTCAACCATTGTAGATAGGTAAAAGGGCAATACTATTTAGAGATACTCTATGCAATTTATCATTGACCTTTCAACATTGTGCTGCAGCTGCAGAGCCTGTCCTATGAAGTTTCTTACTTGTCCTCGTCCTATTGCGCTTGGGTCGGAAAGAGGTCAATGTCCCCGAGAGTTTGAAGAACCGTGCATCCAGTGCTGCTCTGTCACTACATAAACGTTGTAAAAGCAGCATCTTCACCTCAGGGTCCTGCAGAATTACTGCAGAACTACCCCTGTCCTATCTTCAAGCTTCCGGCAGAGGTTGCCGTATCAAAGAAATCTGAGATGCATCAAATCTCGGCTGTGAAAAAGCATCGTGGAATCATTTCAATTGGCCGATCTTACGTTAGTCAGGGACCGTATTGCTAGTCCTCGCAGACGTGACCTGGGAGCCGATTTGGCATTGACAACTCCACCGTTCCTACCTCGCGCACTCCCACTCCGACTTTAGATGATCACCGGAAGCCCCCTTCTTCATGAGCGATTGCTTCAGCTCCTGCTCTCTTTTGGAACTCTAGCATCAACATAATCATTATTCACCACCCATACTCGCCCACCGACCATGACCAGCTACTAAACACATTCTCTTCTGGTCGTGAGCTTCCCAGCTATCATGGATCAGTCCACCAGTCCCCGACCGTCTGGCATTCCGCGGCCCTCGAGGCTTCCCGTTCCTGCTGCAGGAGGCAGTCTGCGTGCTGCGCCATCTCGAGATAACTTAAGATCTTCACGAATTGGTATACATAATCCTCTTCTACGGAGCCAGGCATCGCGCGATCAACTGTCCTCCGCGCCTGCCAAAACCCGCGTATCTTCGACTCCCGTCCGAAATAGCCTCCTACCACGCGATCGAGATGTCTCAACCGGGACCGTCATACATAATCCGACTTCCCAATCAGTACGGAGGAAACCAAGCGGAGATGCTCTGTTCAAGAAGCCCTCACGGCCAGCGTTGCGGGATGCCAAGACTGAGTTGAAGGACGAAAGAGAATCACCAGATGAGAATATAGGCACGGTCGTTGAGGAGGAGACACAATACGATCTGCCACGGAGACCACGTCCTTCATTATCAGAACGAACAATGGAAACGCTGCAGAACATACCTTCTCCACCTGTAGTACGAAACAGGCGTTCGAGCTTCTTCAATAGTGATAGTCCTATGCGACCTCCTTCTCGATCCTTGAGCAGACCTACGTCGTCGAGTGCAGGCTCTGGAGCTGGACCTGCCGCCAGTATTCCAATAGACTTTCGAGCGTCTACGAATACCTTCAGGCCTCCACAGTCTTCGATTCCAGCTTCTACTCCTTTGAAGCGACCCAGTACTGCCAAATCATACAAGACTCCTTCAACTACTCGTAGCATTCCTGCACCCGCTGAATCACAATCGAAGCTCCCAAACTTTAGCCAGTCTACCCGAGAAAGGTCACCAAGCCCTGTCAAACCAGCCGCAAAGCTTCATGTTCTCAAGTCTGGCAGCAAGACCTTGTCTGCTCGCCCCTTAAAGCCTCGAGCTTCTATCAATGGACTGTTTCGAAAGCCTTCCATGCCGACAATGGACCACTCTAATGATATTGATACAATTGGCTTCGAGGAGAAAGCGGCAACACTATCGAACACCTCCTCAGAAGGTGTTTCTGCCTCCAGGCCTCCTAAACCAGCTAGCCCACTAACATCAGTCTCTTCTGATGATGTATCACAAACGATTAGAAAATCATCCACGGCTCTGCGAGACCAAATTGCCAAAGCAAAAGCTGCAAAGCGTGCCGCTGCAGCGAAACAGGCGACTCCAGTAGACGGTCCAGCGGAAGTTAGTAGAGAAGAAGCTCCTGTTATCGCTGCCGGCACTTTCGACTTTGGCCTGTCAGACGACCCTTTCAACCAACAGATATTGGAAGATAATTGCAAAGGACTACTTCGAAAACGAATCGATGCAGCCCGAACGGATGGGCGGTTGAATATTGCAGGAATGGGATTCAAAGACATACCCGACGAAGTCATGAACATGTATAATCTGGACGCGATAGGCAAGGGAGGCAGTGCATGGGCTGAGTCAGTTGATCTCACTAGATTCGTCGCTGCTGATAATGAATTGGAGCTCCTCTCAGACGAGGTTTTCCCTGATATTGACCCACGAGATAACATGGATGACGAGGAAGAAGTAAAAGGCAACCAGTTTGGGGGTCTGGAAACGCTTGACCTACACGGCAACGTGCTCATTGCTCTCCCACGTGGGTTGCGCAGACTCGAACTACTCACTACCTTGAACATCGTAGGTTTCATCTACAATACTCTGTCTAATAATTACTGATCGGCTATAGTCAAACAACAAGCTTGGCAATGATTGCTTTGAGATCGTAACCCAGATCCCAACGCTTCGTGATCTCAAGATTGCTGGCAACGGCTTGACCGGTCCATTAGATGCAAGCATCACCAATCTCAAGAATCTTGAAAGCTTAGATTTGCAGCGTAATGCATTGACTTCTTTGCCAGAGGGTCTATCAGAACTTGTCCGACTGAGGATCATCAACCTCACAGAGAACAGCTTCAAGTCTCTACCATTCGAGAGCCTGCGTCATTTGCCTCTCACTGAATTATACGCAGCCAAAAATAAGCTTTCTGGCACCCTTGTATATTCGGAAGTCGATGAGCTCAAACATCTCCAGATCCTTGACATTACCTGCAATACACTCACAAGTATCGACAATGCTGGTCAATTGAGACTTCCAGCTCTTCATCAGTTGAGCTGTTCCATTAATCGTCTGACTGCTCTTCCCGATATGTCAACTTGGGTTTCACTCCTAAACCTGGCTGCAGAGGATAATAATATCGGATCGATCCCTGAAGGCTTTGTCACGTTGCCGAAACTCAAAAACGTCGACTTCAGTGGCAACAATCTTCGTGTGCTGGACGATCGTATTGGAGCCATGGATAATCTCGACGTTTTCCGGATCAGTGGCAATCCACTCAGGGACAAGAAGTTTTCCGGCATGGCTACTGAAGACCTCAAGCGAGCATTGAAAGCGCGCATGGCACCGGCGGAAGAGGAATTCGTGGTGACTCTTGATAACACGACAGACGGGACTGGAGCCTACTTTTCGGCACCCACATCGCTATCAACAGAGGGAGATGGCTTCCACTCGGCACCTACATCACCAATTTCTCCTCGGCCTACATCTTCAGACTGGCCTGTTAAACCTGGAGGGATTCTGGACCGTTCAGGCACGCAATCACATTCTCTTAATCCTGTCGCAGCTGCCGATGTGGCTGCTAACAACCTCATTAAGACATTGGAGTTGCATCATAACATCTTCAAGGAGATTCCAAGCTCGATTGCATTCTTTGCTACTACTTTGACGACATTGAGCATGGCTCATAATGAACTGAACAGCGATACCTTCTTAAGAGAGGAATTGGATTTGCCAGCCCTGAAGGAGCTGAACCTTAGCTCTAACACCTTCAATTCGCTTCAGCCTCTGATTCAACACCTCAAGGCACCACAACTGGAACGACTCGATATCAGCTTCAATCGATTGACATCTCTACCTGTCGTCAAACCTTACTTTCCTAACCTAATCACGCTTCTTGCTTCACACAACACCATCAGAGAGCTATCGCCAGAGTCATTGAAAGGCCTATTGACAGTAGACTGTAGTAGCAATGAGATCAACAGTCTCAACGCACGTATCGGACTTCTTGGTGGACCAGGTGGTTTGCAGAGACTAGATGTCAGCGGCAACAGGTTTAGGGTACCCAAGTACACTATCCTCGACAAAGGCACGGAAGCAACTCTTGCATGGCTAAGAGACAGGATACCTACCGGTGAACTGAGTCCTCCGACTACGGATGTTGATTGAATGTGTACATGAGTGCTGGTGTTGAGAATTGGTATACCCAGAGTAGAGCGGGAGTTGTACTGGTATGGGTGGAGTCAATCGTTTTGTGGTATTGGGTCTTTTCTCGTATTCTTACTAGGGTAGGACTACCTGTATGGGTAGTGTAGTTACTTGTAATACAGATATTCTTCATGAGCGATCAACACACTTCTGGTCTTCTCAGCTTCTGCTCGTTGATAGGTCGTGGCAGGCTGTGGAGTAAAAACCCCTTTTCTGAGCGATCATCGCACGTGACAAAAGCCGAGGCATTTCCACATGCTCATCTCTCGCATCGCATCGCATCCCAGCTCTCCTCCAAAACTCCACACTTAACAAATAACACGCCCGTCCCATCCCATCCCATTCACGAACAAACAGACGAACGACACCTCGATCAGGACAAACACATATCTTCTCTCCGCATCTCATGCCACCCTAAAACCCAAATCAACACAATGGCGTCGTCCTCCGCACCATCAGGAGGACCATCTACGGGAGAATCATCCCGATGCGTCTCAGCGACCTCGACAGCGAAAGGGATAGCGGGGAAGGGTATAGCGACTGCGAAGTCAACGGCGGATCCGATATTGAGGAACGCGTTGAGGTATACGATTTCTGCGAGGGAGTATGAGACGTTGCATCGTTATGTTTTGAGTCGGAGTCGGGTTTTGAGGAGGGGTGTGCCGAGGTGTGTATTCCAGCTCTTAGTTTGAATGGTGGTTTTTTTATGGGGGCTGGATTCGAGGGTTGGATGGGGAAATGGGGAGGAAATAGTGGATAGAGCAGAGTTACGGCGCGGGTTTTTGGTTGAATAGTGCTAATGCTGATACAGTGTCGCAAAAGTTGAAAGGCTGAGTAGGAGGCCAGGGGATGAAGGAGGGAGTGGAGGAGAGGGAAAGGGGATGGGAGAGGATTATAATGCTGCGGCTGTGAGGGCTAGTGTGAGGTTGTTTTTGGCGAGTGCGGCGGGGTTGAAGGTTTGGGAGATCGTGAAGGAGAGGGTTCTTGGGAGGGGAGGGGGTGGGAATGGGTAGGTTCATCTTTTCATATGTGGTTCTCGTCTTTGGTTGTGGAAAGAGGAAGGATAGGTGTAAGGATTTGAGGATTAAGGATATATGCTGACAAGACTGAATAGGAACAAAAAGGTCTCATTATGGAAGAACGGAAATCTGAGACTGTCGCTATCTCTATCCACGATACTCCTCTTACACAGATTACTCTTCAGATTCTTCACGCGACTTCGAGCCCACCTCCTGACACCCGAAGCTCGTCCCTTTCGACAACGCAACAAGCGTACCTCTCGCACACTCACATCCTCTCTTGCACCAGCCATTGGTGCTTCTCTTGCGGGGTTCATGTTAGCAGTATACCCAGCTGATCAATTGAGGACTACGATTGCCATTTATGCGTTGAGTCGAGCAGCGGAGTTTGGATATAGGTTTGCTGAGGAGGAAGGGTATATTTGGGGACGAAGGGACGCGAGCGGGCAGAGGGTGAAGGGAGAGAGACCTTGGTGGTGGGGGAGTTGGTTGCTTTTCCCAATTACGAGTGGACAGTTGTTGCATGCTTTTGTTTTTGATAGGGATTGTTTTCCTAAGGTATGTTGCATTCCGTTTAGAGAAGAAGAGGAAGCTTGGATAAAGGGAAGAGAAAGCTAATAGAGAACAGGGATATGGAGATTTTATTCTCAAGTACTCAGGACAGTATATCTCACCACGACCAGAGGACTACCCAGCTAGCTTGCCATGGCCGGATCAATATGAGATTGTCGACAATTTAGCGGAGATGGCGAAACTCAATTACCCGTACGTCCTGTTCTCCCATTTCTGCTCAATTCCTACTGACAACTTTGACAGGCCATTCGTCAGCCCAATACTCTTCCCCAACTCGCAAACCTTACCAGCATCGCTAAGCTCAATTGGCCCCATCACGAGCCCAGCACACCCACTCCTCAAATCCCTCACTTGCGCGACCCTCCACCCTTCCGATCCTTCATGCACCAGAACCTATCTAAGCAGCTACCTCTCCTCCTTCCCTCCCCTCGCAAGATTCTTCACAATCGTCTTCACAGTCTTAAGCATTCCAAGCTACAAAGCATACTTCAACAAACCCCTCACCTCCCTCAACCTCCTCGCCTCAACCATTCTCCGCTACTCAGCATTCGTCTCCGGAGCCGTAGGAACGAGCTGGGCAGCGGTCTGTTTCTTCCAGAACTTCTTACCGCGCCACGTCCTCGCTACTCAACGCTTCTTTCTAGGTGGTATGCTAGGTGGTCTTTGGGGATTTATTGTCAGGAAACAGGCGAGAGGGGAGTTTCTGTTTGCTTTGAGAGCCAGTATTGATTCTGCTTGGAAGGTAGGCAGGAAGAGGGGGTGGTGGAGAGGTGTTAGGGGAGGGGATGTGTGGCTTTTTGTGTTTAGTTTGGGGGTTATTAATGCGGTTTATGAGAGAGATACTAGGGGGAGGGCTATTGAGAGTCAGGTTTTGAGGAAGGGTGTTAGCTTTTTGAGAGGGGATGGGGAGGAGGGGAGGAGGGCGAAGGAGGTGGAAGGTGAGAAGAGGGAGTGAATATTGTTGGAGAGAGGGTGAAGATACCAGGTTAGGGAGTTGAGGCGAATAATATGGAAGCTGGGGCCGTGTGCAGCAAAAATGGTGGGGGAAACGATACGAAGTTATGATTGTATGTCATGTATGATGGCGCCGCGGCGATCCAGCTTCTTCACGCTGGGTTGGATTTATTTATACATAATACTATTCACTTCATCCTACGTCAGGTTATTTCGGCTGGTCTAGGGAAGCTGTTTCCGTGATGGGGTTACGCGAGAGATCAGCATATATAAGTGAGTTTGCTTCTACTTCTTCTCATTCCCATCACGAAAACCTGTTCTACGATCCAGTTGACGAGACTCCCTCATTACGACGCGTTTACCAGGCGAGAATAGTCACGTGTGGGTCCCATGGCGTGGCTTTCAAGTGTTTTTATGGTCTTTGCTGGATGTAGAAATAAAAGATAGACGAAGGTGTGTTATGCTATTTGCTTGGATCGAATGTGAGTATTGGGGTAGAAAGGATTTTGGTAGCAGCAACGAAGATGACAACAGCTATTCAGACCCGAGTTAAGTTGATATCCTCCAAGCATACTTGAACGAGAGGAATTATTGAGTAGAATATCGAGTACCTTGTGGCACGATGCAGCCCTGTCATGCACCTCTTCCACCAACTAGATCAAGATCAAGGTCAGCACGAGTAAGCTGGGTTGGTGGAAGAACAAATATCGGGCTCTGGATGGATCTAATCTATGGTCATCTCGACTCGCAGGTCTCTTTTATACTCGAGGTCGAAGGTTGATATATGCTAGAACGAAGGGCTTGTTTGGTTGTGCTTCACTGGTTGTGAATGCTACTTAGATGGGGAAGAGTAGATTCACTGAAGAGGTGTGGGGAGGTGACGGGGTGGTGTTTGGGTATATAACAAACACATCATCCTATTTTCTTTTAGATCTGCATCTCTGGAGCGTTCACCACGCTCTCCCGGAACGCAACGATGCTGAAGTATATGATCCTTCCGCTGTGCTCGCAGGAGAGTAAGTCAACGTAGATAGATTTAGAGCTTTAGTTCGGGGTTGGCTTTGAGGTCTTCTTGCTTCATTTCTGACAGGAGTTTGAAAATAGCCATTGAGATTTGATAGTTGTTGAAAACTTGACAGTACTGGATATATGACAGTAAATATTCAAACGTGAAATAATTTGATCTCTCCCGTACATATAGATAGACTTTCAAGCCAATCACTAGCTTCCTCGTGAACGACGCAACTGCATGATCATATCCAGCCAGATAAGCCCTCCGGGTTCGAACAAGAAGTCCTTGCTGTATTTTGGATCATTGTTGCTTGGTAGGTTGATACTCGATTAGATCGAACCTGGTATTTTATACCGGAAGTGAAGATTTGGTCTGTAGACGTCGGGCCGTGTCAATATACTTCGCCTGACTGTTCGTCGTGAGCAGTGATGCATTCACTGAAAGATTTTGCACTGAGCAGTTGAGTATGGGTGGATCTACGGGTATATATGACCTCGTCATATTTGTTCTTGATTCTGTACAAGGCTCCCATCTGTGTCATCGAAACTGTATGAGAATTGCTTTTGGTATATGACAGGCACAATACGATAAAGCCTTTCCTCTGTGCTTACTGTAAATCAAGAACGCTGTATGCCTCGAACTTTGGTGCGAGCGTGGTGTCTAGGTCATGTTATATGACGTTTTGACAAGAGCTTAAGATAACTATTGAGATTTGACAGTAGTCGGAGTCTTGACAGCACTCGATCCATGACAGTAGTGCTTCGAGCAACCTGCAAGAACATTAGTTGAAGGTTAGATCCAAGATAAAGCGACGCATTTATGGAAGTGACAAGTCACTCCATGTGAAGAGATCTGTCTCGTAGAGACTCAACATTCTCATCGCTCAAATCCCCTGGCTCAACGCATCTATTGGGCAATGTAAAAGTTGCCTCGTCTTTGTCTCCTATACCTGTGAGACGGGACTTCTTTATATACTTAAGAGTTGGAGTTCGGTGAGCTGAAGTCGGACTCCTTCATTCACTAGGAAGTTTCTTGCCTCGCTAGCTGGTCAGAGAGTCAGATTCACGCAAGAAGGTTTTTGCATCGTTATAGCCGACTTCAACCGCATATATAATGTCTGCTAGAGACTCCTCTGTTTCATACAAAACCGCAGTGATTTCCTACAACCGATTCAATGAAGACCGTGGGTTCATGATCATACCAGAGTAATCTTGCTTTGCCTGCTAGCATTTTGTCCCAAAGCCAGGGCATGTAGTTGTTCGGATAAACCATTACTTGTTGGTGAGCTGTATAAAATATTCTGAGTCTGATGACAGATTCCGGAGATTCGACAGCAGCCGAGAATCAACAACGAAGACCCAACATCCATTGAATAATCCAGACGGCAAGAAGAAAAATCGAGAATGGTTCAGGCTAAGAATATCATACTCGTGAGTGCAGCCTGACCACTGAGAGTTGAAGTTTGTGTTTCGGCGGCGCCAGATAAACGCCCAATGACCAAACATGGTCTCTAGACGTAATGGCTGCATCAGGATTCTTACTCGTAAGCCCCAACATGCCGAGTTCTTTTATACCCGAGATTTGATGGCGCCCTTCGTTCTCTTCGATCGACTCGACTGCGTCCCTTGTCACTTCTTCTTGCAGTGAAGTTATGTCCGACCAATACTGCTAATCGAATAGTGAATCTGGATGTCTTGACAGCTTTCGAAATTAGGAGAGTGAAGAAAATAAGGCAAAAGTAAAACTTATATATAAGCGGGCTCCCAACCCCTACAAACTAACAGTAGAAACAAACGCCTTTTGATATCGTGGCTATGGTGCACAAGTTGACTTTTACTTCTTAAATTATCTAGTCAGTGGTGCTAGCAATACCTCTCTTATGTCCATGAGTTAGTTTGAGGGGAAATAGTTGACAGCAAGATTAAAGATAACAGCAGGTATTAAACATTATCAAAGTGGTCATCCGCAATCGAAACAGACAGCTCTCCAAATACGGGAAGGTTCAAGCAGGTCTGCCTCCAGACCATAAGCCCTTTCTCTGTCTCGTCTGACATCTTGATGGTGACTGTGCTGCATCCTTGGAATTGTCCGAGGACCAGGGTGTTTATATACTTGGACGAATAAAATCGCAACACTCCTTGCATTTGCTGAATAGTGAATATGAAACTTCTCGCAAGATGGATCAGATTTTGATTCACTCACGATGTCACACTCGGAAAATACATTAAGATAGAATTAGGCAGAATCCATCCCATTGAACAGACTACCTAAGATGATCTGAGGTCATTACAAGGACGTAGGTATGAGTGAGCCACCATGCAGTATTCGTTTGGTTCTCATTCCGTTTGCTTTTATGTAACTCCCTCCAACCCATCCATTTCAGACATTCACCAACCATCAATCCATTATCCCGTCCTCCCACCCGTCCATCTCGATCCCAACCAAGGGCCAAGAGAAACGGCAAAGACAAGATGATTGGCGTGCAATGCTCTTCGCTTTCAAATATGTAAGCCAGAAGAAAAAAGACGAGGTCCATGTAGTTATCTCCTCTTTTGTATGCAACGAAAAGAAATTGAAAATATCAGGTAACTAGGCCGTGGTTGTCAAAGCACCGCTGCCTTGCCCCGACCCGGTGAATCCCATATGCAACGCAACGCCATGCTCCAGTAAACAAAGACAAGAAAACCTGCCAGTCATAAAGCGATCAAGGTTAGGATTCGGATTGGGTGAAGTCAACCCAGGTGCGAGTCAAGGTAGGAGCAGGTTCGTTGCCATCAAGAGGGATAACACTCTCCTGCCAGCCAACAGATTCCCACTCTTGAGCGTTGGCCTTGCGGTCATTGTTGGAGACGTAGCTAGCAAGTACCTTGAGACGGCGCTTCTCACGTTCCTCCACAACCTGATGCATGACCTTGGTTCTCAGAGCGGCGGTAGCCCATCCTTGAACATTGCCAAGACGCGACGATTCCAAAACATACTTCAGTAGGTGGAATGGTAGGTTGATTAAGATCTTGGACAAGGTGAAGGTAACGGAGTTTGAGTTGGTAGTTCGTGTGCTTTCCTCGGATGGGTGATCGCCAAACTTGATGAAGCTGAGTCGGGAGTTGTGACCGTTACCACGAACGTCTTGAACGAAAGGAAGTCTGCGGTTGCGGATCGGCTCAGGAGCAGTAGTGTCGAGCTCAAGACCGGCGGGGAATGCAGTGATAATGAAGTTCAAAGCATTATGGATCAGAATGTTGACAGCTGGGCCATACGTGCTGGGAGATCGTTCTTCGTCATTCAATGTCCATTGAGAGTCAAGACCGCCATCAAGTGCAAATTCCAAGGCTTTCTCGACAGTGATCCAGTTAACCAAGTGGGCTGCGATCTCAACACCACGAGCAATGACGGGAGGAATCTGGAGAATAGCACCTGCTGCAGAGTAACCAAGAGCCAGATTGAAGCGATCTTGTGGAGCGCCCGGCATGGGTCCTGAGAAAGCCTGATGTTGGACATTCAAAGTAGTAACAGGTCCGAACTCCAAGAGAGGGCAACCATACAGACGCTGAACAGCCATCCAGAAGGCATCCGAACGCAAGAACAGATCATCAGACTCGAGGAGAAGAGTGCGCACAGTCAAACCATCCGTGTTGCTGTCGCGAGCGTGGGCAGTCATGAGATTCTTGAGGGTTGGGCTGCGGGCAAAGATCAAGTTGTGACCTGGGATACGAACTGGAGGAGCGCGATCATCGGTGTATCGAAGCTCGAGGGTGTAGTCAGCGAAGGCAGGATCAGCGAACTGTGACTGAAGATATGGAATCAACCCATCGAGATGATCACCCATTGGTGCAGGTGGCATGTTCGCGGGCATGTTCGCAAAGCCATTGGGAGCAGCAACAGGCTGGGAATCGGTTCGAGGCTTTGGTCGCGGTTGTTGGTAGAGGCGGACTTCGTCAATGTGACCGTTGCTTCCGTTGGAGATGACTGCGGTAGGGTATTGGCTGTAGAACGCAGGATTTTCATGCTCGTTGGTAGCAGACGATTGCGAACCTTGGAAGCTGTGAGGCGTGTGCAAATCGAGATTGTTGACACGGGCACCACCATCGTATGGAAGAGGAGTGCCAGAAGGAGAGTATCCATCCGGTGGTCCAAAGGAGATCATTTGGCGACGTGCGAAGTTATCAGCTGGCGGGCCGTGGTTCATGAAGCCGTTCTGAACTGGATAATATCCTGGTGGAGGTGGGGGACCCATTGGAGAGTATCCGTTCGACAGATGCTGAGGTTGACCACCGTTGGATTGATGAGGGGCGTGGCGGCTTGGTCCGTGTTGTTGGAGCTGCTGAACGGGAAAGGGAGGTGGTGGCATGTAGCCTCCAGATGGAGGTGGCGCAGGTGAGGAGGCATTCGACTCAGGGTATCCGCCAAACATGACGCTACCAGCACTCGGGTGGGCGTGGTGTATGGGATGTTGTGGGCCGTTAATCGTGTTTGGAGGAGCGTACTGGATGTAGTTTTCACCAGTGCCGTTGACTTGGCTTTGGCTTGCAGGTACGAAGGGAGGAGGCATATGGTAGGTCGAGCGCGACGCGTTGGACTGGGTCTCGGAGGCAGCTGACTTTGGGTCGTCTTGCGGTTGTTCTAAATGTAATCATCAGTTATGCTTGTTCAATTTCAACAAGAGTGGATTAGTTTGCTTACCCATGACTTCCTGCGAAACTGCTGGCTCTGCGACAGCTTCCTCTTGAACAGACTTCAAGTCAGGGCTGGCAGGTGTAGCGGGTGTGGAGATCACAGTCGGTTCCGCCGTCTCTTCTGTCTCCTCAGATGCCTTGTCGGAGCTTTCGACAATTGGAGGGGTGATGTCGACGCTTGCAGGAGTTGGAGAGGTGGGATTCTCAATCGCCACCGGTACAATCGCTTCCTCACGAGCCTTTTCCTCTCGGGCCTTAGCACGGGCAGCCTCTTGTTGTTTTCGCTTCTGAACATAAGGTAGAGGAATCGCAGGCGTGATCCGTGGTACGGTAGGACGGGGGCGATTCTGTTGCAGACCCTTTGCGGGATTGCTTGGAGGAGCCATAGTGAATTATCCGACCTACGTCGACTTTTTGTTGGACGTTACTTGTGATAAGTGACGTCCCCAAGATTAACAATGACCAAGACAATGGTCATGTAGCATCTGGGGAGTCTTTCGTCGCGCCGCAAAGTTGAAGGAGAGGAAAGGGCTCGCAGATTGAAGATTGAGCTTGTCCGGGGAAAGCTGCTATGACTGAATTTGCGAGGGGTCGGCTTTCGCTTCGAGAATGAGCGATGCCGAATTAGGTATCGCTCGTATTTGCCTCTATCAAAGCTCAAATGGTCTTAAGGACCTCCAAAGGATGGTCAACAACTATGGTGTTGTCTGATTTAAGGTGGAGGGAAGGGGAATCCAAGTGGAAAGGCCCCTTGGGAAGATATATAGGGTTTAATGACTCAATGCTCAAGGAGGTTTGCTCCTGCTCGGTTTTGAGTCCTTCACCTCTTTTCTTTGGTGTCATGCAATAGTTGTAGGAGTATGAATATGATTCATACCTACGCTGAATCATCGTTGTGGTGTATGTATACCAGCTATATCAAAAAAGGCTGCCAATGGCTGTTCTACCAAGCGCGGTGTTGCTGCCACGGATGTCCGAGATCTTCGATTCCAAAGGCATGGCCCTGGTGGCTGCTGTACGACATCACTACCAACACCGTAGTATCTGTTTTGGTTCTCCAGGAATCCTCAATATTGACGTTTAAGAAGAGAGTTCTGGCTTGTCCATCCCTCTTTGAAGCATCCTCAAGCCTCATGTTTCAAATCATGAAGTTGGAACAATAATTTATTCCAACAAGCTCAAGAATGGTGCTGTCATGTTACTTTCCATCCTTTAATGTACTACAAATCTGCATCATATGAAGCTGAAGGTATTAAGTGATCCAGAGGCCCTCGGCTGCATTACCTAGTCGCCTTGAGTAAATTCTATGTTGCAAGATATGTTGAACTGAACTCCTGGAGGACAATTGTCAATCACATTTCAGAGGATTAAAGTCTTTTTGTTGGGGATTTTATGGTACACTCAAGTTTCTTTTGCAAGTTCTAAATTGTCCAATTTTGAGCCATGCATCAAAGGTTTGGAAATACTGCACGTGTAGACAAGGCAGAATCTGAACCAAGTATGATAAGAGTAGTTTGGTCCTATTTCACAGCCTTCTGTTGTCGACTTCCCGTGTTGTCATCTTTCTATATACCTGATATTGTTTCCTTGAAATATGAGAAAGTCAAAGAAAAGATCACACACTCCATTCTCTGCAATGAGCAACACCTACAAAGACGAGTCTCAGACATGCAGTGACCTGTCATGTTTATGTCCAAGCTGCTTTCCATATAATACTCGCGGGTTACTATTTGGTTTGTTGTGCCTTTGAACTTCCTATCTGCAGGGTCGCTTTATACTCAACCAACACGACTCATGTCAATTGGACGACTCATTCGGCAAGAGCGATTCTCGATTGAACTCACTAACGTAACACATGGACGGCTCTAATCATTTGAACGACTAGCATAGCAAGAGCGACCAAATTCACTACACCACCACCAGGACGGCCTACGTTGATTGGGTAATTCTCACAGCAAGAGCGACTAGGATACTTCACGCTGTATGAACATCCAATTCACCGCGCCGACAATACTAGATTTGGACGATTCTTGTCAAGTCAACGCCTCAGGCGGCAGGAACGTCTAGTGCGTCGACAATACTTGGGTTCAATATCGCACCACCAGCTAGCCAAATCCACATATCCGTCGCCTTGAGAATGTTACTTGGTGAAATCACCCACAGTCACTGTTGTGCCTGATTCCCGGGGTATCATAGATCTGCCGAGCTTGAAATGAGTATAGAGGCCATAATCAGTTCACGACTTGAACCATGGACATCAAAGTTGATGGTGAAGAAACTTAACGGTTGTTTTCTGACGCTCGAATTCTTTGAAGAATCAAGAGGAAGATTTAAGACAAGCATGGGATGCAGGCCAGAGAGACAGCTACGTTATTACTTACGGAGGCTAAGTTCTGCTGTCAACTTTTACTTTGCTACTATCGTTCAAGTCATTCCATCTACAGAACCACTCCTTTACATGTAATGCACATCCGCCAATGCTGAGGTCATGCACTTGTGTGAAATCTTGCTTGCCAAGCAGCCTATTTCAACGCCAGCTCGAGTACCTGCTCTTGCATCTTGTCGCGTGCTCTCTGCCCGTGATGTGGTACTTTGCTGTTGTGGTTATGATTGCTTATATACTTGAACATTACTACCCGATACTTCTTTCCCGCCGAAAGCTGCCAGCCTGGAAGTGAATCCACGGGAACCAATTTCAGGAAGATTCACCATTGCTCTGCTCCGATAAAGGATCGAAACATTTTGTATCGCGTAAACCACTACATAATGACTTGTCGTTTCTGAAATATCCCAACTTCCACTAAAATATCCGACTAGACGTATCACAAATATCGGATATCGTGATAAGAGCTGCATTACACTGGCACACATTCCCAAATTTCATATTACCTGTCAGAACGAACACCCAAGCATGACTTTCATGCCCCTAAACCCCCAAGCTATCAAGAGTCCAGTAGGAGAGTGAAGTAAAGGTCTTGCTGTCAAGTGTGGTTAATGTTGTCATGGTCGGGATGTCTGTTGGCCTCGGCGCTTACCGTTGTGATTGGATCGGGTGGATGAGGTTGCGGATTGTCTGTAGCAGTCTAGGCAAAAGTGCAGGCGGTTCATTTTCACAGATGAACGACATTGGTCGGAATTGTCATATATGTGGATTGATGTCTTTGCTGCTCATGCTGAATCTCACTACAGACAGATGAATGTGTCAGTAGCAGCCGAAAAAGTAACAAGCCCTAGACAACATATAGCAACTACTGGCAGACATCCCAGTGCCAACAGGTACTTCCAAAGGTGCAGCTACATCAGTATCACAAAGGCAAAGCACAGCTCCATTCCCTCACAGATTTCTTTGACTTCTCAGATACGAAACACTACAGTACCTTCCTTTTGAGAACAGACCCATACCTTTGGATATCTTTGTTGAACACTTGACTAATCATCAAATATCACTGTAAGTGTCTCATCTAAAGAGTGAGATGCTGGCTTGATGTTTGAAGATTGAGGGAGAAGTAATAAGCCAAACAAGATTAAGAAGAAGTGCAACATGTCCCAAAAAGAATTATATCTTCAATATTCTAATCACCCAATCACCCTTTCCCAGCTCCCCTACTCCCTCAAAACATCCTAACCTCCCTCCGTACCCATCACCCCTATCCTCTCGCTTAAACAGCGGGGTACAGTACACCCCCACGGTGACCAATATGGTTGGCCACCAATGACGTCCCCTCCCGCCTCCGTACATCTCGAAATATCCTGCTTTTCAAGGTATGGTATGTTGAGCCGCAAGGCAATATGGAATGGGGAAGAAGAGTCCCATGAGGATGAATGAGAATATCGGTACAAGGATAGAGCATGTGCAAGGTTGACGTCATTTTTACCCCACACTTTTCTATTCTCGAGAGAGGCAACCAAACAACGATTTTGCATCTTCTTTGATATTCTGAGGTTTTGATATACCGAGACTCAAATAATATCTCCAGCTTTCACCTCCAGCATCTACGTCCAACCCCACATATACATACACACGCATACCCGCCGAACCATCACACCTCCACCTCTCCCCGGAAACGAATATGGCAGACCAAGCAGCAGACAAAATGTCCGACCAAATGTCCGACCAAATAACCAAAGAGTTCAAAGACCAAATCCCCGAAATCCCATCGAAAGACTCCTCGAAAGAAAAGATCCTCGCCTACGCAGCTGAGCGGATGAAAGCTGCTGAGAACGCGGAGAAACAAGCTGCTGAGGCGAGGGAGAGAGGTTTGTTTTCCCTCCTTAACATAAACCCACTCCCCACTTCCCACTCCCTAGAACCTCTCCGTGCTGAGAGATAGGATGGTTTCATTATTTAAGATGGAATAGGATTAAGGACGGGTGGTGCTAGAAATGGAGAGCTAACTGTTATAATAAACAGCCGACGCAACAGAAAACGAAGAAGAGAAAGCCGCCATCCTAGCAGAAGCAGAGAAACACACGCGCAAATCCAAAGCAGAAATGAAAGCCGTTAATAGACTACAATCCGGTGTGTGGCAGGGCGCTGGGATGGGAGGGGGAATGGGTGCTGGGTTGGGGATGGGGCTTGGTGCTGGTATTGGGGCTGTTGTTGGGGGGGTTGTTAGGTGAGTTGCTGTGATAGATTGAGAGGGGAATAAGGTGAATGCTGATGGATAATAGTATACCGACGACGGGATTGGGTATTCTGGCTGGTGCGGGGACAGGCGCGGTTCATGGGCCATGGTTTAAGTTACCTGGTGGGGAAGGGATGAAAGAGAATAGGGAAGGAGGGGAAGGGGAGGGGAAAGAAGGGGAATGAGTGAACGAAGCCTTGGATTTTGGGTCGAAGTGGCTTTTCCGATTTTCATACGAGACGAAAGTTCCTTTTAGGCCCTTGAGGTGTGGAAAGATGATCTACGAGTCACGAAGCGGGCGGATACATATTTGGATTATAGCATTTTCAGGAGTTGAGGGAGCGAAGCATACCGGCGGGACAATGTATAACAGTTTGGACACGATATTTTGGTGGGCATCAAAGAAAATATAAGGAAGTCATTTAAAAGGCATGAAAATAGTGGCAGCGTGAGCGTTTATCGTGGGCTCTGGACGGATGTTAGACCATAGCCGATGAACAACTTCCATGCCAAAAGAGGTTTCTCGTGATTGATCCAGGTCTGGAAGTATAAGAACTGGATGGGGAAACTATGCTTTCTTTCCGAGTCCATCTGCGTCGGAATAGTAAGTATGAGACTTTCATGCTCTCATTCTAGATTTGGTCCGCAGAGTGCTGGAGTGGTTCTTTAGGTACATCTTAGTTGAGGTCTGGAAAGCCTATGTTGCTCATCAGACAAAAAGACCCCCCGCCTGTAGCTTGGCAATCATGGAAGAGTGTAAAGTCAAATCTTAAGCTATTCTTCAATATGAGAAGCCTACGAAAGCACTTTATTCTCGCGACTCTATATTTTCCATCCATATCTATCCCGTCATCACTCATATCCCATCATAAAAGCATCCACCTCGACTCGTGACTCGTCTAATACCCCTTCTCTTTATCCACCACATTAATCAAGTCCTCCCCCTTCTCAATATGTCCCAAGTTCCTCTCCAGAATCTCGAACGTCCTGTTCGCATACATGGTCCCCAATCCACTAACATGCGGCGTCACAGCTACGTTCTTCAAATCCCACAACTCACTATCTTCAGGCAATGGTTCGGGATCCGTAACATCCAATGCAGCACCTCTCAACCCTCCATCTTCAGGTGACTTTCTCAATGCGGAGATGAGATCGTCTTGGACGATAATAGCGCCACGTGCGATGTTTACGACGAATGCGTTAGACTTGCCGAGGATGGCGAATTCGTCGGCTCCAAGCAAATGAGTTGTTTCTTTGGTTAGAGGAACAGAAATTAGGAGGACGTCGATATCTTGCTTTAGAAAGTTGTGGAGGGAGGCTTTGTCGAGGCCGGAGTACCATTCTGAAGGAATCAAACCATCTTCATCTCCAGTTCCTGGGACGATGTATCCACGGTCTTTCTTGCTCTCGGGAGTTTTGCGTGGAGAAGCAGTGTAAGCGATAACATCCATTCCCATTGCTTTAGCAATTTTCGCAGCTATTGTCATCAATTAGTAATGTCAAAAGGAAGCGTTGTGGAAGTATTGCTCACTTTGACGACCGATTGCGCCATATCCAAGCACACCAAGCCTGCATATTGAGGGCTCAGTATAATTTACAGGGATATAGAAACATCGAATGTACCTACCGTTGACCAACGGAATCTCGAACAAATCCCACATCAGAATGCTTCCCCCATTTATGCTGTTTTTGCCACTCAACAAGCAACTTCTCTCTGTGAGAGTTGCTCAAGATTTGCATGATGACCCATTCTGCGATTTGGGGTCCGTGGACACCGGACGAGTTCGTGATGGGAATGTCTGTCTTCCAGAACGGAGAATTCCAGAGGTGATTGGCACCTGCACTGGCAAGATGGATGAGCTTGAGATTCTTGGCGATAGTGGTGTTTGGTGGGAGTGTAGTGAGTGTCACGAGAATTGTGACTTTCTCCCATGTTTCTGGTAATTGTATTAATAATGTAGTCTTGAAAAGGATGCTGACTGTACTGCACCATTTGTGACGCTGTTGTCCCCCAATTTGAAGCCGGCGATGAAGCTGATATCATGGAATTCAATTTCAGTTCCAGGGTGTCTCTTCTTGATGCCATCGAGAATCGGGTCTAATTGCGCTTCCGGGAATGGTAAAGTGACGAGGATATACTCCCCTTTTGAAGTGGAGGCATCTCCCATGATGGTCGATGTAAGACTTCGAAACGGGTAGGTGACAAATTGAAACATGAGCTTGTGTTGGAGGATCAGCCTTATATACAAGTAGAAGATCTAAGCTCGGGCTCGGGCTCGGGCTCGGATTTTGGAGTCAGACTGTTGCGATTGGGTTCGTCAGAAAGTAATCTGAAGTACGAGAGGTTGGTGAGAGGGGTTGGAAGGAAGTATGTCATCCACCCCGCTACGCCCTTTCTGCTCTGCGTGCCAGGAGCGCGACCCCACTTTCGGCCGCTGAAGCTGAGGCTAAGATAACGGCGATAGGCTATGCTAGGCAGCCTGCAACAGCTATGGCGAAGCCTACCGGAATTCCAGGATGTTTCACGCATAAGCAAAAAGTGATCGTACTGTACACGCAGTGCAGAGGTCGACAAATATGTGATGAAGTGTTGCCGGAACCTTTTGGTTCCGTTGTTGAGCTCTATAGCTCTATATGAGCATTTTCCTACCCGAAACCTATACCGCAGGTTTCTTTTGGGCCATCGCATCGTGCTCATCAATGTCCGTAGCCTCCCATGGATAGCAGATCCAAACATCACCAACTGTCCGAGCTGCCAAATATCTATTGTCCTTGAGCATATCCTCTGGGAGTGCACCCTTCTTCGATTTGTCCTTATTCTGCGAAATCGTAAGTACATGTTCGTGTAGATGTCCCAGCCGTCTAGATATATTTGAGCTGGAAAGAACTTACATGTAGGACGAACACCGAGAAGACCGTCTTCTCACCCTTACCACCAAGCTTTTGTCTTGCGGTCTCAACATCCTTTTCTAATTCCTTGACGGCATATTCCAATGTCGTCCTAGTATCATCGACCTCATCCACGATCAAGATGCGCTTTCCAACCAGGTTTTCCATCTCACCAAGACTCGTCAAATCCAACCATTGTGTTCTTGTAACTTTCGTTCCAAGTTGTTCGACTTCGCCAGGTGTATTTGCGCCTGAGGGATTGTTGCTTGGCAGAGCTTCGTAAAGGGACAGTCCAATGGCTTGAATTGGGATATTTGGAGATCCAGGTTGCTTGAGGAACGATCGCAGAATGCGCGCAGGAACATATCCACCACCACCAATCGCGATCATAAGTTGTGGCTTGAAGTCCTCCAAAATGCGAGGAGCTGCCTCCTGGCAAAGCTTGTGGACCTGCGTAGGGCTGTCAGACTTCTGCCTTGTGAGGGGTCATTTTTGTGTGGGGGGACGGACATCATTGTAAGTAACGTACTCCTTGACAACCATTTTGACGCCGGGAGAGTTGGAGATCTGGTCAGAGAATCGAGTAGTTGTCTGTATGCCCTCGAGGGTGCAAAAGTGGTTGGGATGACTCCAAAACTCCAAGGACAAAAAAGTGCGGTTGGTGGGGAACTTAAAGACAAAGGCACAAAAGCTAACGGGTCTCGCCTACGCACAGTCGGGAAGGTCGTTAGAGGCACGGGAGGTTCTTGAAGTTCGATGACACTCGACCAATGATTTGAATGATGATGAAACTCACGTGCATACGGGATGCTCCCATCAAGATCGTGGTGCGAATTTATTCAGGAGCTTCATCCCACCAACAAGGTTCCTTCATCAGCCTTGCTCTAATGCAGCCTTGGTGATCCGAGTACTCCTCGTACTTCTCGACTTTGAGTCATCGAGAGTCGGAATCTTTTCCAATCCAAGAATATATCCAGCTTTTCAGCGTTATTGGGCCCCAAACCTTTTGTTTTTCAGATAATGCCTTCAAATTGCGCTTCGGATTTAACGCGACATCTCGGAGTTGACGTCAAGCTTATATATCCAAGTGGATGATGAGGGGTATTGTTCGAGGCCCTTCAAGAATGGCTTCATCACTATGAGAGACTCTTTACGTTGGCATTCAAACATTCCATATTTTGTGCTTGAAAGCCTTTCTTGTCCAAGTACCTTTACTGAAGCCTTCAAATGGCACAAACACCACCAGACCTGAAGATTCCCACTTCAGCAGCCACCGTCTCCGTCCGAATCATTGACACAACAACATCCATCGAAGGGATCTCAACAGCTGTGTTTGTCTCGCCCCAGATCAAAGGCCACGACATGCTCCACTGCCCTGCCTTCTCATTCCTCATTGAGCATCCGTCAAATCGCAAGCTTCTATTCGACCTTGGCGTCCGCAAGGACCATGAGAACTACGCAAAAAGAATCGTCGATCATATCAAGGGTGCCGGCTGGAAAATCACCGTCAAGCAAGGTGTCAGAGAACAACTTGAAGCCAATGGAGTTGATGGCAAGGACATTGAGGCAATTGTATGGTCTCACTGGCACTGGGATCACGTTGGTGATCCATCCACTTTCGAGAAAAACACAGCAGTCATCGTGGGACCTGGATTTGAGAAAGCTTTCACTCCCGGCTATCCCAAGAATAAGGACTCGCCGATTTTAGAAAGTGATTATGAGGGCAGGGAGCTGAGGGAGATAGCTTTCGACCAAGGTCTCAAAATCGGACGTTTCGATGCTCTCGATTACTTCGGCGACGGGAGTTTCTATCTCTTGGATAGCCCTGGACACGCAATCGGACACATCTGTGGACTTGCGCGTGTAACTTTAAACCCGAACTCATTTATTTTCATGGGCGGAGATGCGTGTCATCATGCAGGGGAGTTTAGACCTTCACAATACCTTCATATTCCAGAATCTATCTCGCCAAAATCATTCGACATGAAGAGCCAAACTCCGTGTCCCGGTTCGCTATTCGAGGATCTCTACCGCGATGGGAACAAATCCCAACCCTTCTACGCCATCGCTCGCCTTCCAGATGGCAAAGGAGCAGCGCACGATGTTGAGGAGACAGAAGAAACGATTGGCAAAGTCATAGAGGCAGATACTCGTGATGAAATTCTGATCGTAATGGCGCATGATGATACTTTATTGCCTGTTGTGGATTTCTTTCCCAAGTATGCAAATGACTTTGAAGAGAAGGGTTGGGTGAAGGAGTCGAGGTGGTTGTTTTTGAAGGATTTTGAGAAAGCTGTCAAGCATTGAATTGATTGACTTGTTGGATTTTATGGTGCTAAGACATTTTTAGACTCGTTGATTGGTTGAGGTTATGTGCAGCCTTCTCAATTCCGCTTTTCGTCGTCCTGTCCTGCAAGTTGCCCGCCTTCCTTGGCGCCTTTTGAGCCCAGGCGCCTAACATGGGCGGCTACTGTAACCTGAGCGAGTTGCATTTCAAACTTTACCGTACTTCACTCTGTTGGTGTATGAAATTGCCAAAGAGTCGATAGACCAATCAAATTGTCCAAAAAGCATGTTGCTAGAATATGATTGGCCACAGGGGCAAGAATCCTACAAAGTCGACATGCAAGAGGAGTACTGTGCCTCAATCAAGTGATGCATGTTCCATCCTTCCCCTCGACTCTATTCCTCCGCATTTCTTCTCGTAATGTACTACAGAGCATCTATGTCGCACAAATGTCAGGAAAAACGCCTCAAGAACCGCATGGCGGGCTAGAGGTTGTACCTCAGCCTTACACCGAGTACATTCCTTCCAAGCCTTACTCCACATTACAGTACCACTCTCCTGATTATCCAAAGGAGCTCGAAGCTCCAGAGCAAAATGCTACGAAGTGGAAGAAGATCCTCGGGCTTAGAGTAACAACGTTTTTTCTCATCCTCGCGTTGACATTTGTCGTTCTGGCTGCTGGTGTGGGAGGAGGGGTGGGTGGTACCCTAGCAGTAAAGAATGCGAAGAAGTAAGATATCCCACCATTCCTACTCGTTGATTCAAGCTAACTCACGCCTTCTCAACAGTTCAAACACAACGCCTATTTCCAGTACAGCCGTATCCACGAGCATACCCACCTCAATCACAACCGGCCCAGCCACGACCTCTGCAACTCCATCCTCAACAACCGGTATCTCCCAATCCACCACCTCAACCCCCTTCACCGTCCCAACAACCGGTTTCACAGCCCTCGACTGTCCCGCCATAAACGCCCAAACCATCAACACAACAATCCAAAAAACCACATCCACCTTCCGCATCACCTGTGCAGGCGACATCCAAGGCTCCAACGATATCCTCGCTATAACCGCTTACTCGATAGAAGATTGCGCCAGGGCGTGCGCGAGCTATAATTTCAATTGGAGAGGGGAGGTGTGTAAGGGGGCCCAGTTTAATAGTGATTTGGAGGAGATTGAGAGGGATTTTGGGACGTGTTGGTTGAAGAATACGACGGGGACGATGGGGGTTAGTGCGTGGGGGGAGTTGGCTGCTTCGTTGACGTTGGTTGGGTGATGAGGATGGGGTTTGGGAGGGGAGGGTTGGGAGTGAGGATGTGTAAGTATCATCATGGTTAAGAGGAGTTTTGGTGTTGAGGAAATGTTGAAAATAAGAGAGCTTTCGAAGTAATGTACATACTTTCTATCACAAGACCTACTCATATGTTTAAAATGTACTATATATTCAACTGCTCGGTTGAGACTTGGTTCAGCAAGGCCTCCGACAAAGGCAGACTTCAACATGCTCGATCTAACAGCAGAGATAACTTCCTAAAATTGACGGTATGCTCTATGACTAGCACTTGGCCTTCATGTGATGAGTTTGGAACAACCAACCATTCAGCTTCTCCAGTACTCAACTCCAATTCGTTCGGACTGCACCCACTCTGGATTCAGGCCAGCTGACATATCAAAAGTACCCAACAGCTCCGTCCTCACTTGGTTGCCTCAGCCAACCCCACATTAAATTGCCTGCAACAATACAATCCACGACAAAATCAAGACTCACCAGAACGGAAAGTGCTGCTAGCAAATAACGATAAAGGCACGTGACTTACCAAGTCCCACTTCGTTCTATCCGGATCCTTTCCGAGGCAAACCTGTCCCATATGCGTGTCTTTGAGGCTATTGATGTTCGGAAGGTGTACAACAATGTTGAGTGAAGAGGAGTCCTAGGTCAAAAAGAAGTCCAAGCCCAGTCAGGCACCGAGCTTTTCTCCTGTTACCATGATGACCATAGTATCTACACAGAGGTCTAAAGCTGAATAATTTTTCAGCTGTATGTCGATAAAGTTCGAAAAGACGAGGAGGTTACAGAGAACTGTATTAGTCGCATCATAGAACAACATATGAAATGCCTCCGCTGCCCAAATGCCAAGACGCTAGCGTAGTGAGGAATGTTTGTGACATCTCGATTCGAGATTCCGTCAACAAGTCCCTGAATATATCGTTCTTTCCGGCGCTTAGATTCTTCATACCTCTTTCTAAGAATTGCTTGTCTGACTAGAGTAGTCTACCCCCTTCGCTATGTCCGCTCCTCGCCCGCTTCGTATAGCTGGCCCAATCAAGAACATGAGCTGTTCAGATGCCGAGTACAACCCTGAACAATGCCCAGTCTCCGCTTCAGGGCTGAGGGGTGAACGAATGGCAGCCAATTAATACCCCTCCATATCCGTAGCTGCTTGCCTCTACAAATCCTGGGGGTTTTGTCAGCACTAGGCGATCTCGACTTCTTGACAAGACGTGCGAGGGCGTGCAACTTCCACCCATTCTCTCCCTGTTCATCATCTCGGAAATCGGACCCAATGTGTCTTCTTGTGCTCTTCAAAGTAAAGGGAGCTGCTTACCATGGCTAAACAGGATCCCTCGGGGCCTGCTGGAGAGGCGGGAACGAATGAGGGGGAGGGAGCAAAGAAATTGACCTCTGGGAAGCGGATACCACACACCAAAGTTCGTTCCCGGTGTCTTACCTGCAAGAAAAGAAGAGTGAAGTGCGATGAGAGACGGCCAGTTTGCTTGCGGTGTGAGAAGTTCGGCGTTTCTTGCGACGGATATAAAAACTTCAAATCACCCATAGCGAGAACGACAACCAGGCCAATACGCACGTTGATACCTCAAAAACGAGTCGCCCCAGCACCTACGATCGAGGTTAAAATGCCGAGATTCGGGAACGATGAAGAAATGCGGTACTTTCGGCTGTTCTGTGAGAAGACGGCTGCGCATCTCAGTGGTTACTTTGAACCCCAGGTGTGGGGTAGAATCGTGCTCCAAGTCTCTGAGATGGAGGACTCGATACGGCACGCTGTCATTTCGATTGGTGCTCTCGATATGACGACTACCCAGCTCAGAGATATGGAACCCACGAATGCTGAAGCACATCATGTGTTCGCTTTAAAACAGTACAGCAAAGCTATCAGAGACATGCGCGCTATGGCTCTGCGTCAAGACAAGATGGGAGACGTGCAGACTGCGCTTGTTTCAAGCATCCTCATAACATGTTTTGAGACGTATCACGGCAACTATGCATCAGCTGTACAGCAAATTCGGACAGCTGTGCGGCTGCTTGAGGATCAGAAGCAGAAGCAGCACTCAGGAGTTGATGAAGAATTGATCCGGGCTTTCGACAGGCTTGATGTGCAATCAATGTCCCACTCCGATCCTTTTACTATGGAAGAGCATCAAATATTGAAAAACGTTTATAGCCACCGAGCTGAGGACCTGCCGTCTGTGTTTACCAGTATCAAGATGGCGCGAGACTACCTCAACTTCATCACCCGCCGAGTTTGCCACTTTGCTTCAATGGCTTGGAAATTAGAGCATATGGCAAGCAGTAAGCCATCACACAGCTTCTGGGATCCGACTTGCATGGACTGGAGAGCACATTTGCAACAGGAGCGGAAAATGTTCATTGATTTATCTGAACAGTGGATGAGTTCCTTCTCTTCCATATACGAGCACGCAAAGACCACAATCAAAGCAAGTACAGAACAGATCAACAACAATTCTATTGCTCCTCTTAGCATGATAAATCATGGGTTTTCTATGCGCTTGGCGCTACGACATTTTAATGATGTCGACGAGATGGCCTGGGACCGGTCAATGCCTGAATTTGTGGAAATGCTCGGGAACGCTGAAATTCTTCTAGCAAGGTCGACCAATGCAGCATTTATCTTCGACATCCAAACCGTGTGGCCTTTGGATGTGATTGCAAAGAAATGTAGGAACTCAGCGATGAGACGACGGGCAATATCACTGCTCAAAGATAAACCAAGAAGGGAGGGTATCTGGGACAGCGTCGTTGCCGCGAGGGTTTGCGAGTGGGCGGTGCACGTGGAAGAGGAGGGAATGGTTGATGGATTCATACCAGAGAGCGCAAGGGTGCGGAATATAGGCGTAAAAATAGACCTGGAAAACAGGAAGGCGCGAGTTTGGTATGTTCGAATCTCCCTCCCTGAAGCAGTGAGGTTTAGAGCCAGGACTCGACAATCTCAGGAGCTGTCGAGGATCTTTGGCCCCTAGATACGATGAAAACGTACTGATTCATTGATAGGTGCTTTCTTCCGCCTAAAAACGAACATGATCCACCGCGAAAGCGAGAAGCATTACTTGACTGGAGCACACCAAAATCGAGCAGTACCCTTTCTACCACCAACAGCGATGACTGGCAGAGCCTCCTGGATGATCGAAGCAAAGAGTTCAACACCAGGATACTCTCTACCGGTATCGACCATGTCTTTTCTGGAGTTCGCTCGGTGAGCCTCAATCAAAGTGCTTCACCAACCTACCCATATCCGACGCATGGCTCAAAGTATCATTCGAATCGAGATGGCAATGCAAACCACTTCGGAGAACTTGAGCCTGAGAAGTCATAACTGTCTACCATCTTAATCTCCCAAATACAGTGCAACGACTCCATCCTAGTACCGGATTCCACTGCGATGGTCCTCTAGGGTACACAATACAGTCCAAGACTGCCAGGGCCCTCATTGAGGTATCGGTCAAGAATTTATCCGCAAATGGCAGCAGCGCCGAGGACACACACTGCATTTCAAGACTGCCAGAGCCTTCATTGATGGAACGTTCAATTCATCGGCAGATAGTAGCAAATTCAAAGCACTGATCGATGCTGTCACGTCAGACAATGGTATCTATTTGTCATTTGTGCAGACGGCATCACTTGTGAGTCTACAAGCATGCTCACATGTCTGGCATCAACGTGCTGTCAGTCAAAACTGACGGCGGCGAGTGTAGGATTGTCACTCGGATAATGTACCATCAACACAGCACAGTGGCTTCTCGTCTATCACAGCAACCCGAGATCTACCTTTACAGCTTTGCTGGTCACCATCCCAAAACTACTAAAGTAGCATAAGGTCCCACTTCAGCAAACATACTGATTGCCAAAACCCGACCGTGGAGCCGACGGTTTACCGCCACAACTTCGATAGCAATGTCTCTCACAGTTTTGTTACCCAGTAGCCCAGTAACAGTGTACGTCAAACGCGGATTCCTATACCGGTTCCGAAGGGTTCCACTCTCTAACGGAAATATCAAGCTGTTGACCAATTTCGAAGCCCAAGCCGTGCAGTGAGCCGATCGTGGAGAACTCATCTCGGTAATAAAGTTTGCAAGGGAAGTGTCAGATCTGCGGGTGATAGGGATGTTGGTCATGTTCAGAAAGCTTGCATAGAAATCTGGGATGGAGATTCATGTCTTGTGTCCATCAAATATGTTGCCAATGCTAGTGATATTATACATAGGTTTGAGGATAGCTCTGGCAAGGTGAGGTATGGTGGCGCTGATGATTAGTTTGAGCGAGGCTGTCACACATATACATTGATGTGAGACGCCATGAACCACACCGTTAATCATGCTAGAATTTTTGTACATGTTCAGCAATACATAGAATCAAATACAATGGGGTGGATATATGTCTTGAAACTTCAAGACTGCTCGTACTCCTCAGCCTCAATTTAAAAAACAGTATGGAGGTCAAAATGTAGCAGGTCCTTTGGGGCTGGAGTTGGTCTCGTGCCAAGGAATTCCAGGAACATTATGGAAACATGTCCCAGCGTATCAACACTTGAGATGGATTCGTTCATGCTCGAAAGCGTTACCTCTCAAAGACAAGTACGCATGTTGGCAGAATATGAACGCATTTCTCTGCTTCACTTCAGCTCATACCGCTCCTTAGCGCGAGTAATTATCATGATGCAAAACATTGAAAGCTACCTGACCACATGTATCGTAAAACTAGACTTCGAAATATAATAAACCCATCAGCACATTCTAATAATAGATTTGAACCCATCATCTCAAAATCTAAAATACGGCACAAGCAATGCCGCAAAGATGTTCAAGTGTCGACAGCCTCGTGGTGGTGATAAGCGAGAAATTAGCGTCTTTTGAGAATTCGTCTCGGATGCCCATATAGATTCAAATAAGCAAGTCTCTAAGTATACAATAACCAGTGCTTTATGTAAGGGTTTGCGGGTACATTCGGTGGCTTGACTTGCCGGCCTGGGTTCTCATGTTGTCGTGGCATGTGTGTGGCTCTTGGGTCCGTACGTAACAACACTGGGTGGGGGAGTAAAGGCACAAGCAATTGTGTCATATAACCTTTTGCAATTTTTTCTAACTAATACCTGTACTCTTTCATCCTTTTTGACGATTTATTAAGATGCCATTCGATGCGAGTGGTGCCGCGGATAATCTTTTTGCTCCGGATTCGATTTTTGCAGTTTTGGTTTGTTTTGATTTAGCGCGGTGCGAAGCGAGAAAGGGGGATTGTTCACGTGAATCGAGTCGCCGACGAGGCACGGCTACGTAATTGTCTGGTTTGTATTAAAAGGTAAAGCGCGAAATTTTTCGGTCTTTACGCGTCGGCTAAGGAGAAGAGGAGAGGAGAGGAAGGAGACAAGGACTTGGGAAGGAGCATGGGCGGCCTGGGACTGTAGATTTATTGTACGACTACCAACCTGACCTCCGGGGTCGTCTCGTCTCGCCACACACTCCAGACATTGCTCCCGCTTGAGGTTATCCTCCGACTTGTGCTGTGCGAATCTCAAACTCGAAGCTAAGCTGACTTCCATGTGCGAAATGAGCATCAATCTGGCTTGTATCACCATTCCAGCGCTTCACAGCGCAATTTGAAATTATTCACCTGAAAGAGGGGTACGTGTGTTATAAATAACCCCTTTCTCAGTAGCTTCTATCTCTTATCGAACTGACACCTTCGGCAAACGAAGTGCATGTGCAGTATGGGAGGCTGAAAGAATAGCCATCAAAGACTCAGCAAGTGTACGAAAGTACTGGCGACCATTATTAACATAGAACATCTATGCAGCAGGCCAAGTTTTATGAGCAGCCTCTTACTCCTGCTGATCCCCTAACAGTTGATAGCACTCTATACCACTATCAGATGTTGACAACAACTCCAAGAATGACAATAGATCCCAAGCAAAGCCAGCTGGCTGAGCGTCACATGTAAACCAACAATTTTGCCTTATTCACTTATTTACAATACAGCATGCCAAAATACCCCATCGCTGTCACAACCGTGAATCTAAACTTTAATTACTACATGCCAAGTATCCAAGCCTATCATCTGTATCAAGGCACCTAGCAACATAGAGAAGAGCGTCGAAGTTCCCCGAGGTGCCATCAGCCTAGTACCAACCGCAAAGGCATTGATATCAGGTGCGGTCGATACACTATTATTACTGCTAGGCCTCGATGACACGACAATTACTCTTATATACCACATGCAAGTCCTCATTCAACGCATACGATATGCAAGAAAACAAGAAGTAAAAGTTGGCAGCAGAATAAAGAACGACAGCTAATCACGATATGACAACACATCAGTACCCTGTAATGTATCCCCTACTCTCTCTTTCAGTCCACAGATGCTACGAAATAACCAAATGCCAGTTCTCTGCTCCTCTTACATGCTCCCATTACCCAGCGTTCAATCCACACAACCATATTTACAGCAACGGCACAACACAACCCACGAATGTGTACTTTTCGTACATTGTACTTGCTCCCCTATCAAACCCATCCACAACCCTAAAGCGGCCCTTTTATAGGAATGGAAATCACAGCACATGCCATCACTTTCTTCAATGCTCTTTGTCTGTTAATATTCACCTCCCATTCAACCAGTGAATACGTCACTTCCTTCACCTGAAACATTCACCCTCACGTTCAAAGGCTGAGGATATAGGCGATACGTGGGAGTATATAACGCCCCACGGACCTTCTTACAGACTGCAAGAGAAGCGGACCAGAGAACGTGAGATTCATCCTATATGGAAGATGGACGAGATGGCTATACTGCAGCCGGTAATTAGTACCTGTACGTGTACGTCTAGCTTGGGAAGAAAAAAAGAAGTGTAAGACAGTAAGATTAAACTATTTGGGAATATGTACCTTTGTAATGTTCCTTTGCCATATATAGGAAGGATGAATTGATAGGAGGTTGGTGACAGGAATTACATATTGACAATAACAAAAACCTTGGGGAAAAATAACAGCGGATAGTAATAAGATGTTGACTACACAAATTAATGACTGAACAAACAAGATAGTCTCACAATTTGTCTTCCAAACACAGCATTGTCCAGACACAAGAAGATACCCTATTTCATACTTCCTTGGCTCCTTGTGGTTGTTACTGCACCACCACATCCTACATCCAAGATGTCAAAAGGTAAAGCTCTATAGTCCAGGAAAATCAAAAGACGTGTTTGTGATATACTCCATCCCACCCCACTACCCTGTCCCTCCCCTTCCCATACCGTCCATCCCACCTTCCCACCTTCCCAACTATTCACAAACCCAAACTCACAATTCACCTCCCAGCCGTTCAGAGAATCAGAGCGGTCAACAAGTGAACAGCAATCAAAACACCCACTACGCCCCAGCCGCAGCCGTTGACAAAAGCAAAATCATTAACAAGTGAACAGCAACCAAAACAGCACTACCCCGCAGCCGCAGCCGTTGACAAAAGCAAAATCATTAACAAGTGAACAGCAACCAAAACAGCACTACCCCGCAGCCGCAGCCGTTGACAAAGACAGAGTCATCAACAATCACAAACAGCCATTATACCAGCAACACACACCCCCTAAAGCAGCGACTAGAATCATGTATATCAACCCTCTTCCACGCTCATTTGGTGGGTGGCCATGATTGGCTGGTTGCCTGGCACGCTCGTAGCGATACTCCGTACGTACCTTTCTGGCGCTTAGTGTTTTACAGCTTCGTGCTTCACTGCTTCGTGCTTCCTGCTTCTAAGCAGCGCTTTCTTACTTGCGTTTAACTAGTCGACGTCGACCTTGCCTGTATCGCGCAGCAGCCTGACTATAGCCTCGTGCCTCTTTTCCGCGGCCCATAAGAGCGGCGTCTTCTTCTCCCACTTGTCTGGTCGGTTAGCGTCGACTTTGCCTGTGTTTAAGCAGTAGCCTGACTACAGCCTCGTGCCCTCTTTCCGCGGCCCACGAGAGCGGCGTTTGCTCGCTTATATCCGGCCGGTCGACGGCGACTTTGCCTGTATCAAGCAGTAGCCTGACTACAGCCTCATGCCCCCCTTCTGCGGCGTACGAGAGCGGCGTCCTCTCGCGCGTATCCGGCCGATCGACATCGACTTTGCCTGTATTAAGTAGTAGCCTAACTACAGCCTTGTGCCCTCCTTGTACAGCTAACGAGAGCGGCGTAAACCCGCTGAATTCCGGCCAGTTGACGTCGACTTTGCCTGTATTAAGTAGTAGCCTAACTATAGCCTCGTACCCTCTTTGCGCAGCCTGCGAGAGCGGCGTTTGCTCGCTTATATCCGGCCGGTCGACGTCGACTTTGCTTGTATCGAGCAGCAGCTTAACTATAGCCTCGTACCCTCCTCGCGCGGCCCGTGAGAGCGGCGTCTGCTGACTTACGTCCGGCCGGTCGACGTCGACTTTGCCTGTATCGAGTAGCAGCCTGACTACAGCGTCGTAGCCCCCCTGCGCGGCCCACGAAAGTAGACTTCGGTCCTTTTCAAAAAAGTGAATCTGGTTTCCCATTTCGAGAAGTGATTTGATAGACTCTTGATACTCTGTGGCTGTATAGGAAGAGTAATTGGGAGATATCGTTCCATTTGACCCTGCACGAGTCTCTGGTGTCAAAAGTGCTTTGAGAGCATCTTCGTTCTTGCGAGCCAGTGCCACATTTAACGGGGAGCCGTATCGTTCTCCTTTTATATCCAATTCCTGAACTCGGTCAAGCTCAATCCGGATGAGGTTCGGTAGGTTTTGCTCTGAGAGAATATATAACAGGCTACATTGAGGTGTATGTCGCCGTATCTGATATCTCTCAAAGAGGTTGTCTAAATGGATCCAGTCGCTGAGGGGGAAAGTCTCTATAAAGCGAGTCTGGGAGACCCCATACTCACTTGCCGCATCGGCATGATGAAGTACATTATGTACTGCATATTGCAGAAATGGAAACGTTGTAGATAGTGATTGGCGGAGACTCACAGCTTCTTCAAAAGATGCAGTTGGTAGCGGGGTGCCAAATGACAGATATGCGGAGACATCAATCCTTGCGTAGGTTTGACAGCACTCCTTTAGCCGGTCATGACTAGATCCTGGAAAGCTGCTGCCAAGGTTAAGCTGAAGAATGTCGAGTCCATTCTCTTTCAGGAGATAATCCCGAACAGACTCGTGAATGAATTGGATGGTTGAATGCTGGGTCTTGGTCATTTCTGCGAGTCCCTTGGACGAACTGAGTATATACTTCTGCATATCAACCTCAGTAATATCTTCAGGGCTCCATGCAGCTATACTGTCAGGTGCAACTCCAGCTATGATAGCAAAGTACAGTTCCTGAAGTTTCATGGGCCGTTTGGCGTACAACACCCACTGGAGGCACAGAACAAGATCTTCGACATTCTCATTATCTCGGATCAAAATGTCTCGGAACAGTGCACTTAAGTCGTCCGGGATTTCGTCAAGCCGCTTCCGAAGCGCATGGACGCGACCACGATCAAACTCCTTATTCAGCATTGGAACAACGAGGGCAACCCACAGGAAAACTCCAGAGGCTCTCTCAAGTATTTCACCCCGGATTTTCTCTATTGCCCTGCTGTTTCCAGCTTTAAGTTTGCCACGCAAGTAATTGACGATGTCCTTGGAGTGACCGTCCTGTTCTTCCAAAACAAGGGAGACAACTTTTTGGATCGAGATATGGGGGTAATGGCGACTTGAGAAACAGATGCGTAGTTGGATCTGGGATGACACTGCAAATTGTCCAAGACTTTCGAAGAAGGCTACCATATCTCGTGCCTCGTCCTCTTTACACTCATCTAGGGCGTCAATGAAGCAGATCAGGCGTCGTCGCCCGAGGCGCTTTACTACGAGGCTGAAAAGCATCTTCGCACTGTCGGTATCCCGATCAAAATTACCAGGCCCGCTTTGGCCAAGTAATTCAGACTGATCTTGGATCTCTGGAAGCTTCTCTATGAGTTGAAACAATAAGGATCGGTACATCCCTAGTGCGGACTTCTCTAAGTCTTCGCCTCTGGCGTTGAAGAAGAATGAGATGACAATAGTGTGCGCCATGATTTTCTTGACATTTGCGTACGCAGATTTCATCAATGTTGACTTGCCGGCCCCGGGTTTCCCTTTCAGCCATAGAAAGCCATGATGATTCGATAGCTTATTGTCGTCAAGCCATTCTTGGTATTGGAGTGTGCTGAGTAGCCATTCGCATGTTTTTGCATGGGCCCTCTTGATTGTCATATGTCGAGCATCAATCTGATCAAACTTCAGACGATCTAGAAACTTCTGTCGTTGATTCTCGTTGGTGTTCCCAATTATATCAGAAGTGGCTGGCCCTGTCTTAGCTCTTATGACTCGATTCATAGCCCCCACAACCTTGTCGTACTCGGCATCGTTATACCCGCTAAATCGACACATATCCATGTGTTTGCTAGCAATGTGTAGAGCAATTTCGATTGTTGGAGTATTCAGACGAGAAAATGTATCTTCCACAACCTATCAAATTTAGCAAGTTTAATAGGAATATTTGAATCAATTACCTTTTGATTATCAATGGCTATGTCTCTGTCTTGTTCTTGAAAACAATATACGATCCAACTCCTTTCATGAGCGATCAATTTGAACTTCTCATACCATCCCTTAAGTTGCTCCGCATAGAGCAAGAAAGTATCGACAATGTGATCATTGACCTTAATATTCTCGACTTTGATGACCCGTTCGATAGTCCGTTGGATCAATTCGGGGTAATTTGGATCACCATGAGGGGTCCCAAAGAAAAGAACGCCTCTGGTTGCCTCGTAGATACTCTGAAGATGGACTCGGTGTCGTTTGCAGCCACTGGATCTTCGTAGCCCCTCCATTACAACGATGCCGCCGAGGCTATGGGCAACAAGTAGCAGCGGCCTCAACGGCTCGACACGGCGTGCTGCTTCCAATCTGACGAGGAAATTCCACGCGATATCTTGGACCATTCTCATACTGCAGTGAGTTGTACGTGTGTTGTATCCATACGTGAGGACACGCGCATTGGGGACAGCGCTTGGGAGAAGATCTCGCGGCCAATAAATAGATTGACGATCTCCATATTCTGTTTCATCGGACGCTGCAGGTGGGAGAAATTTCTGTCTTTTGGGTAGAGGTTCACCATCATCGTCGTTGTATATATTTTGATCCTGACAGACTTCTTGCTTCTGACTCCAAGTATGTTCGGGATGACCGGTAATCCCGTGGACAAAAACGATGCTAACTTAGGTTATTACATCTTCAAATTTATATGATTGAAGCAGGACTTACTCTAGAGCAGGCTGTCTTGGATCTGCAAGTACTGAAAGACCGATCTCACAGGGCCCAGATGTTAGATCCAGTAATTCATTCCTTGCAGGCTTTTCAATTTCCTCCCAGAATCGAGCGAATGCCACCTCCTTCCCTACGCCATAGAGATGTGTTAGGTGGATATCGAAAATACCAAGAAGAGAATACACCGCGTCTTCTTCGCGTTTAGTCTCGCGCTGTTTCGCCCATGACATCCGCTTATCAATGGAAAAACAAGATAGAGGGCATCCTTGAAGTGCTCGGGTATCAATCCTCGTTATACCATGAATCTGTCCCTCTAGCGATGTCTTATTACCAAGTCGCTCGCCTTCTTTTGAGAAGAACTCGACTGAGGCTGGAGCAAGGAGCTCTTGAAGTGTCCAGCCCCGAGTGAACCATCTGCTATTCGAAAAAGCTGCCTCCCACGGGAGCTGATTCAGGTGGTTTGTACCGTTGCCATGCGTCGAAACGTCAGTGAGGTACACGTAGCATTTTGTTGCTCCATTGTACCAGCGAAACATAGAGTTAATAGACTCCTCGAGTTCGGCACTGCTCGTCTTATCAATGCAACAAGTGTCCACCCAGAAGTATTGCAAGCGATCTCTAGCAGCTTGATTTCCGCAAAACCGGATCTTGTCGTAGCCAGCCTTGTTCCTTCCAGTATTCGCTATCATGTCTTGGAAGGTGACCTCGTCGCCGTCCCCTCCCCACGTATGCGAGAGTATAGCATAGGGAGGGATGTTGTCATTATGACGCTCGATCAAATCGACTTCGCCGTTGTTCTTTCGTTCCAGGAGACGCATTGATAGAAGTAGAACTCAGAGGCGGGGTAGTGGAAAATGATGACAGGTCCCACAGAGCTTTATCTTCTAGAGCGTTGTTCACGTGCTTCAACTTCTTGGTGAAGTGAATCATATGGTTGACAGTCCGATTTTCAAACGCGGGCAAGAGACTAGGATTTGAGTTGCGAAGCAAATGTAAAGAGGAGACACTGTCTATCGGGTTGTCGCTGACGAGGCTGCGTCGGGGCGGAGCAAGGCGGACCGCATGGCTCCTAACCTCTCTGGCAACGATGCGCACCTGCAGGTTAGCTGCGCTCCGACACCGTTGTCAATGTACCAACGTATGGCGTCCATTTAGGGATCTAATCATGAATACAGTATAGCGTCCCCATGTACGGAGTACAGTAGGTTACCATTGCTGATGCAGTTCAGAGGACGAAGGCGGTTTTGCAAGTGACGCTACAATTCCGCTCGTTCTGAGAGCCTCAGGTACAACTCGTCTAGAACGAAGTAGTCTGCGCTCGGCAAATAAAAATCCGGCAAAATGGGTAAAGTCGATTTTGCAAGTGACTGTATCATCAATCTGGTATAGCGGAACTTTTTCCTTAAAGGGGTCCCTTTCAAAAAGAACCTCTAGAGCCGAAGTTGAGTGCTCAGCGCCAAGGTTTAACCATCACTTCCTATTCGGGCAGTTGAGCCTCAACACGTCCCAAATAGGAATTGATCTAGCTTACGCACAGGCCACAAGGAACACCAAAACTTCAAAACAGCCAGTACACAGCTGCACTATCTATATAACTGTAGCAAACATACACCCTTCGACTATATACAAACAATAGTTAAGGCGCAGCCTTTGGTCCAAAAATCAAGTCGATCGAATTAGTAACTCTGGTACAATTAATAGTTTTATTACCTGTCGCTATTGCGATGAAACTGAAGTTTGATTGTTCCTGGCAGAATTCGGCGCAATGCCGAATCGTAAGGGGGTGTGCGCGAAGCCCCCAAGATGGGTGTAAGAGTGAGATTGCTGTCTGTCCCATCACCACAGTTATTCGCCAAAGCAGAGTCGCTATTCACCACCCAACCTCCCACAAAAGCAAAATCACTAACAACTAAACAACCCTCCAAACAGCAACACACACCCCCAACCCCTAAAGCAGCGACGAGAATTATGTATATCAACTTCCTCCTGCACGTATTGATGGGGGAGAATAACCTACAAGGGTTCGAAGCTAAAGGTCACGGCACATGGATTGGATTGTCAAGGAGGCGTCGTTGGATCGGGTGGCGTGTGTTTGGAATTGGGGCTTTGGAGGATGTCTGAGTGTGTGGTGGACGTTGGATCTGTAGATGCTGTGTTTATTGAACTCTCGCATTTGAGATGGAAGGGGATAGGAAGGGGATAGTGAAAGGAAAGTTGATAGTAAAAGGAGGCAACAAAGTGTATAGTAAATAGAGGGTGATAAAAAAGCAAGATCAACAAATAACACTCTCACTTAGGTAACTGGACGCTTGAAATGTCAAAAAGAACCTACACTTGCAAAGATATCTGTACTTGCGTCCCCGTCCCAACCAAGCACGCAAGGAGAAATTATGGTCCCAGACCCTCGAGACAGATTCTTGACATGTCTCCCTAATAAAATCGTTTTCGATACTCGGCGTTTGATAACGGGAAAAGAGGTCAGGGAAGAGGATTTATATATCTATACCCCGAGACTCGAATCCGAAAGAACTTCGACAAGTAAATAAGAGGAGAGAGAGAAAGAATAATAAAGAAGCCGATACGTGAAATATGACAACGATTCTCGATGTATGTAGATGTAAATATCAAACCGTCGCGCCTCAACGTAAAAGGAGATTCTAGATATGCAATTTCCCTCAAAGTGGAAGCAGGGACAAAGAGGTTCACTGGATGTGCAAACATCTCTTGTGAGAATGAGCATTGGAGCTAGCGCAGACATCGAGGGCTGCTCAGAGCATCAAGGTGATGGACAATATGATATTGCTCTTGCTTGGGAGAATGCTTTACTTCAAAGGTAAAGATCTCTGAATGGTCGATATAGATGCGAGAGATGATGTTTCCGCGACTAATCATCGATCCAGATCCGAGGGTCGTCTTTCGAAAAAGGAATCTTTCCACCATCGAAGCCGGAGATACTGTCCGCTGTGCTATCAAGCATCGAGGTCGAGGTGGCGATACTGAATGAATCCGATCTCCATGACCTCGGTGTTCGACAACAGTCTGCGATGAACTTCCAAGAGCCTTCTCTTGACAATTATCTATATTACCCCAGGAATCCACAACCCTCATTCCCCAAGATCTCAGGCTTCAGTGTTCCAGCCATCGTCAACCATCAGGCATCGAGCCTCGTCGCACGCCTGAACCTGCCCGCCTCCTTGATTTGATTTCAAAAGCTGTTGCCTATACCATGAAACAACGGCCCCTCACTCATCCAGCCTTACCCTCGCCCTTAGTTCTCGGCCTGACTCAAAACCACTCAAAAGTAAGAGCTAGAGTCAAGAGTAGGGGCAAAGCTGACGCTCCCTCTCAGCCTCGTTATCCTGTCTGCCTAGGTAAAAAATATCAAGAGACGACTATCCTTCTTTCAGCTCAGAACAGATGGCAGAATCACATGCATGGATATAATTCGATATAGTTCTGCGTTGAGCAACGAACCATAGCAAAGCATGATCTACGATCCCTGGATCGTGGAGATGGATATGAGTGCATATGAGTGATGCCGGGTGAGGATCTTAGGGCATTCGCGCTTGGGGAAACGGCAGTTTGGTAATTGATATCATTCGTGAATCTGTAACAAATAATACCCAGCTATTTTGCCTCTTGGCTGTGATTTGCTGGAAAGAAGAAGATTATGACTCAGAAGCCTGGAAAGAAAAGAGGATGGATGGCTCAGCCTCACTCACAATTCTTCACGGTAATATCGCGATCCAGTAAAGAGAGCGCGATCAGGAGCACGATATCACGTCGCGAATATGATTCGTGTGAACGTGACTCTTAGATGACTACTCTTTCGGGCTTAACGATGTCCACTTGACCACTTTTCGAAAAACTCATGTTACATCCGGACGAAAGGCTGGGAGAAATGCAAACGAGTTGTTTACGATCCCAGATCGCGATCGAGTTGATACTCCGATAACTTCGGAGTCGCCTTATGGTCAAATGACTCCCCTATAATTCGGCTGGTATGGGACTGGTGGGAGCAAGAACAAGCTGACAAATACGGGAAACAAGAACCTGCAAAGGCAAATGTCAAGGCAGTTACGATTGCGTTGAGGACCGCGTACTACTGAAACTTCAGCTTTGGAGATACTTCTCTTCCTCTGAAGGGATTGCTTGTCGTTCATGTGGCGAATATCGCCTTCCCAGCCACTCCGTTAAATCCGTTTGTCGCCACACGTGACTCAGCTCTTCAACTCGAAGGATACGTACCTCCGACCACCTGGACCTGGGCCTGGTTATCAAATATCTGGATGACTCCACTCTGAAACGGGGGATATTTACGCATCCGAGAACAAACTTCTTGATGCCTATCATCGCGACACCCTCTGTGGGAGAAAGTTGGCCTGTACCATAACTTCTTGCGCGGGCATGTCTCATGAGGCTGACGCCCATACTTTTTACAAGCATCACTCCCGGTTGTGTTGTTCATTGGGAATGTTTGTGCCCTAAGCGCGAATCAACATCTGATGACCAAACTGGACGCGCCGAGACCCAACTGGCACAAACGAAGGCCCGGCCAGTAATTCCTTCTTTGGGTCAATAAAGTGGCAGAAACATAAAGTATCATTGCTTGCGTTGTGCGACCGTGTGGGACCGACCGTGAAGCAATACTCTATCTGGCAATAAATGCGATACAATTATTTTGAATAAATGAGCTGCTGTGTGCGCGAAGGAATAAAAGTACTGCGCCTCGACGTCACTCGATGTTTCTTGGGACCATCGTATGTGCGACACGTATGAAGTTCACCGCTTGGAGGATTATTTTGAGGGTCTCAACAGGCAGACTGCCCCTCGACGAGGAGGATGAAGCAGTCCAGAGTGATGTTATCATGCAGCAGCAATCCGGCTGCAGTAGACTAGGCGATCCAACGACACTGTTGGCTGCACGGCGGGAAGCCATGCAGCGGAAGTGGGCAGGGAGGACACGACGTGGTAATATACAGGGGTTCCGATTAGAGCTCGCTCTGCAACTGCAGCAGCCCTCCTGCATCCTTTACCAATCACGTCGCAGAATATGCGAGTTGGTGAGGCCTTGAGGTGCAAACCGACTTGGGAGGTGTTTTGGGCATCAGAAGGAATAAAGAGGCCGAGTCGGTGAGGGAAACAATGAGTCAAGTCCCCAAGGGCAATCCGTGCTTGGAGGACCAGGACAAGTGAAAACTCTGCAAATGAATTCTCGAAACACGAGGCGGCAGAATCAAATTGATCAAAGCTCTGGCGGGTGAGGGGAGGGGAGTTGATGTGTAATGCCCCAACTCTGGCACACAACTAGGGCATATGAGGCTAGCAGAAGGAGAAAAGGGATGCTGCCGTGTGGGAGACCAGGATGGAAGAAGCAGTTGAGAAGGAAGAGGAGCAGAGGGGACGGAGGAACAGACAAAACGAGCAGAGGCGGACCCGGGATTCATGAACCGGGATGCACGATTCCGCAAAGCCAAATTTGCAGTGTGCGATTCTCATGCTGGCCCGGCTGCGAGGTGAAGCGTGAGGTGAAGGTGCTTGGAGGCTTGGAGCACACGCAAGGGGCCATCTCCGTCGCACACACTTGCGGAATTGTGCATTGGTTCTCCCAAGTCGAAGTCTCGAACCGTTCTCTTGGGGTCTTGGGCGATGTGCAACTGCCTACAGTAGTGTCAACACCATGCAATGCACTGTCCAACGGCAAGAATAGGGGTCGCTACGCTGAACGACTCCTGAACTGCTGCTATCCTTTGTCGCAATATCTGTCGTGACTCTCGTGACTCGCGATAATTTGCGCTTAGAACGAGCTGAGGGGTGCGCTCAGGGTGGTTGAAACTCGACCAGTAATTGCCGCACGCCGGATGTGCTAAGAATTGGGATGTGTGTGATGTGAATTGGCGAAGCGCGTGAGCGTGAAGAACCATGGTCGGTGCTTGTACTCTCCAGCCATGAATGGAAGTATGCGACAGGACAGGCTATATTGGATCCTGGGTATGATCGAATGCGGCCCCCAATCCCGCTTGATGTTATCGTGAATGTGTACTCGTAGCGCTGGGGATTCGTGAGGGTGTGAAGCTTTGCGTGACGAGATGTGAAAGGGTGTGAAGGGAAGAAGTAAGTAAGAAAACATCACGGCCGAGATGTGCTGATGGAGGGGGCATCGGCACCGTCTATATCGAGAAGGAGAAGACTCAAGGCTGGAGGCGCCCGCGCGTACCCCTCATAAATCGACAATTGGTGGTAGAGTCAGTCAGTCAGTCAGCAGTCACAGGTTCGCTCATGACCTACTGCTGACTGCCTGCTGTATCCTGGGATGCTCCGAGAGGCGATTCCTGGTGTCACCACGTTTTCTCGTTTTCTATATCTCTGTGTCCCGCTCTTCGCCCTCACCTCGCCCTCACGCTCACCCCTCACTCTCACCCCTCATCATCCCACTTCCACGCCCGCCGTCGGTTCCAATTATAAGGATGCACAGCGCCCTCATAGCGTGCTGCTGTACCATCTCCCGCCGTCGGCCACTTATCATCGAGGAGGTCATCTTTTAATCTTCTGCATGCTGTACATTGCATAGCTGCATTGGTGCTGTACTGCCTCGTCCAAAATACATACACATTCCACCCAGACGATCCAACCGACTTGCTCGGATTACCTCAGCGCAGAACAACAATCAACTGCCCCTCGCACTTGTATTCACGTACCCGTATCCTTCCAACGTCTGATTAGCCGTGAGGCAAAGCAGTCCGGCCCTTTCGGAGGTGGTACGAAGAGGTAGCCAGACCTGAACCAGACCTCGCCAGTGCTCGCATCGTCGGCCTCTCTCTACTAGGAATACGACAAATACATCGCGTACCCCCCCGAAGCCGTGTGAACCAGAACCAGAACCAGAACCAGAACCTGAACCTGAACCTGAACCCAGAAGACATCCAGTTGTTGCGCCGGATTGCTGCTGCGGTTCAGCTCGCAAGTCTATTTGTTTCCCTGGTGTCGCAACCGACCACTCGCCGCCCCGAGCAATCGACCCTCGGTCAGCGTGGCAAGAAGCATTCGTGGTCCTGACGTCCTACGCTGCTGAGGTCTGAGTCAAATACCAGACCTGTACTCAACTCATCCAGGAGTCTCCGCCAAACAATCAGCAAACCGGCGACGTTCTCCTGTTACAAGTTTTCAGCCCCAACCCGACCCCAACCCCAACCTCCTGACTTGCCGGTATCGATATATCGCGGCGTATCTATTGCATCTCTCCGACACCACTCCACCTCACTCACCCACTGCATCTCACGGCTCCGTCATCACGATCCCGACCCTTCGGCGCCAGTGGACCTCTTCACTTCCCAAGGTTCCCAGCGGAAAAGAACCTTCGCTCCCCGTCGCCGTTAAAATTCGACCGGCGTTGCAAGAGAGGGGCGTGTCTCTCAATCATCTCGCTTGCCAGATGGCACAGGCTGTGGTCTGAAGATCCAGGGGTCCTCATCAGGATCAGGCCTCAGATGCGATTCTGTAAGTTGCCCCCTTGGCCCCAGCGCGCGCACCCCCTTTGCTCTTCTCTGCTCCCCTTCGCCCACCGCCTTGGGGCTCCTCCTATCACACGGCGTGGCATCCTTTGGGGGCGCATCGTAGATTCCAGAAGCCCCCTGTCGCGCAGCCCAATAATATTTTTTAAATATGCTGATGAGTCTTTGCTTGGGTCAGCCACAAGGAACAGCCCCTGCGCGCCAACACACGCTTCCGAGCCAAATTTCGCACTATCGCCCACAACAAAATAGTTCATAAACCTCCTCGTCTCCCGCCATCCGCTTTTCGAGTCGAGTCTTCTGTCTTCTGCTACCAAACAACTCTGCTCCCAAAGCTCTACCAACACGCTTACCAATACGATCACCGAGCCGGATCTCATCCAGCTCATTCTCGCATCTTCCCGGAGCCGACACGTCGACTTCGAAAATATCCAGACATCCTCGCAGTGGGATCTCGAAAGCCAGTTCTTGACATGTACGGATCAACGACAACGGTTCCCTCTCCCTCTCGTACCGACTACATACCACGGTGACGGGCTCGTCACATCCTTCCACGCCTCGATTTCTAGGCGTGTCGACCTTTTTCTTTTTCGTTATTTTGGGTGTCTACAGGGACATCGCAAGAGTTGGATATCATGAACTCCTATACACCATACAGCACGCCACCTCCTGGCTTCGCAGGAGCAAACTACCCCTACAGCGCAACACCGTCGCCAGCAGCATCTCCGTCAGGAGGAGCCCACGGCTACTATCGACCTGGAACCGCGCGACCAGGACCATCGCCACGACACCACGCGCGTCACACTTCCACTGGAGATGCGTTTGGATACTCCCCAAGCCCGAGGGGAGCTTTCTCTCCCAGGTACAATTCCAGCGGATACTACGCGACAGCCAATGTGAGTCGAAAACAAAGTTCGTATACGGCGGTTCCGCGCCATGAGCGGCGACATTCTTACTCCTATCGAGCCTCATATGGGGATTCCGACGAGGATGAATATGAATATGTAGACTATCTGGTGGATGGGGTAATCTACCGCCAATACAGTCGCCGGCCCGCAAAGTCATATACTAAATATCATGGGCATGGCACTGATAAGAACTACTTTCCTCAGGCTCAAGGCGCGTACTATGACAGAGAAGAATCTCCATACGACGACGGACCACGAAGACGCCGACAATCGTCTTCAACACCACAACGACCACACACGACGCGACCGACTCAGACGCCAAAGAAGCCAAACCCGATCGCCACCGCCACCGAGGCCGACGCCAGAAAGCATCGCATTCCCCCTGGATACTCGCTCAAGAACTGGGATCCTTCCGAGGAACCCATCATGCTCCTGGGGAGTGTCTTCGATGCCAACAGTCTCGGTAAATGGATCTACGACTGGACAGTCTACCACCATGGTCCTGCCACACCCATCGCAGACATGGCTGGTGAACTGTGGCTTCTGCTCATCCAACTCGCAGGCAAGGTCAAACGCGCAGAAGAATGCATGGATCGCATTCGCACCAAGGAGAACAGAGAGATGGTCGACGACTTTATCGAATCAGGAGAGAGGCTCACGGACAAGTTGAAGAAGTTGTTGAAGGCCTGCGAGACACCGATGTTGAAGGCAGGCAGGAAATCAGGAAGGGAATCTTCGCAGTTGGGAAAGAACGCAGGTACGGAATTCGTCGACTCCATCTTCGGTCGCGACCGCGAACTCGAGGCAACAGAGAAGTTCATGTCTTCGATCCGACTCTGGAATCTGCGCTTCGACGCCAATTGTGAGGATATCCTTCGCCGACCGGGACAATAGGGTCTCGACATACATATACATATACACGAGTAGAAGATGAGATGAGAGGAGGAGTTTGTTATTTCTTCCGTTCACGATCTCGCATTTCTTACGGATACCCCGACCACCAAAGTCTGCCTTTTTACGCTCTCGACGGCGGCGCATTGTAAGAATACATAGAATGGATATAGGGGGTGCCCCACGGCCAGCAAGTCAGCATTGGGTGGTTTTAATAAGAATCACGCACGCACGCATTCATGGGACGGGATGGAAAAGCTATGGGAAATGGAATCGATTGGAATACAGTTTGATTGATTTTTGCGTTTGCACCAAGGGTTGCATTTTTGCTTTTTGGACATGGAATATTTTCTTCATGATGGATGGGATGCTGCGCATTTTCGGATCGGATCACACTGGGAAGCCTTTGTACGAGTAATTTTTAGTAGTTTTTGATTTTCTGGAGGCATATCAGGCAGGCTGCGTCTACAGATACCCTTTTATCATTCTTGCTTATTGGCAGTTAGAAACTCGATTAAGATCAATAAACATTTGAAAAACTTTAACACTTTGTCCTAGGATGCGCTGTGACTCTATATTGATTCGGGTATATTACTTTGCTTCATTAATATATCATCTCTCACCCACAATGTTCCACTCTACTCTCCACAGCACTTTGGCTTTTTCATTTTCATCATCTTCTCCAGCGCTCCACTATTAGATTATATACCGACCAGATATACCCTTTCCTTCCCGTCCAATCTCTCCATTCCCTTCATTTTCTCAAATCCCAATCCGGACATTAACAATCGCGATCTCCCAATCCATCACCTTCCTCACCCTCACCCTCAGCCCTCCAAATTGCCAATTTCATCTCATCCCATGCCACCCCAATCCAACAAACTCATCTCCAACACCAACAAGCGAAAGGGTCATCCAAAACCGCACAAACACCCCTCCTTATCCCACAAAGACTCAAAATTAATGGAAAATTAATTCACATCTTATATGAGGGTCTTATATGAGGGTCAACCCTACCCTAACATGCATATCCCAGACGAACAAGGAAGTAAGAGGAGAGGGAAGGGAAAAAGTTAGAAACGGACCCCAAACTCACCGCCATCCGAGTCAAGGGCTGGGAATCTGGATCGTCTGATGTTCTATGCTTTGGAAACAGAACGTTCAGCACACAGACATGAATACATGCGCGAGTCGAAAAACTCTCGGGATATAATTCACCTTTCCACTTTGGATTTTGGATTCTGGATTCTGGATTCTGGATTCTGGAACTTTTGGATTTTGGATTTCCGAAATTTAGGGTTTTGTAGAGCAAGAGGAGAGTTTGCGAAGTTTTTGAACTCGATACTTTATTGAGATGTGTTTGTTCTAGATCACTCGATCTGATGGTCAACAACCGGAAACGAGAGTGCATTATCAAAATACAGATACATGCAGTAGGGCGACGGAAAGCCTAGATACATTCCCGGGTACCGTTCCGTTCCGGACCGCTGTCCGTAGGTAGACAAAAAGTCCGTTTCCGTTCTCTCTGCAGCACTGTCATTCATAGCGTGTGTAGAAAATGCCCTGTGTGGGAGACTGTGGTGTGGGTTCATGCCATGCCATGCGATGCCATGCACCCAGCCGTGGCCCGTATGCATCCTTTTCTTGGATGTGTGTGTGTGTGTGCTGTACTGGTTTGGTGCGGTGCATGGACAACACATCATCGCAGCTCGCAGCCCACATCACACATGATATTTTTTACCCCTCCTCTGCCCCTCCTCTCTCTACTCTCTCGCGAATTATTGGCGCAATGATAGGATTGTTTAACAAGGCAGGTTTTTGAGAGAAAAGAAGGCGCGCTGATGGGGAGGATTGGTGTTGGTTGGTTGGTTGGTTGGGCAAATCGTAAGGCGAGCCGAGGCGAGCATGCATCACCCACCAGTTCTTGGGGAAAGTTGGATGGTGATGGGATTGGGTATTTATGGAGAGGTGGTGGTGGTGTGTATCTGCCCTACCTACTATATGGTTTGTTGTTACTCACAATCACGTAGGTGGTATCTTGGGAGGTGTGTAGAGATAGATGTCTTTTTTTTAGTTTGTTCTTGGAGTGAGGTGGGTGTTCATAAACTTCGATTTCTATAGACATGTTTCCGCTTCTTCTTATTCCATTATTTATCTATCTCCCACTGCTTCTTCTTCAAAAGTCTGAGTGATCACTCCACGAATACTCAGATGAGGAATCATCATTCCTATCGAAGATTGAATCAGGAGATCTGGAGCGGGTAGAAGATGAAGAAGAGGAGTTGAAGCGAGAGGATCCTGCTTCGCTGTTCGAGGTCCAGGTGTACCCTGAGTCTGACATTTTTGAAATAGGTAACTCTTGGTAGTTGTAAATGAGGTTGAGGGGTCGGGTTTGGTGTTGATGTTGTTGTTGTTGTAAGAGGAAGGAGGGGTGTAAGGTAGGAGACATTTTATATGTTGGATGGGAAAGTTATTGTGTTGTATAGCTGTGATTGACTTTCTGTGATATACTCCTGAATTGTTTCTCGAATCACATGTTTCTAGATGAAGTAAGACGCTTCGTGGCATCAAACAGCATCTCACTTTCTTGCAGCCACATGTATTCTGCCATGCCACCAAGACTTCCAAATCTGGAATATTGACAAGCGAAGCGTGTTGGAGACCCTGATAGAAACCGTTACACAAAAGCCATTCCTCCGCATTACGCGCAGTAGACTCCATCCTACTCGTTTCCCTCCTAGTTCCAGCTCAAGCCAACTTTCCACCTCTCTCGTCCAAAATAAGCACACCAAAATTCCCGCCGTTAGTACACGTACCACACCCAGAACCTCGCGCTTCCCATCTCACTCAAGAATATTCGGCCCGGCTGACCACCTTCCCTAAGACGATGTAGCCAATAAAGAGAGGAAAGAGACGAGCCAGTAACGGATAATACCACAATCTAGTGATGGGTGGTGCAGATGCGGACGGACGAACGCTTGCATGCGGGCGCGTGGCATGGTTGCCGTTTGCTGTATGGCTGCTCTACGGCGAGGTCAAAAATACTCCTTTGAGTTCTGGCAAAATGTTGGTGCCAAAAAAGGAATCTCCATATCGCATGTGCACGAGAACAGATATCCCAGAAAATATATCCTTGTGGTAGACTACTGCAGTGCTTGTACTTGATTAGAATATGGAGAACACAGAGTTGGTGATACTGCTGACTTGCATATTGACGAGAACCGAGAACTGATTAGGTTTAGCGCATCTATTTTAAGCAAACCCCACATTCTTCTCCCAACTTCACATCCCACCACTCACCTCCTCGACTGTTTGTTCAACCCCAGGACCCTGAATCCGCAAGCTGAGGCTCGGCCCAGCCCCCACCACTTACCAAATGCCGTCTTACATCGACAATTGACATCTGATCCTCCTATTCTTATCCCTCTGCATACAGCACCGGTTATCTTTGGCTTACCCAAGTCAGCTTGCACAACCACCACTCGACTGCAGATGCCGATCGTGCTGCATGACAGCCGCAGAAACGAAGACTCAGCCCTCGTTCCTTCAAGCTTCTACGTTCTACCAGGCTTCCACCTTCGGTATTCTGCGGCCCATTCGATACCGGATCTTATCAACGGGTCCTCCTTGTACGATCGTCAAGAAAATAGGGCACTGCTGCGGCGAGGAGAAGAGACAAAGGAAGAAGAGTCTTACCTCATGTGGTCTGACTATCTGATATTCTGCCATTGTACGAAAGATACGAAGCAGGCAGAAGCACAGTCTAGCCGCTGAATATTGACTTCCGCCATCACATCAGATTCCAGCAAGACTTCAGCGGTAGAGCACACACGGACAACCATACTTTTGCAATCCTGCAAGGCTCTACGATCATCACATCACAATCACATAAAACAGCGCTTACCGTTGGTATCCTGGTCACAGACGGCGCTTGAATGCAAGGCATTGCGGCACGCACGGCGGCAAGTGGCAACCCAGGGCACACCGAGTAGAGAGTTTATTTTCACGGGACAAGAGGACGAGGCTGGCGGTTAATACCAACGGCACAATTGAGAGTGGGCTGTAGGATTGTGCATACAGAGGGGCACAGGTTGTACCCCACTAAGATTTGGATCCCCGGTTCTTGGTTATCTTATCTTTGGACCATCTCGGTGCATATTTTTGACTTGGCGTCGAGACACATTGGAAAGCTTTCGACCCCACCTGCAGCTCAGCCTCTCACTCGAGATCTGGCGATTGGATAGTCGGTGTATATCCAAAGCTGCACGTCACCGCCGAAGGAACATCAAGCCTCAGCAGGACCCGCGGTGCATATTCACAGCACGCATCGGCCTTCTCTAGACTAAGTAGGGGCATTTCTACCCCGCCGTACCTCCACGTCTGTCAGTCTTCATCCGATTGGAAACACCAGAACACTCGGAGCGTACTACGAGCATAGCTTAAAGCTCTACATACAGCATCAAGGGTCCTCCCGCCTCCACCCCGCTGAACAGGACGCCTCTCCACCCTTCAAAATCCTCCGTGGAGGATTCTCCGCAGTGAGACATGCATTACATACGCTTTCTCAAAGTGCCACGCCTCAAACGGGCAGGTAGGGACCAACGATCCCTGACTTCCAAGATCACCATCACAACGGATCTTGGAGAGTCCTTCCTTGCTGCAGATGTCGCCATTGAGGCCTTGTTGGAAGACCGAAATGGTGTTCCGGTCCCTGGAAGCAAGCCGACTCGATATGCTTGGAACGGGAGGAATGGTGTGAGGAGCCTTGAAGTCAGCGTAGCCGTACCGAGGCACTACAATGGTCTTGTAAAGATGTCGGTTCGGCCCGTTGATCGCAAGCATGCCGTTGGTAGCTTTGAAGATGTCCTCGGCTCGTCTCGTGGGAGCATTGCTACGGTTCACAGTATGCCGGTTGATGTTGATATCGGCAACACAGCCGAACCTTTTGCCGAACGACGATTTGTGACTGGAACTGGAAGTATCAGTGTCTGGGAAGAGACTGGAGAGTCTATTGCTCGCCATATCTGGTACGCGGTACCCAGGTACGTCAATGTCTCTTCTGTCTAGCTAATCTGAGGTAATAGGGATGCCGGTCTTGTTTTATCAGCATACATATCACGGCTTTCTCATCATATCACCGCATCATCAATCATGCCTGATAGTCTACCACGTCTTCAAGAGCTCGAAGTACTCCTATCGAAGCCGAGCCTTAACATACTCGAGCTTGGTGCCGGCTGTGGTATTGTAGGCATGACATTCGCTCAGTCACTCCCCAACATCTCCAATATCATCCTTACAGACCTTGCCGAAGCCTCCGAAATCCTCACCCGCAACCTTTCTCCTTCAAATTTGCCTTCTCTAACCTCATCCTCATCTGCCACGAAATCACCCATCACACACCAAGTCCTAGACTGGTTTCAACCTCTCCCTAACAACATCTCCTCCACAACCTGGGATCTCGTCCTCATAGCAGATTGCACATACAACCCTGACGTTGTCCCAGATCTGGTGAAGACTTTAAACCGGGTGGAAGAGGCAAGTCAAGATGTGATGGTACTGCTAGCAATGAAAGTCAGACATGAGAGTGAAATGGTGTTCTTCGACCTCATGGCAGAAAGTGGCTGGGATATTAGGGAGAAGTGTAAGATCCCTCTGCCGATGGTCGATGATGAGGCCGGGCAGGAGATTGAGGTGTATGTATTTAAGAGTAGGGAGGGGAAGAGGTAGGTCGGTTCTGTGTCTCGTAGGAAAAAGTACTTGCGTTTAGCATCTTTCCCTGTATTTATGAATGTTTAGAAACATCTGAGATATTTTCCCCCAACTATCATCTTGATACCGTGTTAGACATCCACAAATATCTTATAGCAAGTAATCTCCTAAGAAGCATCTCAGATACTCGTTCCTCAATGTGTGTTACCACTTGCTTGCACCTTGTTATGATACTAGTCGACTGTTGTCAAATTGTGAACCAGATTTCCACTGCCACACTGTATCTTGAATTACCTGATCTTACGCCATTTGACAATGGAGCACACCATCCGTTCGCTGCTGTCAACTTTTGGATTACAGAGAGATTGTATTGCGTGGTTTTCTTTGCAAGTTAGCAGATAATAGTTGTAAATGGAAGTAGTACAAACATTACTTCAAAGGTCGAAACCTACTTCAAAGTGAGCAGTTGATCCAGAGCCCGATTAGAGCGTCTGACTTCGGGGTTCGGGATTTGGTTGTTGTTGATAAGAGCTAGAGAATCCAGAACCATCGGAGATCTTTTTATATGAAAGGTCCAAGTGGTGAGTCGAGTGAATTGAATGGATGGTATATTCTGGCATTCACTCGGTGAGGCTTGAAACGAAACGTTCCTCTTTACTCGAGCTTCCCAGAAAGGTACGGTAGAACGTATAAAAGCTCGTCGGGCAAGAAATAATTCTTGCAACAAACTTTGTTCCGAACAAATCACCGACCTACCTAGTCCTGTTGTTCTGTGCCGATGGCAGTGTGATTTGACATTTGAAAGTTGTTATAGAACCTACTTATTAGAGATAGGTGTATAAGAGTGAATGTTGAAGGACAAAATGATCAGGACTTCAAAATTTGTGTCGTGAAAAGTTCGAAAAAGTTGACAATAAATACATACACACAACCACACCACATCAATCAAGATGAGTCTCTATTCGAACGACGCGGTTACTGGGGGTGAGGAGGGGTTTGGCAAGTGCTTTTATCTTCTCTTCAATTTTTCTACAGTTTCTGTTTCTGTCAAATTGTGTGCTTCACTGGAAAAATAAAGTGAGACGGATTTGGGATCCGATTTTAGATTGTTCTTGAATATTAACTTGCCTGTCTTCTGCTTTTCTACTCTAAGCTTGCAGTATATTGAATGGAGCTAACGAACTATATAGAGAAGCTGTCCTCCAGGGAGCTTCAGGTGGTGGCAAGATTGGTGTTGGAGAGGTTGAAGGAGATGGTAAGCATATATCCCGATTTCATTCTCTATTATCTATGCTCCATAGGCTGTGATGTCTATGTGATTTATGATCACTAGCTAATTGTATTGATATTCAGGAGAAGGAGAAGGAGGAGGCCAAGAAGAAGAAGGCTGAGAAGAAGGAGAAGGCGGATGCCGAGAAGGCGGCGAGGAAGAAGAAGAGAGAGGAGGAGTTGGCGTTTGGGGCTGCTCGCGCTGCGGGCAAGGAGCTTGCTGTCTTGGGCCTCGCTGGCTCAAGGAAGAAAGGAAGAGAGGAGAAGGAGGAGGAGAAGGTTGTGAAGAGACGTCGCCGCGACGACGAGGATGATGTCGCTCTGAAGAGCTTGGGTGGGATGGGCTTGTAGTTTTGTTTTGTTTTTATTTGTACAATCAAAAATACATTGGAATATTCCTGCGCCTTCACAGTACCCACAGTATCCTATTTTTGAAATGAAACCGCTCAGCTTCATCATGAGTATTGTGCATTGTGCAGTGCACGGAATGGTTGACGTCCCTCTCGCGCCCACAATTCTCGCTTAATTTCGTTCTACGGCTAAATCAACACAAAGGGTCCGGCATTGAAGTTACAAGAGAGAATGGCAAAAGAACAGTGGCATCGATCGTACCAAGGCTTGCGAAACATATCCAGGTATTGGAGAAGACCAAAAAAGAAAAGCTTTGATCAAAGTGGCAAAGAGTTATTTGACGAGCAGGCGTCGCATTAATCTCTACCAAACAGCTTTCGTTACTTGGCGCCCGCATTTACGCGTATCGTTACAATACGAGAAAAGCAACTCACGTTTTTACAGGCTGCTGATGGCAAAGATGTGCTTACTTAACTTTATAAGGTGTTCTTCTCGAACCCCACTAAAAGTTGGAATTATACGCTAGTTCACTTCGGCAGCACCATAAGGCTTTGACACTTCACCGCTGCCGCCCAAATCATCCTGCGATCAACCCAATATTCTTATTTTCTGTGTTATATCCTTGTACATAGCATTGAAACAGGCATTGATACTTCGTCCGAGGACATATTGACCTATATGCAACGAACTTTTCGTGTGTCCAAGCTTGACAACACGACATACAACCATGATTATCTGAGCATTTAGGAATGTCTACAGCTTTTCATTCCATGCAATTGACGATATTAAAATTGGCACAATCTGATCCCTATGCCGATGGTCGATGATGATGAGAGGCAGGAGATTGAGGTGTTTGTTTTTAGGAGTGATAAAGGGAAGAGGTAGGTCTTGCGTCTGTATCTCATTTTGCTATGCAGTCTTGGGGTGGGCGAAAAGTATTTGGCGTGCTTAAATTTTTTTAATTTCTAGATGTTAATAGGCATCTGAGATGTCTTCTTCTCAACACTAAGCAGATAACTTCTTAGAACTACATAGACATTGTTTAGCAATAGATATACTAAACCGCTGGCTGATATTCAATCCTTTGCTGCAACTTATATCTGACCGGCACCTTGTTGGACTACTAGCATCTAAGTCTGCAGTACAAATTTTCTCCATGCCATGACAGATTTTCTTATCTTGATAATGTCTCAATTGTTGACTCCCACAGTCGGCAGCTTAAAAACCAAGTCCCAGATGCAAGTGTGTTACTCGTGTCACGCTGAGGCTACCTTTATTAATAAAAGCTGGCTGGTTGGAATATACAGCTTTTGTTGATACGGCCTCACTTCATGACAAACATTCTTCTTCTTATATTACTCCAATTGTCAGGTCCAAAAGTTTATGGGTTTGATGTTCAACACCTTCTCGATCTAACTTGTACAGTTCACGTTTCATTCTAGCAATATCTTTCTCAAGAAGAGTTTGATTGGCTTGGACTTGTACCTTTTCTTCGTACATTGAAGCACGCACCAAAAAGGCATGCGAAATGTATTCTTACATTATCTCATATAGAAAAACATCCCATCTTCGTGTATTGTGCTGTAACAACCGTTATTCGATGACTTTTCAAGCCTATACTTCTCGCCCCCTTCAATTTGACCAAGGATCAAACCAAACGTTGCCTACTTTCGAGCGCAGATAGTTACTACTGAAAAAATAGACACTCACTTGTAGAATTCTCCAATCCTCCTCGTGTGTGCAAGCAGCAAGAGAAAAATTTGTCTTTGAGCATAGTAACAAAGAGACGCGGTGCATCTAGCTCAATTTTTAACCTTCATTCTCTTCTACCTATGAATCTCTCTTAGCACAAAATGCGAACACTGAATACCTTCCTGGGTAGGTGTCGTGGTAGAACGTATGTATATTACTTTGAAAGCTTTCTTATTTCAATGTGTACTTGATGCTCAACACTCTTCTCAACCCTCAGAATCACAATTCCTAGTTCTTCTACCTCCGGGATCACTTCCTACGATGGCGCATCCACGGACAACACCGCCACCAAATTACCCTGTTTAGCACTTTCCTATATTGCCGTCCCATTTTTCAAATAGCAGTTTCCATAATTATTAAACACCGACGACCCCAAATCGCTATTGAATTGTGCTCCCTTACAGATATCCGCTTTCCAGTTCCGATTATAGCTCGCGCATGCTCTTGCACAGTCGGTTATCGAGTAAGTGGCAATATCAAGGATGCCGATAGATCCGGGGATAATAAAGTTGCCACCACAAGCAATATTAACCGTATCACCGTAGGTTCATGTTGTGGTGTACTCAAAGAGTGGTTGAAAGTGCGATAAGTTCTAGGTGTGGTTGCCACTACAGTTTTATCAAGTGGTCAACCACGCTAGTGCTACAAGTCACATGATCCATGTTCCCGTGCACCCCTCGAGCATAAGGCTCTCATTAAGCAATATCGAAGGTGGTGGTAGAGCTCTCGAGTGTTATGTCGATGGTCTGGCTGTTTATCGAGGGACAGTCGAGGAATACAAAGCCGGTTGTTGGTACGGTAATCGCAGTTACTGTGGAAGATTGGGATATCGTGTATGTTGTTGACGAGGCTGCGGTTGGCGTGGTTGTAGTTGACGTAGCTGTAAGTATACCCGTAGATAAGACTGTACTCGAAATAGGTGTTGTATTCGAACTGTTTAGCCCCATTTCCTATCACACGCCAATTAAAAGAGGATGAGGGCCATGAGCCCGATCATCCTATCAAAAACATGTACTATTGGGCCAGAATTGTCATTGAGTACGATGATTGATGATGTATTTCTGGAACTTAGAGCTGGAAACATTATGTTCATGAGAATGGTTCAATGGAGGGTGTGCTGCAAGTTACAAGCTGCCAATGAAGGTCATCATACCTACTCTATGAGGCTTTCTAATACAACTAGAGGTCTTCATGGCTGTCATAGCTGGGCGTGTCACGGAACTTTGATGGAACATTGATGTTGAGAGAGGTGTCCGGTAGGAACCAAAGCTTCACGTGCATCTGTATAACTCACCATTGACAGTTCCGAGCGTAAGCTGTTTTATCTAAGCAACGAGTAAATGTTGTAGGAAATGTCCCAAGTATCCTCTGACTTGTAGGCAGCTGGTAATGGCGCTCTAATAACCCGAGATATAGGGTAGAGCAGATCGTAGATGGATGACTTGATCAAGATCAGGGTTGGAAAGTATCGAAGCGAGATCAGACAACACCGACGTTCCGGTTGTTTCAACAAGAGTTGACTTCTCGGAGAAGTTGACCATACCCATCTCGATGACTCATAGATAGATTAATGCCTCTTATCCAGGTTTCATATGTATCGTAGGATTTCCGGCGCGATAATGGTGAAGTGTCATTGACCAGTGGGTCTAGCTCAGCGATCTGTACCCTATGTGATGCTAGATGCCTGTGAGATTGATAATCATTAGCTAATTACTGATATTTAGGACAAGGGGGAGGAAGAGGAGAAGAAGCGCTTGGCTGGGTTGGACTCGTTTTTCTTTTGTATGATTAACAATGCACTGACAGAGTTTTGCGAAGTTCCAATATCTATGTGACAACTTTCGCTATGATATTGATCGTGGCGGTATCGGACTTTACTGCTTCTCTGTACGTTATAACCACTATTAAGGTCATGTTATGTCTACCATACAGATATTTCCGTTTAAGAATTATATTGCGATTACAGCGATGAGGATATATGTAGGAAGCAGCTACCGCCAACTTCTCAAGTCCATTAAGATGATAAGTTTTTCTGTGGCAGTATATTTGACATCATGTAATACTAGATGTCTAGCACTGGTACTACTGCAAATATCATTGACGAAAGCAATCGTGAGCATGCGCTTGCTTTTAACGCCCTGCTTACCCACGACCCCAAGTTTCCGAAACACAATCGAACAATCAAAAAAAAACCTCCATACGAAATGGATACTTTCAAGTTGAGCGAGACGCAATCGAAGGAGGTAGAGATGTCTGATAGTAAGTAGAAAGTCCTCAAGTGTTGACTCGTAGTTTCTTGTTGAGCTGGTTTGGAATTTTTCCCAGATCGATCTTGAGAGAATTGGTTGTATCTGACAACCTCATTTCCGGGATGCCAGAACTTGCAGTAGCTAACGCGTTTTTGGTGTAGTCAAGGACACAGAGATGAGAGGGTTGGTGGGTGGGGGTGCTGGGGGGGCTGGGGGTGCTGGGGAGAGTGAGAAGAAGGCGGTAAGTTGAACTCGTCCAAGTCACTATGCCTGTTCGATCGACGAATTTGTAGCTGACATCGCTATTTGTCTAGGCGAAGGAGAAGAGAGCAGCAGCATTCGCTGCCAAGAAGGCAGAGAAGGAAGTCAGGAGGAAGAAGGCGGAGGAGGATAGGAAGCTGGGAGAAGAGAGAAAGGCCGCCAAGGCAAAGAGATTGGGAGAGGAAGGGATGACTGGAGAGGTGAAGAAGGCTACCAAAGCGGAGCGTAGAGAGGAGCATGAGGCTTTTGTCCGAGATAAGCAGAGACGACGAGATGATGAAGCTGCGAATCAGCTGAAGAGGAGCTTTGGGGGCCTCGGCCTGTGATTAGTTATGTTTTTCTACAATTGAGAATGGAGAAAGCTTCCTGCTGGGGAAGCCATGACTATCAGAGTACTCGTGAAATGTTCACTATGGAATATTATATAATTGCAATAAGGAACCAGTCTCTTTATTCTATTGAGAAGTAATTTTGACCGTGTAATGTCCTGCCATTTGCTGTTTATTGAATGGCGGGAATGAGCCACAACATATTAGCAATGGGCTTTAGGTAATTAAAAATTAACACGAAGTAGAACTTTCAACAGTATAAGCGCCGGCAAAGCACCGGTGCGAAAGTGGTGAAGTGTCGTTGTTGATGGGGCAAGCTAAGCGAGAATTCGCGATTTCGCGACTCGGCCATATAGGTTCAAATAAGCAAATTTCTGGCATCACACAATTAAAACCTGTGTGAAGCTACTCTGGCTCATCGCTCTAGTCACTTGGTACGTTGTCGTGGCGTGTTGACACTAGGTCCATGTTCATCTAACAGACCGACGGAGAGGATCTCAACTCGTTCTTTAGAGTTGGGTCAATATTTTGTCAAATTTTCTAATAATCATCATTTTTGCGCTTTTGACTGGAGTTGCATGACCATGCGCCGCATATGGTACAGTGGTAGCTTCTTTCTCTCTTTTCGCAATTCTGAGGCTTTTTGCATGTTTTTATTTATTTAGCGTAGTGCGTAAGCGAGAAAGGGGAGGTGTCCACGTGAAGCGCGACTCTGTAGATGTGTTGGCTGCGTAAGAGTGAATTGGAATCATGAAAATTTTAAGCTCAAAAGGTGAGTCGCGCGAATTTTTGAGTAGATCATACATTTACAAAAAATCAATCACAATGTATTCAAAGTATTCATTCATGGATACGCCGCCTGCGGACGAGAGTAAGTATATTCTTTCTCTATATCCTTTTCTATCACATCAATTCTATCTTTTAAACACAAAGCCGAATACACAGATTGGAAGCTTCTCAATTTTGGGGCACATCTTCAATTCTGCATTATGGCAGAGACTTGACCGAGGCAACGCAATCACAGAATCGTATAGGCTAACAGCATTATAGTGGTCCCCAAAAACTTGAGAAAGGAGGAGGAGGAGGAGAAGGAGAAAGAGGAGGAGCCAGCTTGGGTTGTTGCTGCGGCCGCAACTGCGGACCTCTGGCGCGTGGCGGAGGAGGTAAGCCATACCCTCCAGACCTCATGTCTTATTGACCGGCAAGCTGATTACATTATTATTATAGAAGAGAAGAAGGAGAAGGCGAAGGAGAGGAAGGAGAGGAAGAAGAAGAGGGATGAGGAGAAGCTGGCTAGGGCGAAGAGGGAGAAGGCTGCTGCGGATTTGGCAGCGGCCAAGAATGCGAGAAGAGATGAGGAGGGTGGGAAGGAGTTGGGGGGAGGTCTTGCGGGCCTTGGGCTCTAGTTTTTGGTTCTGTACAAATACCAATTCCTCCCCTACGGGGTACGTCCGTCAAAATCTCTACTCGATCAGTGCGCCGTGAAATCTTTTAGCATATTAGAGAGGCTTGGCTACAGAGAACTGTGCTCGGAAAATCCTACAAAAGGCTTGGACAAGGAGACAGATAAGTAACAGCACTCGTATGGTCAAAAGAGGTACAGGATAAAGACACTCATCCTTTCCGAGGTCGCTGGAAGCAGCCAGGGCAAAGCATGCATGTTGACCTTTAACATTGAAGGAACAAGCAAGACAGCAGGAATGACATGCCTAGAATTAGTTGTGCATTTGGGGCCTCAAATCTAGCACTTACATTGACTTTAGTGTTTGAGGCCATAACAAGTTCATCTCCTCCTACCACTTACTCACTGATGTTCAGATCCAAATCTTTTGGATTTGATATTCTCACCGACCCAAAGCATTGGGGACATTGAATTCGGTGCCATCCATACTATGCTTACCGTAGAAGCGGCTCACACGACCTCTCGATTGTCCTTTGACGCCTTCTAAAGTCGCAAGCCAGCAACAATCCTCACTAAAGTGACGACATCTCACACAATACAATCATAAGTAGTTTCCAACATAGGAACTGACATTAGCGAACGAGTAATACAAGACGGATTCGACAACACAGCAAAACGGCAAAGCCTCGTGAAATACTCCAGCACAACTGCTCTACAAGAGTTCAGACTTCGAACAACCCGAATTAATACAGTAAGGGTAAAAAGGAGTAAGAGCGACGCAAGTTGATACAGAGTCCAGCTGAAGATTCGCCTCAACAGCCATATTACTCTTCAGAAAATGAAAACAACACTTTCATCTCCGAATGCCTTTCTAGACGGGCGTCCCTATCGGCACGCTTCAGCTCCTTGATGATCATGGTTGGTTCCAACTTCCAAAGTAAAGAGAGTCTGCAGATCTGTTAGATGCTCTGGAAGGCACATCGTGAATCGAGACTGCGGTCTCGGATGCTCCGAAGAAATTCATCTAAGAGCTATGGATCTATAATGTTGGGTGTGTTTTGACAGGTTTAGGTAGGCTGATATGGTGATTGAACTTCGATCTTGTCAACAAGTTGAATGTAGTGTATGCACAACGAAAGACTTGAAGCATTAGATACCATCTAAGAGAACGTACTTTGAGGACATTAGCATCCAAGCACGCCGAGATGTTTGCTCTTTCATCAACTTAGCCTAAAGATTTACGTAAGAAAAGATCACAGTAGCCACAGAGACTCGGTGATAGAGACGCAATACATCAAGTTCTGTGCGTGATGGTGTAGCTTCACTTGCTTCGTTAAAAGTAGCAAGAGATTTGAAGGCTGATTGTCCCCCGTATTGCAGGAAATTCATGCTCGGAAACAGTCTGAGTGCTATCTACACAGCTCAGCTGTCCAAGTAAGCTCTCAACAAACAATGGGCCATGATTACATTGCCTATTACACGTAACAGTCGAGAAGGGCAGCATTGTGCTTCAAATCAGAACCCACTTTCAAGCACTGGCATCTTGAACACAAGCGAATCTTTAAACCCGGATCCATCCCGAAGTGCAAGTATCTCGAACTCCAATACAGATGTTTAGATACCTTTTGCACCATTATCAAGGCTTCCTCTGCCAGCATACAAGACTCGAAACAACACAGTAAGACACTTGTTCTTCACGATAATCTCCGTACAAGACCAAAGCGATTCAAACTTCCAACACGTACTCAATCAAATCCTCGTCACCTTTTTACTCAAAACCTAGAATCTCAAAGTCCCACTCGAACTACAACATTCATAGCTGGGTTTTGTTGCATATCGCAGCGACTGGTCAGATTTTCATCACGTTAACAAACTACTGGTCAGATTTTTGGTCCTCTATCAAAATTCTGCCTAGCATCAAGAATGTGACCAGTAACCTCTGACCGTCCCAAAGACCCGACCAGTACCAAAATCTGACCAGCAACTACTAGCGTCTCAAAAACCTGACCACGCATGCGATATGCAACAAAAGCCAGTTTTGAATGTCCTGCTTCATGTTGGATTATGGGAAGTTGCAAACCTAATTTTAGATGTCCCTTCCTAGACGAGTATCCAGATCACGACCACAGTTTAGACAGATGTGAAGACTTTGCAAAACCACGCTGCAAGACATGATTCATTACTCATATTCCCCGTGCCAACTAGACACAAATACACGCCTACTACAACGCAAAGCTATCTACTCTCTGCCAAGAAATCATCAGTCAGATTACAATACAGCAAGAGGATGGTAGGCTTCATTGCCCTTGCTCTCACCATTCCACCCATCAATCTTGAAATGGAAACTCATATCCGCTGAACCCCTCTCTATCGGGTGTCCCTTATCATCCCATAGACTTCTCTCCCTAAACATCACATTCCCGTCCCAATCTACTAATATGATGGTCTGTCGTTGAGTACCGTAGATACCTGTCATTGTCGCAGAGGCATCTGGGCGTTCCTTTTGCTGTAACTCAGCGTCGGCGGCTACTGTTGGTTCCGCGGCTGCAATGGCATCTGGTGGTAGAGGAGGTTCGGCTTTTCCGATGGCTGGGATGAAGATGGATTGTTTTAGCTCCATGATGTATTGCTCGAAATCCTGGCCTTGCTGTTCGGGTAGGGTATTTGTGTCCAGGACATCAAAGAGCTTCTCGATTAACTCCTCTTCTCCGGCTCCAGACTCTACCACATCGTGTATAACACCCAACACCATCTCTTTCCCCATCTTGACTTTTGGCCAGATATCTGGATCCGTGTATGATGTATTGCTCAGTCCGTAGACTTCGTCCCGCTTTCCTGCGATCCAGGGTACATCTTCAGAGGTGTCACATCGGTTGCTTATAATCCCCAACGGCTCCAATTCATGTTCGACATCCTTGCTCCTCCTCAACTTCCCACACAGCAGCGAGAAGCCTCCTACACCCTGCACGCCCTCCGCATCCAAAAGTCGGTGAGCAAATTCATGCGTACTCTCATCGTTCGGAGCCTGCAACCACGCCGTCACCATCCCTCCCCTACTTCTCGTCCCTACAATGGGATTGTTCGCATCATGCATATCCGTTTCTCGATAGTTCGTTAGGACGGCGAAATTGCCCGTCTTCGTAATGCCAGTCCATGTTCCCTGTTCGGCGCGCTGGAGATCGCGAGAGGAGAGGATCTGCTGGTGATGGGAGGTCCACCAATGTGGTCTAGACGTTGGGCGACAGACGAACTCATCCCGATTATCGAGGACGATGAGGGAGTAGTCTGGATGTGCGGTGGTTACTAGGACGATACACATAGTTCTTGTCTTTTTTCCTATGACTCGTGAAATGTCTGAAATGAGGTAATGAGGTAGGAATACTTCCTTTTATGAAAGTTTGTTGAAAATAGGAAAGTGCGAGGTCATGAACCTTTTGTGGTCAACCGAGTTTTTTCCTGTGCTTCTAATCCTGCAGTCCTTGGTTACCTTGCGTCAAGCACTGGCACTGGCACTGGCACATGCATTGTATCCCCGGGTCGAACAGTATGGTGTGAGGTAACGCGGTTGGGGAAGAGCTGGTGATGTGTTGGGTGCTTCCACCGCTGCCCAGATGTCTCCCTTCAGCCACCTTTTCAAGCGCTGGTCCTTGTAGGATACCACAACCAGTGACAGCGTCAGAGATGCCCCGTAGTCGCGGCTTTTGGAGGGAAGAAGCCAATCCTCTGCAGCTGGAGCATGCAACTTCAAGGGACGGGGGTCGTCGGCTTAGTGGGATGCGTGCGGCTTCGGACCAGGCTGCAGATGACCTGGCAGGGGCGAGAAAGGGATAGACAATGAACTGGAGTCGGGACAATCAGGCCTCGAATCATTCAGTGCAATGTATCTTCGATTGTGAATAGACAATGCAATAGCTATTGTTACGTGGTCTCGATCATAAAGACACTTCTCAATCCATTAGGCAGCCAGGAAATGCGAGTACAAAGAGGCCGTGCTCGACTCCTCTCTTGCGCCAACCTTATCTGACAGCTTTATCGGTCTCGTGCCGCAACAACCTCCTCCCATCCTGACTCGGCGCTGACCGTCTGCTATTGTACCTATTCTCCTCCATCAAGACGACAATAAGCTGTCCTCCCTTCTCTACTACAAGCCCGCAGATTCCAAGCAAGCACTGAATCTGCTGCAATCATGTTCTTCTCCACCTTCGCAAACCTCTTATCGTAAGTATAGTTCTACCCCGCCATCATCATCCCACCTCGATCTGGGGAAACCGCACATCATACAACTCTAACATGTCTCCAGTTCTGTCCCTACCTTTCTCTTCCCCGTATTCGCCTCCTACAAAGCTCTCAAGACGAATGATCCCGCTCTTTTGCAACCATGGTTGATGTACTGGGTCGTACTGGCAGTCGCATTGTTCATTGAATCATGGACTGGATTTATTCTCTTCTGGTACATGACCCTCCTCGTTCCATCTTTCAGCTCTAATTGTATACTTACAGGATCCCATTCTATGCCTGGATCCGCCTAATCTTCCTCCTCTACCTCATCCTCCCTCAAACACAAGGCGCCAAGGTTCTCTACCAACAGCACGTCCACCCATTCCTCCAACAAAACGAAATCGCCATTGATGACTTCATCTCCTCAGCTCACGACCGCGCAAAATCCGCCGGCCTAGCATACCTAAAGCAACTCATTGAGCTCATCAAGACCTCGGTTCTTGGGCTACCTGCCAAGGAACCCACTCCACCTGCAACACCGACTCCATACTCATACACTCAGTCCTTGATTGCAAGATTCAATATCCCCAGCGCTAGACCTGCATTCCCTAGCTCAGGAGGTGCACAAAACACAGCAAACGATTTCTACTCCCTCCTCGCCTCGGCCGTCACAGCAGCTACATCCTCTGCCGGCCCATCGACCCGCTCTGCACCCCGCGATCTTTCAAATAGCGGAACTCTAATCCCACCCACTGTTCACGGCGAAGAGAGATTGACATTCATCTCTGCCCAACGAGAACGTCTTTCAATCCTACTATCGGCCCTCGATCGCGAAGCCTCGAACCTTCAAACTGGCATCCCAACCTCACGTCCTGCATCAGGACTCTCGCGCCCATCTTCCCAATCCAAAGGATTATTCTTTGATGGTTCATCTGAATCTGAGGAGCATCTAGCTTATAACAACGAAGAAGATGCTCGTCCAAGATCTGCTCTAAGCGGTCTATCAAGCAGGAAATCCGAAGCGGATTTTGAGAAGATTGATGCTGAGAGTGGTGCGGAAGAGATAGAGGGTAGAAGACAGGCGAAGAGAACGGTTAGTACAGGGAGCTGGATGCCTTGGAGTTGGGGAGGTGGTGCTGGGGCTGGGGCTGGGACTGGAAGAGAGGATACTGTCATGAGAGATGTTGGAGCAGAGGATGTTGGGAGGAGCTCTGGCGTAGATGCTTAAATGAGCTATCAGCTTTCGAGCTCAGATATGGCTAGAAGTGAACAAGTATATATACACGACAAGGCGTTATGGGATCCAGATTCAACACTAATGAACTGGAAGGATCGGAATTGGGATTAGGAAGGGTGTAGACGGGTGTCTCACGGCTTTGAACTTTCACTTGGGAATTGGGATGGGAATAGGTTTCGGTTGGGCGACTCACAAGAGCCATACGGAATACAGTCAGTCATTAGAATTACCAGATGGGAAACCACAACACGGTCATTAGGATGAATGCATGGAATTTGCAACTCTACTCAGGACTTCATCTGATTGAACTGCTGAGTTACATCCCGTGTGGTTGGCGTGAACTCAGTAGTGCTCCTTACCCTACCTAATGACGAGAAAGTATCCGAGGTCAGGCTAGAGATAAACCATGACCAACGCAGCATATCCAAGAACTCCAGATGCGTAGGTAGGAAATATCATTAGATGGAGTAATGATCATTCTCGCTGTAATCACTAGATATATTATGCATGCACAACTCTATACGGCCATAAGGTCTAAAACCCCATTACTATATATATCATCCAATGGTTTTGTGGTTCTACTAGAAAGGAAGGAAGAAACATGGACACGAACTAGAAAGGCTTGTAGACATGAAAGAGGTTCGAAGACACATTAATCGGACACGTTGCTGCTCAAGTAGTAAAGCGAGAGGAAAACACCACACACACATACTTTCTTCCTTCCTAGGAGGTCACCTCTTATATCATCATTATCTGCTCATATCTCATTCACATAATCTCAGCCCTTCAGTCTATCTAACAGCCATCACTTGCAGCAACTCACCAACAGCAACCATACCTTCAAGATATACCTGCCTCTCACATCATGAATACTGAGACGCTTCTCACTATAAGCAGAGCACACAACGATCTTTTAAGCATGAACATTATAATTTCATCGCATTCCATTGTATCCGTACTACTTTAAAAACACATCTTGAACAAAAACCACCAATGAAACGAGAACGTCAAGGTATCCTGCTACGGCCGATCCCAGATCTTCCCAGCCAAACGTATTCTTCCGACCAAACCCGGCCATAATCCATGCCTTCCTTCCTGCTACAAGCCGTAACGAGAAAACACTGCTCAAATGCGCCCGAAAACTCCAATTTCTGTACGCCTGAGCTGCGCCAGATTTGAATACGGTCCTGGTGATCCCCGAAACTGTACAAAATCTAAGTGAGAGTGGCAAGCATAGCCCTCAACAACTTTGGTGGCGGAGCTATAAGAAAATCAGGTCAGCCTCAATCCATATCAAATCCCCTGAAGGCGCTGACCCACCAGAGGACAGCAGAAATCCATCTAACGAAGGTATTTCGGCACGCTGATAGACATCCTACCTTTCTTATCCTTCTCGATCCTAACACCTCCTTCAGGCTCCTCGATTCTCTCCCTCCTGACCACCGTGACCTCTTCATTGTTGGTTTCGTAGCGGTCACGCTCGTACAGAACGAGGTCACCCTCAGACGCACGACCTTGTTGACGTATCCGGTCTGCTTTGCGCATCTCCCTCTCGGCACGCTTTTCGGCTCGGAGTGCTTCTTTCTCGGCTTCGAGAGCTTTGATTTCGGCACGGATGGCACGCTCGTCCTTTGCTCTGTCTCTGTGAGGCAATGCTAAAGCGAGAGGACCAACTGGCATCGGCTCGGACTGCTCGTATATTCGCTTCTCAACGTAAGTATCCTCGTGTGGTCTGGCATCCATGATAATAGGGCCACCATGGTGGGAGTGTCCTCCTCCGTGGTTGTGTTCAACAATCTTGGTGTCCTCGACTATCTGAATAGGCGCAGGAGGTGGTGGTGGCGTATGATATACCACGGGTGGAGGAGGTGGTGGAATAGTGAAGACCTCATGACGTTCTTCGATGATGGTGCCACTGGCTTCAGAGCGACCTCCGTGCTCAGAACGGCCGCCGTGTTCAGAGCGACCTCCGTGCATTTCGTGTTCTAAATTCTGTTAGAATCATCCGAGGGCAGAATAGCGAGAATTTTATAACAGGGTGTAAGAAAGGGAATCGGAAACTGGGCACTCACTCTCACTGGATTTGTAGTCTTCACTCAGCTTGATGACTTCGTCAATATTCTCGCGGCCCAGTGCTTTCATGATGATGATCGTTTCACCCTAACATTTATTAGTTTGCATTTTTTCAAAATTTTGAAGAACATACCTCTTCTTCGAATGGATATCCCAAGTCGATAATAGCCTTCTTGCTGACAAGTCTACCAGGCATTCTCGTTTTACCTTTCTTCGGGAACTCGCTCCGTACACTAATAGTCGTCGTCGCCTCGCTACCTCTTGAAGAGCTGCTGCTGCTTCTCACGCTGCTTTTGACACTGCGGCTTGCTCGACTCTCAGCACGACTCTCGCGGCTTCGGCTTCGACTACGCCTCTTCTTCCTGATGATTTCCCTTTCGCGGACTCTTTCAGGGTAGCCTCTATAACGTTCATCACCGTAGAAGTCAGGTTCTGCAACCTCGATTTCGTCATAGTATTCTCGTTCGGCATATCGTCTTGGAGGTGGAAGCGCTTTGGTTCTTGGTAGTGGGATTGGTGTAAGAGGTGGTGGTCTGACTTCTGGTCGGTCTGGTCGATATCTTGCGGGTGGGCCATATTCTTCTCTTTCGACGAATCTCGTCAGAGGCTTGCGATCGAAGGTATCCAAACTCGACTGCCGCCTCAGGAAAGCTGGTCTGTTGCCCCGCCTCGGTGGCTCCGGTTCGTAGAAATCCCTTTCACGTTCTTTCTCGATAGTGACTGCCAACCTCGGGGCGCTTTCTCTGCCAAATCTGCCGTGATCTCTCTCCGGCTCGTCATAATAATCTCGTTCTCGTCGCTCGTATCTATCTTCCTCGTATCCTCGTGGCCCACGTCGCTCGTATATTTCGTCAACGGATCGCTCTCGTGGGCGTCCATAGTCTTCTGTGCGCGAGAAGCGGGAGTCTCGTTCTTCGAATCGTGCACGATCTCGCTCGACCGCAAAGCGTTCACTATCCCATCTCTCCCCACCACGACCTCCAAATGGTGCTCGTGACATCTTGAAGTTGGCAGTGCTCGTAGGAGTATTTCTTGAAGAGGTAGGTGGAGTTGAGCTGTCGTCGTTGAGCTCAGCTGAGGGACTATCGGGTTATGGCGTATGCGATGTATTGTACCCCGCTACGGCCCGCTGTACTCGGGCTGCCCGTGTTGGCTGGTGGAAAGCGGCAGGATGGATCGCAAGCTGCTGGCGCAAAGGTATTTGAGGACGGGTTTCGTGCGAGACAATAGGGAGGCTGGTGTTGAAGAGATTTATTGTCGGCGGAAGTGAGGTCTGAATCTGAAGTCGGTGGGGTGCTTCGTGTTGATAAACCGGCTTAGGGTGATGAGCATATGACAAGGACCACCGCTGTTGATTGGCGTGATTGGGCAGCCACGGCCTGAATAGATGTTGCACGTGAAATAAGATGTCTCACAATCGGCGTGCTTGGCCTCGAGTATTTTCACAGTCAATGATGACCGAGAAAGATGAGATATGAAGTGTGCTTGATTGTGCAAAGGAGCAGAAAATGGTGGTTGAGATCAAGTTTTGTTTCAGATTCTGCGGTGGTCTTGGAAGACATCCATCCTATGCATCGTGGATGTTCCCTGACCGCCCCAAAACGCCCGCTACGTCATGCCTGAAGCAAGGATACGAAGCGGCGGGAATTGGGTGTGTTGGGCTGCTCTTCTCACGACAGTCTCCGTGCACCACTGGGACATTTAAGACTAGGATTATGATATGGCAGTGGTAATACTCGGCGTCTACAGATTCTCGGTGCCAAATGAGCCCATTAGGCACACCAAGGGAGCGGGCCGAGACCAGACCAGGCCCAAAGACTGATCTCTTCAGGGTTAACTAGATCTAAATGAACCGGGGAACCAGGAACAATGAGCGGGTTTTGAAGATGAAGCCCCAGCATGCGGGCGCCATTTGCTCAAGTACGATACCGAAGTGGAGCATTAGGCTTTCCTACTCAACCCCCTCTCCTAGTAGCATGCTAAGCCGTGTACTCTGCAGAACGAAAAGGAAGGTATAGATTGGTAGCCGCTGGCATGGGCTTCCTAGTTTGGTGACAACTGTCAAAAAGGATTTTGGTCCTGTGGTGAAAATTGTAAGCTGCCACTTCCATGAGTCAGATATTGCATTCCTGTTGTCGTTGACCCCATAGTGTTCGTGATTCCCTTCACAACATGGTCCTGTATAGTCACCGAATGATCCATGACCACGCCAGTCGACCGTTCTGGCTATGGAATTTGATGCCGTAGCCCGGACTTTACCCCTAAGCCGTTGCCGTTCTAGACTTGACCAGAAGGACATTCCCATGAACAACTCCAGTAATGCGTGCCATCCCAAACGCCGCGCTATGCTTACTACCAAATGTCGACCCCTATATCCGCTCAACCTTCCTGAAACTATAGGAGTGGCCCGTTCCATATACCGATCCTTACTTTGCCTTGCGACTTTTGATATAATCTCTCAACTGCTCGTGTCTCGTCACGAAGAACATCTTCTTTGCATCGCTTTTCCAGGTCAAGACCCCAATTTCGTCAGCGTACCTTGCGCATGCTTCGTATTCCTTGAAATTATCAAAGTCCCTGAACAGAAACCCAGGTGTGGCCTTCATCCTTTCATTCTCGAGCTGCCATAATCTGATTTGATCAACGACTGTAGGAGGAAGGACCGGAATCCCTTTTGCGGAAGAGCTTTTGACAAGCTGCGGGTGTGCATGTGTCCCCAAATAGGAGATGATCTGGTCTGATGTGATGCCATGAGAGATAGCCCCGGCTACAGATTCTCGAGTTATGCGTCCAGATACCATGTTAGGATATCGAGTACCAAGTCTTGTGAAGAGCGCAAGGACGGCAATTTGTAATGGTGAATTGGTGTATGCATATAAACGATAGTTCGTCTCGATAATAATGAATCCTTTCGCCCCACTTGCTGCGGTAAGAGCTGCATCGAAGCCTGCAGATACGCTCCGAAGGGCCGTTGCATCCGAAGTTAGGGTCGTGGCTAGACGTGTTGGATAAAACTGTGTTGATGAAGATTGAGGAATGTAGACCAAGCCGAAGTCTACCAAGTATATGAGCATCTGTCGCTGAGATTCTGACAGTGTAGAGATGCTATAGGCACGCCCGAGCTCAAGGGATCCGAGCATGAACAGAAATGAGAGTACTTCCACTGAATCTAGACCCATCTGCGAACATTAGCATTTGAGGGCTGGTACATGTGCTGGACTGACCTTCTCAGCATTCTCAATCCAGAGAAGAAGCATGGTCCAGACTTGGGCGTTAACTTCTTGTAGCAGAAATGAAAAGCCTGCCTGTGTAATACCTCCTCCATGGACCATCCCTTTCGTTACCAGCTTTCCTACTTGAAGCAATTCCTTGACATTTGCGGTCGGTCCATCACCTCCATGCCCCCTGTTGTCTGTAACACTGCTCACAACGTAATGTAATATACCTTCCCATTGGTCTCTGGCATAATCATCAAGATATGCGGAATCCAGATTTGCAAGTGAGTCGTGGGCTGGAACTCCGAACGATTGATGTTCACCACCACCAGTCAGGGCAAGTCGTAAAGAGGAGCCGAAATTCGGAGTCAGAGCTACAGTCTGGGGAGCGTCCCGGCTCGGAGCTGTGATGATAACGATATGAAGCCGTGATAGGAGGGAAAGTGCTTGGTCTCGTTCCCTAGATAGTGTGAGGAGATATACATGGGTAAAGCACAGAGCTGGAAACTGACCTCTTGCTACCAGGCTTAATCCAAGAGTCAAGGTCTGTGAGAGGCAATGGCTTTGTCATGTATAGCAATGCCATCACGAAAGTCTTTGCTACCGAGATTCAGTATACAATACTGAGATCCGGCATTGCGCACATACCAAGGTGTGGCAACATTCTGCGAAAGATTGCCAGAGCTGTGGAGGGCTGTTGATACAATCGTCTGAATGTGACACCTGGAAGCCGCTCCAGGTACTCAAACGAAGCAGACGTTGAGACAGACATCTTGGCAATTTGTCCAAGTCTCGAGTCCGTGGTGCTTATCGACAGATCATAGTTCTGGCATATAGTTGTGAACTTCCCAAAGCCTCGCGAAGTTGAGCACAGCCTGGTGATTAGCGTCGTGCACGGTCCAGCTCCTCCCCGTGACGTACCTTCTTCAAACTCCATGTTTCTTCTCCTCGCAACTTCATAATTGTTTGCAGGATAACATGTCAGCTCTAAAATTCGTTCGATCGGTAGAAAAGAGAAATCTTTGTGATAAGTTGCTGTGCTAATCCATGTACAGGTTTTGAAGTCCTTCCAGGCGGAATCTGGATTAGAGCCGAGGTACGAGACGCGTTCTTCCTTTTTCACAGACAATAGCCAAGTTGGGCTTGCAAATCAGAAATAGGAGCATGCATTTTTGTGTTTAACCACTTATACTCCCTTGAGCTTTCGCTCTTGTTTCAGCATACTGATTTTTGTTATTTCAGACTGTTCGGAGAAAATGTAAGAACACCAGTGGTAGACAACCACTTCCTTTTCCCGCTTATCATGAGGGGTGCTTCATGATCATGGAAACAAGTTCTGATGCGAAAATCTCAGCTTCGTGTCACAGCTGCCGAACCTGGGCGTGTCGATTTTGAGCTTGATATAAAAAAGGAGCATACAGTGAGCCTCATAATCCGGACAGCTGGTCCACAACTCTCATATCAAAACAGAATCGTCTTAATATCATCCATGGCGGCACCATTGCTAGCATGGTTGACCTCGGAGGCTCTCTAGCTGTAGCTTCACGGGGTCTTTATGCCACTGGTGTCTCGACAGATCTCAATGTTACCTATCTAAACTCTGGTGGTCAAGTTGGAGATGTGCTCAAAGCTGTTGTGAAATGTGACAAGTGTAAGTCCACGGCTTGTGAAATATGCTGGTGAGCCTGGGTATTAATTGACGCGGCGACAGTCGGAAAGACGTTGGCATACACCTCGATACAATTTACGAACAGCAAAGGAGAAATGGCTGCAAGAGGAAGTCATACCAAGTATGTTCGATGCATCGTTCCCAAGTCTCCTGCATTCTATTACAGGATATCACATTTTTAACTTCGCCTCAGATATGTCGCACCTGCATGGAAACACCCAGAGAACATTGTGGAGGAACTATCTCCACATCCCAAGAAATGAAGCGCGACAAAAAAGAATACATTTCTTTTCCAGTATATCTTCTGTAACGTTACAAGCGACCACCATCTTCTCGACCAATAATACACATTTCAGTAAACATTCCGCAAGACGTCTGACAAGGCAGAAACACTGATGATCCTGGCACTGAACGCACGTCGACAAATTAAGAAAGTGAGCTAACAACGTTGTTCCAACCTGTCTCCTCGGAACCTGTACCGAAGTACCTGGACTTCTCGAGCAATCGTGCATGACATAAGCCACCCACCTGCTCTATACCCCTCAATCTCGAAATGAAAGAACTGCATACACACTAGTTTAAGTAAGAACTCAATTTTATAAATCTATACTTAGCCTTATTTGCACACCTAGCCTTTCTTTACAACCTCAATTCCTCGACAACAACCTCGAATTTTTAACTACAGCCTCGAATGCTCGAATGCTCAACTACTCGACCGCACCAAATTTAACCGCAACCTCGAATCCTCGACCGCGACCTCGCGATTCTAGCGCTGTGCTACTTGGCTAGCGTGGATGCGGATCTTTTGGGTCGCTCAATCTCCTGGATATCGAAGGGCTTCCTACCTGTGCCTGACAAATGCTTGTCATTGAAGAGATACCACGCTCCGGATAACTGGCAAATCAGCACGATCACGATACCTCTAATGAATCGAATCTAACATCGCCTCACTTGGTATGTAAATTCCGCGACGATCAAGGCTCTCAGCGCTTTTCACGTAGACAACTGTGCCCCTCATCACCCCGCGGTTGGCGGTATCGTACAACGACCCCACGGCCTTGCAAATATACTGGTCTATCTCATGATACGGGACCAACTCGTCAGCATCCAACAATAGCCACTCGAATCCATGCTACACAACAGCTGTGAGTGTTTGTCAGGGATATTGATTGCTCTGAGCGGTTTCTGTGTGGCACAGTAGGCCTCGATCCTACACTCGAGATGTTTTCTTGGACCAATCAAGGTGAAAAGTTACACAACGCTCTTGACCACGAATCAGGACAACTCATGGCTTCCTGGTTGCTGTGTTGTTGTACGGCACCATTACACAAAGCCGCCGCACTGCGATGCTACCGTTCTCAACGGCCGAGGCGTCACATGCTTCATGTCCTATTCAGACAAACGTCGAGAAGACTTCTTCGTGATACACCAGCCCAGGGCACGCGGCCTGTTGACCAAAGCTGTTCAACACCTTGAGCGAATAGTGGAAAGGCCCTTCACTTCTCTGTGTCGTATGGACATGAACTGATACAGTAGTGGCCCATGCATGGACATGGCGTCTAGCGCGACGCTAGAGAAAACGCGGGGACTGGGGAAGATCCGGTCAAGTGAAAGGGCGGGCGGCGCTCCCTCGGCGACACCTCCATCGTGGAAAAGGCCAATTCAGCTTCCAGAAAGGAGAAGATGGCCAGCAACGGCATGGTTGTGTCAGACGGAAATCTAATGCTCCAGACTATGACGATGAATCCGCCTCATTCAGCCTTTTGCAGGTTTCATGCTGTTTACTACGGCCCTTCTAAAGTCCCAGCAAGCCAAATACTCTGCAAGGTTTGCGATCATGATGTGCAGAAGATACATGCTATGGATCCGAGAGAGGTCACACTATTGCTGACAACACCAGTGACAGCCGCTGGAGTAACATGGATTGTAACGACCCTGCCCAGCAATATGCTTGATGGAAAGTCTGCAGCCTATGGAACGCAGCCTATGGTACAGATGGTACTCCGCGACACCAGCTTGGAGAATCCTCCGAAAACCATCGAACCACGTTGGAATCAGCCCCTCCCTTACCATGCATTCCATGTGGTAAAATTCACCAGGCTAGTCAGCCTGCCACCAGGGGTGTCTCCACACTCTTGCGTGCCTAGGACTACAGAAAAGCTTCATTTGGCCAATACCATTCCCTCCCACCCTAATACAGACTCCTTGTTAGTCCCAGCTGTACGACCATGCCATTCCCAAACAACCTGACAGCTCAGTTCTCGGCGAAATGCGATCGAGTAAAATTTATATAACTCCAACATACCTCCAACCGTTGCTTCGGCTTTCGAATTATCTCCCTTCCTTTCAAAATCTTATCTCAGAGGTCCATGGTCCTCAACGAAACCGTATCGTGAGCTATATTGAGAAGCAGGTTCCTCCTTCAGCATGTATCAAACATCCAATGTCTACTTCATTTGCGCATTCGCCGCCATAGGTTTGCGACCTCATTTTTGCTTTCTCGACCTTCAGTTTTCATAGTTCTCTTCTGATTCTGACAGGCGGTGGACTCTTCGGATTCGATATCTCTTCAATGTCAGGTGTACTGGGAACAATGGCGTACAAGAACTACTTCGGTCACCCGGTGTCATACAGACAAGGCGGGATCACATGTGCCATGCCCTTTGGCTCTCTCGCTGGTGCCTTAGGATCCTCATATATCGCGGACAGATACTCTCGAAGAAGCAGCATCCAGATCGCTTCAATCTTTTGGGTTGTTGGCTCGATGTAAGTAATCTCTTCGTGGTTCTGTGCTCGCATTTCTAAGAATCGTCCAGCATCCAATGCGCCGCCGTTGATATTGGCATGCTTGTCGTGGGACGTGTCATTGCTGGTATTTGTGTCGGTATTGCCTCATCTATTTGTCCCGTCTACCAGTCCGAAATCGCTCCCAAGGAGATCCGTGGCCGAGTAGTCTCACTTCAACAATGGGCAATTACCTGGGGTATTTTGATCCAATACTTCATCCAGTACGGAGCTGCACAAGTTGGAAATGGACCCAACGATCCAAATCAGCCAACTTCAGCCTTCCGTATCCCATGGGGTGTTCAGATCGTCCCAGCTGTCATCCTCTTCTTCGGGATGTTCTTCCTCCCCAAGTCCCCAAGATGGCTTGCTTCGAAGGATAGATGGGAGGAAGCAATTCAGGTCATGGCAGCGCTGCACGGTGATGGAGATGTCAACCACCCCAAGGTCCTCGCCGAGTATCAGGAAATCGAGGAAGCGCTTCGCTTTGAGCGTGAGGAAGCCATCAGCAGCTATAGGCAATTGGTCGAACCCCGTATGCTCAAGCGTGTTTTGCTCGGAATGTCAATTCAAATGTGGTCTCAGTTATGTGGAATGAATGTAATGATGTACTACGTAGTCTGTAAGTTTTACTCCCATTCTCTCTCCACTATACTGTAGGCTAATAATCATGAAGATATCATGGAAGGAGCAAACATCGCCTCACCCCTCCTGACCGCATCCATCCAATACATCCTCAACGTAACACTCACCCTCCCCGCCATCATCTACCTCGACAAATTCGGTCGACGTCCAGCCATGCTCATCGGCTCCTTCCTCATGATGATATACCTCTTCATCGTCGGAGCTCTCCAAGCATCATACGGTATCCCCAACGTCGGTTCTGTCAAGAATTCAACAAACTCCGACATCTCGTGGATCGTGAATGATAATAAGCCTGTCTCGAAAGCTATCGTGGCAATGACATATCTGTTTGTTTGTACTTTCGCTACAACATGGGGACCGACATCTTGGACTTATCCAGCTGAGATTTTCCCGACGAAGATTAGAGCTAAAGCTGTTTCGTTGGCAACGGCGAGTAATTGGTTCTGGAACTGTGTTCTCGCATTTGCAGTCCCTCCTCTCCTTTGGAATATGTAAGCTCTCTCCCCTCAGATACCACTCCCCTCACATCCCACTACCCTCACCCTCACCCTCACCCTCCACAATACAAACCACCCACTAACCTCCCCCAGCAACTGGAAAATGTACATGATCTTCGCAACCTTTAACGGCGTAGCATTCATCCACATGTTTCTCACCGCCCCCGAAACCAAAGGCAAGACGCTGGAAGAAATGGATGAGGTATTTGATAGCGGGCTTCCGGCTTGGAGGACCGTGCCGAAGGGGAGTAGGTTGGATCAGTTGCAGAAGGATATTGAGGCGGGGAATTTGAAGATTGCGGCGCCGATTGGTGGGGTTGCGAGGGGAGGTGAGAAGGGTGGTATGAAGGGTGGTGTGGAGGAGAGGGTGGGTAGTGTTTGATGGGTGTGGTTGTGAGGGGTAGTTTAATGGGATGATGATGTTGTTGGTGGGGTGTTTTGAGGGGCTTGGTTGTTTGGTCGGCGTTCTCGCGTTGTCGGAGGTTCAGTGATGATAATCATGTGTATGACGGTACGAACATTGCTTGGAGGTAAATGATCAAGCTGATCAGGAACATCGGCGATAGTACTGGCTGGCACTCTTTTGATACCAATTTACTTATGAATTATGAATTATTGATATCATTGCCTCATCGATTCTCCCCCTTTTTACAATCGCGTAAATACTACCAAGCCTCACAGCATATTCCCAGCAAAAAGGCGTTCACGGATGGAAGAGATAAGGCTTAGCACAATGTGTTCTGAGTGACATGATTTCTGAGCTCTGGACTTGATTCCATGCACAGAGCGTGATGTGAGGCTGAGGTGTTGTTGTGTATAGTAGCACGAGAAGTCCGGCCCCACTCCGGATGAAGATTGATATCAAAACAACAAACAGCGCACAAAAAAGGCGGAAAAGGTACGCATCAGGGATAGCCGACGAGTATGCCACAAAATAAAGACGAAGAAGAAAAATCGCAAAAGGAAGCGGAACCCTCTGCAACATGCAGAAGTGGACCAAATCCTGTGGGACTTTAAACCCTGACCTCGCTGGTTTGTATTGTCCGCATACCTAATTGGGATCATTCCTGAACCGTCTTAAGTCGTTTCGGGGTGGTTAGGCATGGTGAGTCCTAACCTCCCATATACCAGGTGAGATATTATGATTTTGCTTATTTGAGTCTATGTAGGGTAGTCGCAGCCTCTCGGTACCCACCCAAATTGTGCCTTACCACACTTCACATCGGACAATTCGTTCGTCAGCACGAGTTCCAAATTATATCAATAGATTATCATTGCCTGCGTCATGTATTCTGCTAGACCAAAGATCTGTTGTAGGTACGTTGACGTTTTGGGTTGGAAGCTTTGGTCCCCGCACGAAGGGACAGGGTCCGAGTAGATGAGGATGTCGATGTTTTGATGTTTGTACAAGAGTTTTGGCTCGCATTGTCATACTACTGCAGCCTTGAAAATGATCAAAGTGATCTGGGACATTGGTGATGGGGCTGGGATTTCTGGACACCGATTTGCTTCTGAATTATGATTTCATGCTGTCATTCCTTTTTCTTTGACGGTTAATCATACCATATACAGAGATGTAGTCACATGCTTCAGACTGTCCTGTTTCATGCGTCTTGGACGTGATGTTCCGTGCCATCAGCCCCTTTCTCCGAAGGCTTGCTCGTGTTCTGTGTGACTTCGTGCAACGACTATTCGGTCTGCAGTTTGCTGATTTCGAACCGGCTCATTCGATCGGTGGCGGCTTGCAACTTCTCGGTTGGGGAGTTTGCAAGTTTCAACGTCCAAGGAAGAGGTGCCTTGTTCATGTGCCAGCAGTACCTGCCAGCTCCCGTTTTCGTACTACAGCCTCAGCCTTCATCTATCTCAGCAGGAGGCAACCATGACGGACACTCTTCCTCCTATAATCATCTTTTCGTGTTTCTTCGACTCGAAAGTTCATGTCCATTCTCTATATTTTTCGAGACAGTCCTCGCGAGCATTTAGTACCCTCAGTATCCTCAAGGCCATCGAAGCATTCACTGAGATCATCCACCAATTCAGCCTCGACGCATCCATGGCATCAAACACAACCTCGACAGCAGCTCGTGTTGGATGGGTTTCTGCGTGTGGAGGCAGAAGCACAACGGATATTCTGTGGAGCTGTTTTTCCGTCATTTTTATCTGTACGTCATTCTTGTCTGTACCTGGAGCTGTCTGCACTTGAATGTCCCAAGTATAGAAGAGTCTGAAGCTGGTTGGCTTTGGTGGCATGGCATACCATATGGTTTGGAGAAGCCATTGCTCCGGAAATGGAGAAGAAAGGTTTTATGGATGATGGCAATTATCATCTGTCCGGAAGCTGGAGTTGCTATGGCGGTGACGGACTTTGTTAACGTAAAAAGTGGCGCGAGTGTCCGCAACAACATGATAATGGGCTCCTCTCGAGAGCCAGAAGTTGAGACGATGGTGGATCTAGATGTCCGTCGTCAAGCACTCTTACAAAAGAAGGTCACAATGAGCCATACTTTTTTCGCTAATATGGCCGGATTCATGATCAACCTACTGCGTCTAGAACACATTTCAAGTGGGTCACCCGCCACCTCGTCTGGCTCAAATGGAGAAAGTGGGGAACCAAGACAGACTACTCTTTGGGCTGCTGCTCATGAGAAATATGAGGGAATTATATGCGACTATGCCCAACTAGGTCAGTGCAGTCTGAAACAACTAAATTGTTGTCAATTGACAAGATCTTTCAGCGTACTTTCAAGATAATTGCCTTGATATTCAAATTCCAAGCGAGGAGGATATCAAAGGCTTCAGCAAGAGCGACCCGTTCACTAAAACGTTTGCATGTCTTCAATCCACATGGCTCATTGTACAATGCATAGCTCGAGCAGTAGCAGCAGGGCTGCCTATCACACAACTGGAGCTAGCTACAACTGCATTTGTTGTTTGTGGAGTTCTGATGTATATTTTCTGGTGGGACAAACCTTATGGGGTGGAACGTAGGATCATCATTGTTGGTACACTGGTCAAGAATTTCGAATTGGACGAGCATTGTTGTCGCATCCTCCATTCAGAGCGGTTCATGGGTGATGAGGAGCTTCAGATATTTCGGCGGGAACGAGCTCCGGACCCGTACTGGCACGACTATTTTCAACTTAGCCGATACGAATGGGATGACATTAAAGCCATTGGACAGGCTATACCCAGGGGCTTCAAGCACTTGCTGGGCATCAAAACGGAGCAAGAGCACCTCCGGATATCGTCCCACACAGGAGCAGCACTTGCATTCTATGCCACTGGCATGCTTTTCTCTGCGTTTCACGTCCTTGCATGGAATTGGGACTTCCCATCCAAGGATTTCCGAACAGCGTGGAGGGCTTTTGCTGTAACTGCCACAGCTACGAGCCCTGTCCTTCTCATATTTATAAATGTTTTGAAATTTGAGAAGTTTTCACCGCGTCATAGGGGGAGCATGTTTCATAAATCCCTCAAAAAGGCACTTATGGGGCTGGTGTATGGTGTGCTGGTGCTATATTTGCTTGCCCGACTTGGCCTCTTTGTTTTGATATTTTATTGCTTCTCTTCAATGCCACCGGCAGTGTATCAAACGGTGGATTGGACGACATTTTTGCCCCATTTCTCTTGAGGAAGGCTCGGCAATTAGGAGGGCGTCAATAATTTTAGACAGTAGGAGTTGAGTTTTAGGGGAGCAGTCCGCCTTGGGACTGACTTAGTTCAAGTCGATATTTTCCTCGACAAAGATCATAGCTCAAAGAACACACAATGTAAACGCAGAGCACTATATCATGGAAACAGACTTTAGCTTGGTGATACAGAGGCCACTGGCCAACAAGAGTTATACTGCATTATCTAAAGCCTCTCTCTCCAGAGTTCATCACACAATATGAGAGGCAATGGACCTTTTCAGATCTCAACAGCGAAAAGCTCAATGCAAGTACAACATCTTCACGTGAATTATCATATCCAAGGCACGGAGATTCATATCTTCTACCGGTCCAAACCTCTGCCCGTACATGTACAAAATCAATCCATCTCCACATCTATCTCAGCATAGCTCTTCCTCTCTCCCTTACTCCTGCCACTACTCCTTCCCTTCGGAGCAGCAGCCATGATCTTCCTATCGACTTCATCTGCTTCTTCGTTCGAGAAATCAGTCATACTCGCATCCTCATCATCTTCCTCATCATCCAGGTTCGAAACACTTGGCGTTGGAACGTTTTTCGTGTTCTTCTTTGCTGGTGTGGCTTTCTTTGCACCAGCTGGTGCTTTCTTGTTTTTCACAGGTGTTGCCTTCGCTTTCTTGGCAGGTTTTTTCTCTTCTTTGGGGTCATCATCAGCTCCCTCCACAGCAAACTGCTTGGCCTTCACCTCCTCCAGGACCGCCTTGATATCAGCAACACTGTTCGCGTCTCTCAACCTCTCCTTAACCTCAGCCTCGAGCGGCAACTTATTCCTCGCCATCACCTTCTTTCTAGCTTCAAAGTTCGCAGGTGTAGGGTTCTTAAACATCTCATCTTCATCCTCCCCTCCTTTTTTCTTCACCTCTCGTTTCTTCGGGCGAAGCCATTCCTCCATGCCAGGAGGCCAGTAAACACGATTCTCCTTGCCGCCCATGCCAATCTCCTGCTCGGGAACAGTTTCTTTCGTGACCTCCTCTTCATCACTAAGTTCTTTCCCAAACTCTTCAATCTCGGCGGCTATCTGCTTTTTCGTTTTCTTCTTCTTCGCCTTCTTGGGTAGGGGTTTGTTATCGTCGTCTCGTTCGTAGGGGATGACGTTGTTGAACGTATCCCAGCCTGGGAGTCTGAATGTCCGCATGAGCTCGAAAACAGCTTGTTCTTTGTCCTTTGCCTCGATCATAAGATCCATATCATTCGGACAGGGAGGTAGTGTTATTGGTCTGGGATTGTGCTTCCTCCTTTGCCTACCAGTAATGGCTTCTGGACAGCCTTCGCTGTAATGCATCTTCTGTCTTATCTTCTTCTTGTCCCATGTTGCCTTTATGCGAGGATAAAGAGACAAAATATCCAAGGTCCCTTCTCGGAGCTGAGTCGAGTCAAATATGATGTTGTGATGGTGGAAGTCGAGACAAAGTGGTATATCAAGCTCTTCACAAACTGGAAGGAGATCATGGACAGACCAAGAAACATCGTCGTTCTCCAGGACAAGGCGCTGCTTGATAGACGGTGACAACTTCTTATAGTTCTCCCTGAATCGGTCCAGAGTGGCTGCCTTGTCGCCGAATGTTCCTCCCATATGCAGAATCATGACCGTATCTCTGTCTGATTGCTCTGGCAGCTTCAGAAGGGCAAGCATTTCGTCATGATACTCCAGATCGCGAACCGCATTTGCAATCACCTCCGCGCGAGGAGAACCGAGCTGCGTGAACTGTCCTGGATGTGTACTGACCCGATGGCCTAGCTCTGCAATCACTTTACCGACTTCCGCAAGAGCTTCGCTGGCGAAATGTGCAAGCTTGTATCCGTATTCAGCATGGCTGGCGAAAGGAAACATTTCGGAGCTCAAACGCATGAATTTTATGCCATATTCATCATTCCACCTTAACATCTTGGGTATATCTCGTATGTTTGCGAGGCATATTTCCTCCACATATCGCTGTCCGCGCTCGATTGAAGCAGGCTTGGTCTTATCTGGACGATTTTTGGTTGCATGTTCAGGTTGTGATGTGTCCTTGAGAGGGTGTCGATGTTCAAGTATCGATGCTATACGGCAGGTTCGAGAAGTAAAGATTGGTGGATTAGAAAATCGAAGATAAGTATTCAAACAAGCCTAGACTTATCAGTACAAGTTCGTCTCAGTTAAGAGCAACGTACATATCCTAGCCTCCCTTTCCATGGCAGTGGTAAATAGTCACTGTTCACAGGAGGTGGTCGTGCTGCTTCTTGCTTCAGAGTATCCACGTCTTCCACTGGCCCTTCATCATCGCCATCAGGATCGACTCTTTTGTCCCATTCGTCTCTATCATCCTCTTTCTTGATCTTGATCTCCGCAGCCTTTTTTGCAGCCTGCTCTGCTATGAATGCTTTAATCTCGTCTGATCCTTTCTTTGCAGCTATCGAGCTCTTCGTCGGGGTTTTCTTGGGTTTCTTCGCTGGAGTAGGTACATCGGACAATGGAGAATCGCTATCTTCCTGCTTGAGAGCTGCTTTTGTGCCGTTTGACTTCGCTGCTGTATTCGGTCCAATTTTCTCGACGTCTAAAGCTTCTCCTTCCTCGTCGGCATCTGGGCTTGCTCTCAGAGCTGTCTTTCCGTCCACAATCTCCGCATTATGATCGGGGTTCGTGTCGACTTTGGTTCTGCGGGAGGCTTGTCGTTTTGCAGGTGGTCGTTGTGTGTCGGCACCAGGAGGAAGAATCGGAGGGTCACTGCTTAATGGCGGAAGGCCGTTAGTAGAAGCAGATCTTGCAGCTACAGAAGATCTCTTGCGTTTGGGAGGCATCATAAATGGTTGCGCACGAAATGACAGTCTTGTCTCGCACCGAAGATTGAGATTTGAGAAAGAGATGCTTCTGGCAAATGTAGACACGACGGAGTGCCTGCTTGATCGCAGAGTAGAATTGAAAGAAATGAACATCCAAATATACTTTGGACCAAAGCCTGCGAAGGTAAAGGAGAGTAAACACACTTACAGTGCTAGATGCCATCTTGTGGCGTGTCTAGCTTCGACGTCACGCGTCAGCTAGCATCGATGGTTGGCTTTGGCAATCGAGAAGAAGGAGAAGGGCATCGAGACGTCATGTGCGGCTGGCGATCTATCTAGACTCCTTCTGGCCAAGTGCCAGATCTTAGTGCGGCTCTTTCTACCCCAGGCTTACCGAGTCTTTGTCTTCGTCCTTAACCTTTCTACCACAATATCACGACCATAAGCTGAGTACTTTTGCAACGAGAAAAATGGCATGCATTGCCAAACGTCTATGGCATTCTGCAGAGTGTAAGGCAAGATGCAACAACAATGTCTTCGAAGATCTCCGCACAACGAGAGAAGCACGGCGCCAGATTCTCTTTCAATGTCCCTCAACCGGATACAACAGCTGACTGACTCAACGCTCCACCGGCTACAAAGACAAAGATCCCTCTGTACTCGTCAGAGCCTCTTCAAAGATAGCTAAACCCTCGGCCAATTCCTCCTCCGTAATGGTCAAAGGTGGAGCAATTCGGATGCACCCTGAGAACGTGGTCCTTGCTGATATCGTTGCAGAAAGACCTAACGCCATCATTCGATCACTTAGCGTCTTCCCGACTTCGATAGCCGGCACTTTTGTCTCCCGATCATTCACAATCTCCACTCCTACCATCAGGCCTCTTCCTCTGATGATTCCTATGCAGCCGTACATCCCCATCAATCTATGAAGTCCCACGTGCAAATATGCTCCAAGGACCTTTGCTCTTTGGGCTAGACCTTGTTCAAGTACCGTCTTCAACACTTTGAGTCCAACAGCAGCTGGGAGGGGGTCATTTGCATGGGTGGTGTAAAACATAAAACTTTTCTCCTCTGTTAACTTTGCAATCTCGTTGCTGGTAATGACGGCGCTCATTGGAAGCCCATTCCCAAGAGTCTTACTCAATGTCAAGATGTCAGGCACAACATGTTCCTGCTGGATAGCGAACAGCTCACCACATCTGCCTAGGCCAGTCTGAGCTTCGTCGACGATCAGGAGCATGTCTCTCCTTTGACAATGCTCTTTCATGGCCAACCTGCATAATCAACTGTTGGCTATTATTGGTGTGGGATTGTTCCCGAAGTATCGGGACAAGATGCTGGGAAATCACATGGTAGTACTGTTGATACTTACACATATCCTGGCGGGATGTCAATCATGCCACCAGAACTCAGGATTGGTTCCATGATCAATGCAGCAAGGGATCCAGCGGATGCTTTGTCAATGAGAGACCAGCCATAGTTGAGCTCCGTCTCCCAGTCATAAGATCCATCGTTGTTTCGGAAGATCGAGCGATACGAGTCTGGTGAGGGTAGCATGTGCATACCTGGCATCTGCATCATACCAGTCAGCTTCCTGAGGCTCTATATGCATCAAAGCAGTTGAAGAAAGCGCGGAAGCCTTACAACAGGTCCATACCCCTTCCTGCCGGCATGATACTGAGCACCATTTGCTCCACTCGTTACTCCATGCCAACTCGCACCAAGCCCCACAATCTCAAATTTTCCAGTATACATCTTCGCTAGCTCGATCGCACATTCATTGCTCCCACCGCCTGTGCTCAGAAACATGGCCTTGTCGAGTCCCTTAGGTAGAACACTCGTCAACCTCTCGGCTAGCTCGATTACAGGCGATGATAGCATGCCACTATACAAGTGATCAAGGTTGGCTGGATGTTCAGCAATGGTGTGAACAGTGTCAGGATGACCATGTCCGAACAAACATGACATTTGCCCAGATGTTCAGTCCATGATCTTCCTGCCTGATGCGTTGTAAAGGTAGATACCAGAGGTCCTGACAATAACTTCTTTTCGGAAGCTGCTTCCGGATACCATGAGATGCTTTTGCGCTGACGCGTAAAGAACGTCATTATCCAGGGGTAAAGCCATGCTGATTTCGAAAATGACGTGTGAATTATTCTGGGTTGTATTGAACTTTGAGGTTAGTCAAGATGAGATCTAGGAATTGCAAGACTAACAGTGAGAACAGATACGACTGGTATGATAGTATACTTATGTATCGATGATTCAACATAATCAGAGTGGGATAGCGGCATTTTGCCTCTGCGCCATGGTACACTGGATTCGTTTCCTCGCTGTCATATACTCATCTCGGAGGTCTGACATTTCCAACCCATTTCTTGAAAGGACCACACGGAAGACAAGTCAATACCTCAATGCTTTTAGAGATCGTACAAGAACTTTGAGTGGTTTAGCTGGAAGGTGGATGGCCATGCAGCCGTGATCGGCGACGCTATCGCTGTCGTATCCCTGCTTGAACCTCCTCCGCCGATGATTTCTCTACACGTTTTCGTCAACTACAAGGTTATAATACAGTTGTGTTATATCAGAAAATTGCAATGTTCCTACTTGCACTAAATGCATATTAGGGGCATTGACAGCGAGTTATGGATCTTGAGAATGTCCTGAAGCAGAAGGTTCGGCTTGAGAAGACATTCACGGTGAGTTGATGTATCCCATGCACTGTCTATCTGAATACTAATTGCAGAAAGGGTTGCTAGACCTGCAGATCTCGGAAAGTGAAGGTCTGATCAACTTGTTTGGATAATCGATGACTATGACTGACAGATCAATAGTGTGATGAGAGAGTTCCAGAATGTACTAGGTACAACAAGAGGGGCTTCCAATGCTCCGGATACGAGCCTGTTTTTAACTGGGTAGCGTCAGATCACAGATCAAAATATCAACCGGGTCTACGTCGCGTTCTTCGATCGGGTGAGCTGGATCATGATGACGATGATGAAAGATCGAGTTATTGATAATCTCAGACCGGTGATGTCCGAGGGATGAAATTCCTCTCAGACGTGCACAATGTTAAGACAATTAACAATGTGGTAGATATACTCCGGCATCTCCAATGCTTGGCGACTGCATCTTGAGGGAGCATGGAACTTCCTCCTCACTCGAAGACATGAAAGACCTTGGGAAGTATCCGAAGAAGCATGGATCATGGCACAGAGCTTGATTCTTGTCAAGGCCCGAGCTGATAATATGCGAATACAAGATATCAAAAGCACTGAGGCCGGGGAGGAGCTAGCTCCGTGCATTTCCTCGATTATGCTTCGAGATGACTTCGGGTTTACAGCTGGTGCTGATAAAATACTGGTAAAGTGTATCTACGATATCACTATCTTGGAAAGTCGACTTCGACACGATGAGGCTCAAGGCCAGCAGCATCAAGATTGTATCACGGACCTACATTACCGCATCAAAAATTACCAACTCAACTCTCCGGAACTGATCAATTTTGTGAAGCACCATCTCAAAATCTTCAAGGCTGGGGTATTGATACAGTTCCACAGACGCATCCTCAACTCCACGCCCCATGAACTCGTCACATACCTCAATAACCTGCTCCAATCTATAGAACAATACCAAGGCGGCGGTTATGCAACAATCTGGCCTATCTTCATCGGTGCACCTGGAGGTTTCCAGGAGAATCACAAGATGCGTGTAAGAGCTTGGCTGGATAATGCCGAGATGATGGGTGCCGCGAATAAAAAAGATGTGAGGAGGGTACTTGAGGCTGTGTGGGAGGAGAGAAATAGGAGGAGTGGATTTGGAGTACTTGAGGAAGGTGAGATTATTGTTGATTGGCGGGAAGTCATGGAGCAGATAGGGGTAGAATTACTGCTAGTGTAATGAAAAGGATTGGCTGTTTTTAGGGAGTCTGGTAGTTTGTTTTAGTGCTTTTATGATGACCATTACCCTACACACCCTCGAGACACCCACATCAGCTCTTGCACCAGCTAAGCGAAGTAAGATAGGAGAAGTTCACGTGCATCTCAATGTAAACACCCAACGTTGCAACCCTTAGCAATAGATGTTCTATCCCATCAAGGAATGAAGTTCATATGATCGTTCTATATAATATAGATTTAATCAGAAACAAGAAGCGAACAATCCCATTCACTGGCATCTCAGCCACGAGAGCCCAAAATAATTTCTGCTACTCGGAGACATTCTTATTTGAGGAAAGTCCTACTCAGGGACATTCATCCACCCTTCCTGCAACTGTAAGTAATTAATTATCGAGATCAAGTATCCCACATTTCTATCTCACATTTCTCTGCAAACAGAATCTCGGAGTCTCATTAAGTATGTCTCTTCCACTATCTCAAGAATATATAAGAAGAATCAATATGCCGCAAAGAGTACCTCATAAATCATCACACACAACTCCATCCATCCCAATAGACTGCATTACTTTTTACAACAATCCCCCTCAACCCCCGCACTCCCACCACCCCCAACAACCGCCAACTGACTCATCTTATCCTTCAAATCCAACGCCAACTTCCCACTCGCGATCTGGCTCGGCGTACTGCAGTAACTAGGAGGAACATCCAGCGCGGGATTTCTCACAAAGAAGTTTCTCGGTCTGAGGAGTAAAGTCATCGGTTCGGCAGGCATAACGGGGAAATCTTCAGGGGCAGGGAAATGAGTGATGCCGAATGTGTGCCAGAGGACGATATCGGTGTTATCGATCGAAGCGTCGCCGTTGGCGATCCATTCTGGGATACCGCGGGAGGGCTCACCGGAGGTTTGGGGGACGTGGCGGCCTGCGGGAAGAATCTGGTCATCATCGTATTTTGTGACATGTACTGCATGACGAGCAAAACCAGCTCGCTTCCATACCAGAGAGCCCTCCTTTGGCAGTAATCTTGGCACTTCTCTACTGACGAGCTTGTAGCTGACAGGCTTATGCGAATAAGGATTGAGCTTGTTGGTGTTGGCCATATCCCACGTCCTTGAAGTGACACCATCATAGTCACTAATAGCCTCCTTAACTTTTGTGTACTTGGTTCGCTCTGCATAGAAAGCGTTTCCGTATGGGTTCTCTTTGCTGCCGACAGCGCCTGCGCCTTGTGTAGCATCGACCTGGAAGACGGTGTTGTTCGGACCATCGATGTTAGGGTCGATTCGCAAGCAGAAAAGATGTTGGTGGTTGTGTGCGTTGACTCCGGGGTAGACTTCTGTTCCCCAGCCCTTGGTGTCCTCTCCTGGGTTCATAGCGTATGTGTTTAGGATACCGGTAAGCTTGATCTCTAATTGTACGGTACCGTCTTGGTGGAAGATCCAGTACACGCAGTACTCGTAGTTTGCAGCGGTGAAGATGTGGGAAATGATGAGCTTTCGGCCTCGGGTGACGATGACCGAGTCATCACGGAAATCGGTGTGCTTGAACAAAATACCGGAATCCTCCTCGTGGATACAGATGGCGTTCTTGATTGTCGTGCTCTCTCCAGCTCGATTGACAAATGCGGCATCCTGAATGGTAAAATGTGTTAGTAAAATCTCCAAAAGCACCCAAAAAGTGTCTGGTTGCTGCATGCTGAGGGAGTTACGGCAGACTAGAAAACAGCAAAGTGAGGAGCTTACCATGTAGTGAATAGCGCCCTTGCAGTCGCAGCCAAGAGAAAGACTGTTGGTCATGTATCCACCACCATACTCGCCAAGATCGAAGGCATGCTTTCTCTGATGAGGATGCTCTGGGTTTCCATAAGGCACAACCATCTCTGCCAGAGACAATCTGTAGAAGATCGGTCTGACATTCCCATGATCATTGTACGTGATGTTGTTGAGCACAATACCCTCCTTGTAGTTGAATCCAACATGCACACTCCAATTCTGCCACTCAATGACCCGTCCCTCAACCTTGAAAGAGACACCCTCCGGTTGTGTGATATTGATTGGCTTGATATCCGTTCTGTATCCTCCCTCTGCCTCGACGCTCGCTGGGTGGTAATTATTAGGCTTCGCTTTGCTGACAGGTCTGCGGACCTCGGGGATATCGATGTGGATGATTTCTTGCTTGTCGGCGTCGAAGATGGGGCAGAAGTCGAGAGGGAAAGAGTATTGAGAGTCATCGACGTGAGGTCTGTAATACATGAGAGCTTGTTGCAAACGGACATCGCTCCCAAATCTGTGATCGTATCCAATGGTCCAAGCTAGGGTAGTCAGAATATGCCCAATTGGTGTTGGCGAGTTGACTTACGGTCACAATAGACCTTGTGCATCTCGTCCGCTGGAATACCGCTGAGCACACATTGCTCAATGACCTTTGGATCTTTTCTGACGACATGTTCCACAATTTGGAGATCCTCCATTGTGATCTATTCTCCATTAACATCTGGCCCCTCCAATTTTGGATTGCTACTCACCAAAGGCTGCACACCCTCCATCTGCTCCCATTTGATGATCTTGGCTGCCTTCAAATCCACCAACCCATCAAATACCCCTCCGCCTGGTGCAATCGCAACAATATCTGCGATTCTGGTCGGCCTAGGAACGATCGAGGGATTCTCCAACCACTGCAACATCTCCTTCTTCGGTGGTTCCCTCAGGGTAACAGCATTGTAGAACAGCTTTCCCTTTGCCGACCGAACAATTGAGACCGCAGACTCAATCTCCTGGTTGGAGAGGGGGTCGAATGGGTGAGGAGGAGGGGTTGTGCCAGTAACATGCTGAGCAACGGACTTGAGTCTATCGAGAGCCATTGTGAAGTTATTGTGTATATCTGCTTGACGTTTTGGTGATATCTGAGAAGTTCAAATGCGCAGCAGACCTCAGTATTAGTACCTTTCAATCTTCACCCATGAATCGTCACTCCGCAGCAGATCAGACGATAATATACTCCCGTACTCGGGATCCAGTGTATCAAATCGGGCTTCGAGACCGACAAGTGGGATAATTGCAATTGTCAACCAGATATGCGGCTTCACCGTGCTTGCAATGGACGAGCAATCGACCCCTCCATGCAGAGATAGCTCCATGACATTGGGCTCTGCGAGACCGGTGCTGGTTGTCAAGCTTCATAATTGTGGGCGGTTGGTTGGATAAGGTGCTGATAAGAGCTTCGTCGGGAATCGTTGTCCTGATGTGGTTTAGTTTATGGTGGGGAAATGTGACTTGTAGATCGGGACTTTTGTGCTTGTCCAACTTGAGTATGTGGTTCCCTTGAGACGTGTAGAAGATGGGAAGAAGGCGACGTTATATCTTAAGTGTGTCTGAAAGAGTCGAAGATGGTAAGAGATGGATTGTCTGGCCTTCAACTGAGATGCCCAGCCGAGGACGACAGGGGTAAGATATTGATCACGTGAATATCATAATTGTCGGTTTTCCAACTGTTGTTCCTTTGGAGGGGTTTCCGTATCTGTCTCTTTATGGAAGACTCCCTATTTGACCCAGCTGGAAAACCCTCTGGCCAAATAAGAAACTAAAGCTCATCTGTTCATATTCTTTTTGACCAAGATGAAGATTTGATACTCACAACAGAATTAACTCCAGCTCGCTCATCAAGCATAAGGTTGCCATACGTATATAATATGGGATGTACTATGTTTACACATTATGTTTCCTGCTTTAGAAGATCTTATCCCATACTCTCTTCACAAACTTCTCCTCCACATTCTCTGGATTCTCCTCACTTTGCTTCCAATACCTAATGCTCTCCAACTCAGAACTGAAGTCAATCTGGTCGAGCGGGATGATCTTCGACTTCAAAAAGAACTTGAAGAAGACATACAACACAGCAAACATGGCGATATTGATATAGTAAGTGAGGAATCCCGATGCTGTGAAGTTTCCAGGGAAGAAAACGGCGTAGCCTGAGAAGAAGATGATCAGGAAAACGATGAACGTCGTGATGTATGCCACGTATGGTTGCAATGGGCTTCTGTATGGGAGCACTGAGTTCATGTTAGTAGTCTTCCATTTTCACGAAGAATTGCGGCTTACGATATCTTGAGATGCCTTGCTTTTTCAAGGCATAGTAGAACCTCAAATAAGTCACACCAATGATTACCCATCCAATCAACCCTGCGATAGTCGTAATATTCACGAACCATCCAAATACAATCGACGCCTCTGTGCTGACAACCATGTATACCAACGGGCTTGGCATAACACTTAATGCGACAGCGTACCAGGGAGTACCAAAGCGATTGCATTTCATGAATATCTTAGGCGCATGACCATCGGCACTAAGACCGTAGAGTGTTCGGGAAGCCAAGAAGATGCAAGCTGAGCCTGAGGATATGGCGGATGTGCAAACCACAGCGTTGATGATGGATGGGAGGACGTTGATTCCTGCTGCTTTGAAAGCGATCACGAATGGCGATGAAGCTGCTGTACCAGTTGAGTGCGAGAGAGCTTCGCTGTCATATGGCCTTGGTCCTGTCAGCAAAATATTCAAAGTCTCCAGTGGCCAACTTACACAATCATACCGACGATGAGGATGCTCAAAACATAGAAGAAGAAGACTCGGTAAAAAGTCTTCTTCGTCGCGTCGGGGATGATCTTCCTTGGGTTGCTAGTCTCTGTTCCAGAAAGAGCAACAACCTGGATGTTCCCATAGGAGAACGCGGCGCTGACCAACGAAGACCAGAAAGCTAAAAATCTTCCCGTGTTGCCACCGACGAGATACTCATTGAATGCTCCGGGAGACTTCCAGTAACGGAAACCAATTCGGTCACCTTGCGGTCCGCCACCAAGATCAACAACCAGACCAGCAATGATCAAGCCAATGATGAGACATATTTTCATAGTTGCAAATATAACTTCAGACTGCCTCGTCGATTAGCGCTTGGTGAAATAGATGTTAAGGGGACCGCACTTCACCATAGAGCCGGACACCGCAAAAGTTGAGAGTTACAATCACTACCAAGAAGACCGTGATCCAAGCTGCCGGGCTCGTGGTAGTATCCCAAAATTGAACGAGAGTTGCTGCAGCAGAAAGTTCTGCGGGCACCGAAATGGCCATTGTGTACCCTTCTCTGTTAGCAGGAGTTTCTCTCAGGTGGTGTGACCTTACAGAAATTCCACCCTGTTGCTGCACCTAAGGCTGGCTCGACAAAGGCTGTTGCATGTCTCACGAATCCACCAGTCACTGGCATGAAGGCTGTGATTTCACCAGTTGTATACTACAAATAGAGTCAGTCTCGTTCAGATCGTCTATTGCCTCATAACTTACACTAATACCAGCAGTCACAAATCCCATGAAAATATAAGCCAACCAAGCACCTGCTGGACCAGCCATTGCTATTGTGCTCCCAGAGCTCAGAAACAACCCAGTGCCCTGTGAGACTATCAGTCAATGGCACCTATCTTCAAACAGAGTAGCTCACGATCATTCCAGCGATGGCAATCATGTTTATGTGTCGAGCTCCCAGGTTGCGCTTAAGTCCCTCCTTCCGAACATCTTCATTGGAGCCCGACTCCATGTCGACCGCCGGCTGTACAACAACTTCGTCCTTCATGTTCATTTGCTTGCGATAAAAGGCATCCGTCGAAGACATCGTCATGAGATGGTGATTCGTGATTCTCGTGACCGGCGCTGTACCTCATCATGGACGAGGATGAGGTTGAAGGAGTCATGATATAGAGTTTCTCGTAACAGATACCGATCTTTTGGTAACTTAAGCTTGATCCCTGAGTGGCCCATAAGATTGGAGAGTGGGCTGGCTTCGGTGTTCTTTCAGATAGGACGAAGAATTAGCAAAGAGGTTGGAAGGCCGACAGAAGTGGGGTTAGACTTTTCAGGGGTCCTACGAGCTGGCTTGGCGGGCCCGGCGTCCATAGATACAGTAACGGCTGCCCGGTGTCTCAACCAAGAAGCGTCAGTGGTTCACCCTAGCTGTCAAAGATGAATATTAGCGATGTTCGTGAGAGCGAAAAGACAGAGTGGGAAAAACACCGGCGTGTCAAACCTGCTATTTGACTGTGCAAGCTACAGTAGTGGTGGGGCAGTCCCGAAAGAAGGACCCTTTCGGAAGATTGTTGACTTTGAGACGACAATTGCTCTCTGATCCTTCTTATCCTTCTCATCTCTATGCATTGAGCTCGAATTCGTCACCAAGCAAGGATGGGCGACGCCGGCATCATGAACACAAACAAGCCTTCTGCAAAAGCGGCCCATGTCAACATGATGACAGACTGTATCATTGCGAACATGCCACCGGAAGGCTTGCGATCGATCATGCGTTCTATGCTAGGAGGAGACCAGAAAATCACGTCTAACTTCCACGACATTACTTCGAAATATCTGGCAAGCACAAGACAAGCGAAGGTGCCAAAGCTGTTCACTAACGATGTCGACTCTCCCAAACCAACATCGGCTTTCAGAAACATTCAGAGCAGATACAGATGTCTGATGGGTTGCGGACAAGGATTCGAGTGTATGGAGCTGTTAAGTCAGGTGCTTCAGCAGATTCATACCCTGAGATGGGACGAAAACACCAGTGAGGGCGAAGACTTCATGGACACTCTGGCAGTAGTAGATGGAGATATTGTTCAGTCCGTGACAGCGGTTCAGAAAAAGCTTTTGACCTCATCGGGAATGAAACCTATAGAAGGTGTTGATGCGAAGGTGGTTGCGGACCTCAAGGGCATTCTTTCTGCATGCCAGGCGAGCGCAAGCTTGCGAGGTCAAGCTTTTGCTTTCGAGCGTGGAATGTCGAGCCTTGAGAAGCTGATCAGTGGCACTAGCAGGAAAGTCGCGTTGAGGTTAAAGAATGGAACGTCGTTGAACGGCTTCAAAGCTCCTGATATCGAATTGGAGTCCGTGACACTAGGCCCAGTCGATGTACCCAGAATGTTCATGGGACTCTGGCAGTTTTCTTCTCCAGCTTGGGGTACAGCTTCGAGGTTGAAGATTGACAGACATTTTCGCAAACATGTAGATGCGGGTTTTATCGCATATGGTACGTAGCTCGATCCCAGGCAAGGAGACAAGACTGACAGTTTATAGATATGGCCGACCACTATGGAGATGCTGAGGTTACCTTTGTAAGAATGTGCGGACATTTGAGAACAGAATTCATCTAATCCAAACAGGGTCAATTCCGGGCGTCTCAATCCGATGCTTCAAGCATATACTGTGCGACGAAGTGGGCAGTGTTCGAACCGATTCAAGTATCGAAGGAGAGCGTGGACGCGAACATTGCCGAACGATTGGCAGCTATCGGCTCCGCCAGTATCGAATTATTACAATTCCATTGGCAAGATGTGAGAATGTGCCTTGGATTTGAACCTAAGCCTGCTGACAATACATAAAGTATAATGACCACCAGTATGTCGAAGCATGCAAGCTGATTGAAGCACATCCACAAGTGCAGAGCCTTGGACTTTGCAACTTTGATACTCTGCGGATGAACGAAATAGTTGAAAGTGGTGTGAACGTTGTCTCCAATCAAGTCCAGTTCTCACTGATCGACCTTCGACCAACTTTCAAGATGGCTGAGGGTTGTCTGAGGCACAGAGTCAAGCTTTTGACATATGGTTCTTTGGTAAGCCTCGAGCATTCCGGAGACAATGGCATATATCTGACAGTGAGAGTGCGGCGGATTTCTTGCAGATAAATGGCTTGGCCAGCCTGCTCCGAATCTCTTTGACCAGGATATGACACCGAGCCATCGAAAGTACTTTGAAATGATCACCATATGGGGTGATTGGCTTCTCTTTCAGGAGCTGCTGGTGGTGCTGGCGAGCATTGGGAAGAAGTATAGCGTGTCGGTGTCAAGTGTTGCTGTCAGGTGGGTGCTGGACCACGAATATGTCGGTGCAGTAATCATTGGTGCGCGGATGGGTATAAGCGAGCACATCGAAGAGAACTTGAAGGTGTTCTCTTTCGTCCTTGATGAAGAAGACAAGCAGCAGATTGAGGTCGTGCTTGCCAGATGCAACGCGGTGGCCATCTTCGAGGCGATGGGTGATTGCGGTGCAGAGTATAGACAAGCCTAGACGATGAAAAGATGTGTACAATCTAGAAATCATCACGGGAGGATTGATCAGTTAGTGAGGATATACATGTGAAACAAACAGAATGTAAGGTATGGTGCCTATGATGAGGGAGAGAGAAAGTACAAGTCGCGATGCTTCATGGTTAGGCTTGCTAGCGCCCCATAATCAGGAAATCTAGCGAGCGCATGCCTATCTCGCGCCCCTGTGGCGCTGATGGTCACTCATCCTTCCCATCAGTATTTCCGACATTCAACGACCTTATATCTAACACCCAGCTTTCGAGTCTGTTAGAAAGCAAGTCTACATGTGAAGTAGAATACTCGTCCGGTGTACTGTCAATCTGGACATGTCTTCCTTACTCTCCCATGATGCTCCGACCACCTCGGTCTCCAAACGCCAGAGGCAAGCACCACCATCCCTCAATGAGCATCCGTTCCCTTGACTGAATTTGCTCCTCTAGCCAGAACGCGTGCCTATCATGCAGAAGTGGGAAGGTTAAATGCAAGGCTTCATCGACCAACGAGCCATGTGAGCGATGTTTACGCAATTCTCTACCCTGTGTATTCGAACGCCATCGCCGGGGTCGAAAACCTGGGACACGGTAAGTATCGGCTACACTTCTGGACGCTGTCTAAGAGTTTACTAGGTTGAAAAGAGTTTCTATTGATGTTGACCTGTCTTCGTACGAAGCTCCGACAACGGGTGCCAACAAATCAAGTTCCAATACCCCAGGATCGCGAACGCATGAGATCGCAGGCGTTACCACGGTGCAAAATGATCAGAACAAAATGGAGGCCCCTTCCCGATCCAGCACCTGGGGAACTGCTGGACTTCAACCAGCTAGCATCCTCAGTAAGGAGGCTCAATCTGGCAAATTCTCCTTGGAGAACATCCTCTGTATCCCAGACGTCCAAGAACCCAACCAAGCAGCTGAGCCAGTGGGGTTTAGTCTTGCGGCACGTAATCAAGAGGATCCAATTTCGTGCCATATCTTGACGTTCCCAGTCGCACTAGGTCTCTTCGAGAGGTAGACCTCGCCGAAACCTTTGATTCTCATTGCTGACAGTTTCCAGCTTCATGCGATGTCTGAATCCATACATTAGCCAACTGGATCCAAAACTTCATACTTTCGAGTATGTTCGTCAAAAGTCTCCATTTCTATTGACCACAATTTTGAGCACATCCTCGAAAGCCTTTCATCCATCGCTACATCCTATATTACGATCACACTCTGAGAAGCTTTTAGGGGAATCCTTTATACGGGGCACTAAATCTATTGAGACTGTACAAGGTATCTTGATATTCACCTACTGGAAGGAGCCAGCTGAAGTCAGAACTTGGCTGCTCGTTGGTCATGCTATCAGAATGGGGATTGAACTTGGTTGGCATGAGTTGGACCATTCAAATACAGCTTCAAACCGTGATGAGATCTCAGCTCGAGAGGCAAGGAACATAGAAAGGACATGGTTAGTGCTTTTTGTCTACGATCGAAGGTATGCCCACGAGCGTCTGAATCCCTTGAAAATCTGATTGAGCGCTGACTGCTCCGCAGTTTGAGCCTACAGTTAGGTAAACCATGGATGCTTCACCAAGACGATCTAATTCTCAATGCTGAAACCTGGTTCCGCCATGAGTTCGCAGTTCCAGGAGGAGATATGGTTCTCTCTGCTTTCGTAGGGCTTCGAATTGTCACTGCTGAGATGGTACAACTTGCAACTCCATCGAAGGCTGCACTTGGCGGGCCTCGTGGAGAGATGCTATCTAAAATACTAAATGATAGCATCACTACCGTAAGCGTGACCTCTACTTGGACACCTTCCTTGATGCTGCGATGCTGTACCATGCAATTTAGTCTTAGTTCCCCTGTGTTGTGGAGAATCCTATACTAACTCGCTATAGTGGGAGCGGACTTGGCTTCCTCATTGTGCAGGCGGTTCGTCTCAATTATTGTGGATTTGTGGAATTACTGACAGTACAATAGATGATATCAAACCTTGCCATCGATTTCTGGTCAACTTCTACGGTCTCCACTTACGGCTTTTGTTGAACTCTTACTCATTGCAGACATCACTCGCCAATTCTGCCCAAGGCTCATCAGTATCCAAGCCCGCCTTATGGTTGTGCTCCTCAAGTGCTATCGGCATGCTTGAACAGATATCAGAGGAATTTGGCCCTCACAAGCAATTATATTTCGTGCAAGATTCGATTCATGTAATGGTAGCTTATGCTGCAATCTTCTTGATAAAGGTAGGCTTAGTCCTAAACCGTACATTGTGAAGCTAACATATTAAGCTGTTGGTTTCACTGCCAAAAGACATGCGTTTAGATTTCGAGCCTCATTCTCTCAAGGCAATGCTCCGAACGGCGGAGACTTTCGAGCAGCAGTGTGCAACTCAGCAAACTGCGTGCGCCATGCAGGCTAGGTTCTTGAGAAGTGTTATTGAAAGATATCGGCGCTTGAGCTCACAAACACATGATGTTAGTCGTGGCGACCATGTTGATACTTCACACGCTACCTCCTCCCAACAGCTCGGTGTTCACGACCGCGCTTCAAATGTTGCAAACACCGAGACAACCAGTCATTTAGAGACCCAGAATGTTAGTGGAAACACGGGTGCACAAGCAGATCTAGATTCTCAGGCCCAAGCCGCTGTCTTTGGTACCAATATCTTCGCGGATAAGGACTTGTGGGATAACCTCTTCGGCGAGGTAGGCTTCTGGATGAACGGAGGGATGCCTCTATCCGACAATATCAGTGCCTTTTGAGATATGGATACGATAGCACTTGGGATTAGCGGCAATCTCAGCGCCAAAAAGGGGTTGTGGTCCGGTCGTTCCCCCCGATTGTCTTTGGACGCCGGTCTGTTCGGCGTTCTACCGCATTATCAAGCGACCACTACATGATCGCGGGAAGATCCTCAAGTAGTTTTCCCAGCCTCAGCTACGATTCACAGTCAGGATACCTTCGCCTTCCGCTCTCGTCATGACCTCCGACGACTCATTTCAGCTTTTCGATTTGCGCGTGGAGGTTGTCTGTCCTCCCGGTGCTCCAATACTATGCGGTGCGAAGGAAGGTGACCATTTTATACTCGAAGGAGAGATGTTGCGGCTTCCACCAGGACAAGGCATCAGTATATACAGTCTTTGTATGTATTGGAAATGTCCCAGATGCCACAATGGCTCACAAATTCTTAGCGGCTGTGCTTCCCCTCCTTGCCGCTAAACAACGGCCAACTCATCGGCACGACTGGATGACCACCGACGGCTTAATCGCATGTCCTGATCCGAATTGCGGCTCCGTTCTTAAGATCACTCGAACAGGGCTTAGAACATTTAGCCATGCGGAGACAACAGTTGTTTCACTCGAGGGAAACATTTGAGGTGGGGCTTGAAGTGTGGAGGAATAGCAATGAGCAAGGAAGAAGCATCACGACTTCATTTCTTTAAATGAGAAGAGGGTCAATTCAACATCTTTTCGTCTAATTTCATTCTGTTGCAATGATACTGAACGCTTGAGCCTCATGCATTCCTATGGCTAGTATGTCGTCTCGATGGTAAAGGCTCACAGCTGGGACATCGGACCATTTAAAATCACGTCTTGGTGTTCTTCGCAAACAGGCTTTCCGCGGCGCAAGTTCACGACAACTCTATTATCCACATGAAAATCTACTTTCAATCCTCTTTTGATCACCACCTTGAAGGGTATACCATATGCGGCAAATATGCGGCTATCCCACCTTCGACGAAAGCAGGGATGTGAATCATGATATCGGTACCGCATGACACAGCGGTCAAGACACGACCCCAGGAAAGACGGATATCCATGATTCCCCGCGTTCTTAGGACACCATCATTATCTTGAACGCCGAAGGGAAGATGATTCTGCAGCATAGGGTGCCAGGCCGATGCTAGTCCCAGGAAATTGGGACAGCATGTCGATGATCATGGCTGGGGATATAATGGTCGATTGTCGCTGCTTGAAGGTCCTGTGACAGGCAATCAATTTTGGCAGTCGCCAAGATGCTGTCTTTTGTCAAGTTCGGTCTTGCTGCTTCAAGTCTGTTGTCAATTGCCAGTATTTCCTTAGCAGCCAATGTTTCTTTTTCCGATAGACCATGGCTCGATGTCACTTTGCCAACGGAAGAGAGATTGGCATTGCTGATGATGCAGTGGAATGAGACGCAGATTTATGCTCAAGTGGTATGTCAACTTTTGCTTGTTTCTTTAGATCTGGAGATATCTTGAGAGTAATGCATACAGCCCACTTGCTTCCGAATCCTATATACAAGGATATACTAACTGGATTCTAGCAAGGCGATACAGTAGTAAGTAATACCACCGAATAACCTGGCCGTTCTAAGTACCTGAACAGTTGGAAGATCAAGGCACGGGGGTCTCTGCTTGTATCGGCCACATCACTGGGAACGCAACTCTTGGTGTCCCATCAATCTGCATGGGCGATGGTCCGGCTGGTGTGGGCAATAGTCTGAACAACGTGACCGCGTTCCCAGCTCCAGTGCTTTATGCAGCAACATGGAACACCTCCAAGCTGTTCTCTTTTGGCCAAGCGCTTGCCCAAGAACACAAGTCAAAAGGTCGCAACATCGTCCTTGCTCCAACGATCAACATTCTTCGCTCGCCACTCTGGGGTCGTGCCGGAGAGACCTTCACGGAAGATCCTTTCCTCGCTTCCCGTCTTGCCGTTGCTGAAACTCTCGGTATCCAGAGCCAGAAGATGCTTGCTTGTCCTAAGCACTTTGCTGCATACAATCAGGACAAGAACCGCTTCGGTCTTGACCCTGAATGGGTTGCATACGACTCAATTGTTGACAAGCGTGTTCTGCACGAAGTCTACTTCCCGGCCTTCAAAGCAGCTGTTCAGGAAGGACAAGCTGCTTCGATCATGTGTTCGTATAACAGACTTAATGGCAAGTACACTTGTGAAGATCAGTGGCTGCTCGACATCTTGAAGAAGGACTGGGGATTTGATGGTTTTCTCGTAGCAGAGTACGTCAAATCTGCCCTTTATTTCATGAATCTCTAGGAGACGACCTTCCGAGCAATGTCCTCCAAGCGGTTGGATATTGAGAGATCGCTTCTCGATTCCTGCTAAGACATAGGTACAAACACGTACTGATTCACCTATAGTTGGTACTTCTCCGACCGAAGTACCGTAGCTGCTGCCAACAATGGACTAGACGTCAGCATGCCCGGCGGTTCACTCGATTCGAGTTACGGCTTTCCAGCATTCTACGGTGATCTCCTCGTGGAGGCTGTCAACAATGGCTCAGTGCCATGGACCCGGGTTCTTGACATGGTCGAGCGACTCTGGCGCCCTATGATACGATTCGGGGTCCTCGACGAAACTGTGACTGGCACCTCGGAGACCGTGGCGAGAACACAAGCACATCTTGATCTTGCTCAGACTTTAGTGGAGGAAGGAGCAGTCTTGCTCAAGAATAATGATGCGGTTCTGCCAATCACTGCAAACAAATACAAGACTATCGCCGTCTTTGGTATTGATGCTACCAATCAATCGCAAGTCACTGAAAATCATGGAGGATTCGTCATCGATTCAACCATGGTCACTCAGGCTCCATCCGATCACATCAAGAGCCGCGGAGAAGCTCAGAACATCAGCGTTGTCTACAGTGAAGCATATCCTGGCACTGGAGCATTCGCTCAAGCACCATCAAGCATGTTTCCTGGCGGCCTGAACGTCACTTATTGGACTACGACCGACATGAGCGGGCCCGTCAACCAATCTTTCATCGTCTCAAATATCACATCCGGAAGCTACCCTTCGGAACTCTGGGTCTCATACCCCCAAGTCTTCTCTTCCAGATACACCGGTACCTTCATGCCCAATACAACCGGCCTCTACCACTTCTCCCTGACGGGCCAAGGCGATGCTCTGCTCTATATCAACGACACCCTTATCGCAAACATGTCAGGTGCCAACTTCGGCAACACAGTCCAAGGAATCTACAGCCTCAACGCCAACTCCTCAGTCCCCATCCGCCTCGACTACTCAATGGGAACCTCCCTCTCCATCGGCGCCTATGGCATCAACCTCGGCGTCTCGGTCGGCAACAAAACCCGCGATGCCGAAGCAGATACCCTCGCCACCTCAGCCGACCTCAGTATAATCTTCGTCTCAGACCGCTTCTCCGAAGGAGCAGATAATAACATCAACCTCTCTCTCCCCGGCGACCAAGATGCCATTATCTCCCGTCTCTCGGGACTTTCCAAGAAAACCCTCGTAGTGCTAAACACCAACTCCGCCGTCCTAATGCCCTGGATAGACGACGTAGACGCTGTGATGGAAGCATGGTACTCGGGGCAACAAATCGGTGTCGCACTCGCAAATCTCTTATACGGGGACGTAAATCCAAGTGGGAAATTACCGTTGACGTTTCCCAAGAATTTAAACGACACGATACAAATATGGTCTTCTCTCGAGACGGAGTTCTCGGAAGGGTTATATGTGGGGTATAAATGGTACGATGAACATGCCATTGAACCTCTGTTCCCTTTCGGACATGGGCTGTCGTATACCGATTTTTCTCTTGCGGATTTGGAGATCGCGAATACAACGATTGGGACAAATACATCTGCGATCGTAACTACCATGACGTTGAACAATATAGGTGGAGTGAAGGGGAAACAAGTAGTTCAACTCTACGTCTCCTATCCTGACGCAGCGAATGAACCCCCTAAACTCTTGAAGGGGTTCGAAAAGGTGGAATTGGATGTAGGAGAGAGTCGCGAAGTCACGTTTCTAGTAAAGAAAGAAGACTTGAGGATATGGGATGAAAGTATCGGAGTTGAGGATTGGAGGTTCGTGATTGGGGAGTATATATTCATGGTAGGCTTTTCAGCAGGGGATATACTATTGAATAGGAGTATCGAGTTGTCTTAATGAAGACTATTGTCATAAATGTCTGGCTAGCGATCTGTGACTTTGGGATATGCTTGCGCCGTGTTACCATTCACTCTTACCGGTCCCCATTTCTTTGTGACTCGAAAGAGACTGTGATATGTAAAGGGCCGTTGCCGTTTCCTCCAAATTGTTTTTCAGCCTCACATACAAACATCCATCCCGATACGGACGCAAACACATCTCTACAAACACAAATACAAAACACCTTCACGAAACCTAAGTCAACCTCTCTCTTACCTATTCATCCTCTTCTAGTCTCGCCCGCAAGAGCTTTTCGACTCTACAACATCTCGATCGCTCCCCTTCACCTCCTCGTCCCATACAGTATCGCCTCCAACGACGTCGACTCCGACTCCACCTCCAACCTTGGCTCCACCACATCTTCCCCGGCATCAACATCATCATCATGCCGATCGTGAGCGCAGGAATACTTGCTGGCACGTGTGTTGCAATCTTCTTCGGGAGTGCATTTGCCACTGCCATTATCTCCTTCTTCCACCGCCGCCGCCGCCACTACTCATCCCAAAAGCGTCTCCGCCAGGAAATGACTCCCGTACCAGCCGCCCCGAACCAGCCTGATAGGATTCACATCGAGCCGGATTGGTGGCCCCCCCAACCCGAGCATTTCGATGTGGTCGAGCACCATATTCTTTCAAGCATGGAACCAAACCATGTCAGCACCCACTTTCAAAACATCCACCGCGGGATCTCAGGCTTTGCTCAAACAGCGAAGTGGAAAAAACTCACAAAGAGTGAACTGGTGAAGCTTGGTGGTGCCGAGAATTCTTTTGTCTCCGTGATTAAACATCACGGCTACCAGCCAGCTGAGGAACTACAACATCATTGGGCTGGTATCGCTTGTCTCTTCTCAAAGACCAAGACACGGAGATCTGGGTTACAATACCTTCTTTCTTTACTTGTCTTCCCGAATATAATCTTCGATGGATCAGGTCCCGCGGAGTGGAACATCCTCTCGCCAAGTCTAGCGGGTTTTGAGCGCGAGATTGCGGGGTTACGAGCCAATGAAGGTAAGTGGCCCGCTCTCCTTTTAACTCAACCAACGTTTACTCAAATTGATTAGAAGCCGGCCTAGGCTCGTCAAGTAAATTCTCCTTAGATGAGTTCTCCGTTTGGGCGTGGGAAAAGCTTCGGGTCTACGCACTTGTCTCCCTCTACCCGTCAATTATATCGAATGATGTGATTGCTTACCAAAGCGAGGACAAAAAGCTCATTACCCCTCGCGGACTTATTTCTCGCCTTGAGAACTTAATCGTCGATCTTATTGAGCCATGGATGGAAATGCGGGACACGGAAAGGCAAGTAATACGATCAATCCTTGACGCTGCAAGTCGATTAGGGTTGTGCGCAGGTAGAGATTTGAAACCTTGGAAATGGGGATGGAGGACGGACAAAAAAGGAGTGTAAGTGTCCCTCTACCCAATCCTCCAGGTGAGATAGAGGCTGATAGAGATTGCATTTAGTATCTTGTGTCCAGCATTGCTCCTTGTTGGTGATCATTCTGGCATGCGATGGAAAGACCCAAGCAAGGACCACATTATAAGTTCGATTTGGCAAGACAAAACTTGCGTTGTAAGTAAGACATAATGACTAGAGGCTGGGAAACCAATACTTAGCCAGTGGGACAAGTAAGGGTAGAGGCCTGGCGTAGGACGGAACTTATCTGCACGGATCAATGCGAGCGGTTTCATTTGTAAACTTAATTGATTCAACAATCTAAAGCGAGAACTTCTCCTAACGTATCGACACATATGTTATGACGAAACCTGCTGAAGTTTTTGGACTAGAAGACGCCCGAAGGGCGGGTTCTGATGTGGCATCGTCGAAACTATACGTTCATGTCGAAAGATTGAAATAGGAAAACCACAGGCAATATGGCCCTAGAACAGCAACCACCGAGCAGTAAACAAGACCTCATATGATAGTGAACAGAAGGACGACTCTGCTTCGACTCAACTTTGATGAAACCTCAAGCGGAAGTCCGAATTGAGACATCCCGCGCGGCAACAATAGTTTGTTACGCGAAACCCAGAACATGACGATCAGGAACACAAACTCTGTTGCACATCGCAAGCCCATCGGTATTACCCAGTCTGGCAGATGCTGAATTTCGAAACTGCGGGGTCAAAGCCGTTGTTGGGGAGGCGATCCGATATTGTGCTTCAAAACAAACTTTTGACAGCTCAACGAACCGGCCCGGACTTGTAGGTCAAGTTTGACACTTTGACGCTACTGATAACTTCATTAGCGGCATCGTAGGTATATCCCTCATTGAGTAAGACAATGCCGATCGCAAGATACAGGAAATATGTCATAGAAGTTCTCTGATGGTTGGCACAGAGTCGTCACTGCTACAACCGCCACAAGATGGCTTCTGAATCTTCAATCCTGAACTCATCGTCCGCCAAATCATCAGCTCTTGAGCCAATTGCGACGCTAACATACCCAGCCGGAGGTCTGTTTACTGTTCTCGCCATAGTCTCCATTCGCGCGCCGTTATCGTCCGTGTTGGACCTCAGTCTCGATACTTCAAGCTGGTCATCATGGAACTCCTTCGTCCTCAAAGCTGATATTATATCCCATCCCTCGTCCTGCCTCCACCCCGACTCGACAGAATTGGAAGTTGGAACCAAGGTCACATTCCACAATCGAATGAAAAGAGATGTTCCTCTCACTGCTGTGTACAGCGACCACGAGGTAGTGGCTGTCGAAGAGAATAAAAGGGATGGATGTAGCGGTTGGCAGATTGTATGGAGGACGATTGGTATTCCTGGAGGCGACTGGATGCTTAGAGCTGAGAGAGTCCAGGAGCTGATCGAGAGGAGGAGGAGGATGGTACGCCTTTCGTGGAGTACAAGACTTGGGGCACCTTCGGAGGACCGATGGCTTACATGCTCAACTGGAATGGGATGAAGACGGATATTGTGGATCGATTTGGAGGATTGGGCAACGGGTTTGCAAGCCTCCGCGGAGGAGTTGGAAAGCAATAAGGATATGGTTGTTCCTTAGCAATTGAGTCCGTGGAAGTTCATTGAGAGGTTGATGCCCGACGCGACATCCGCATCGAAGGAGAGCTTGAGAGTGCAGGGGACGAGGGGGTCAGCCACAACGATGTGACCCACCTTTACAGTATCCCGATGGTGGCCGGGGGTGGCTGATTGTGGCTCCATCCATCTCTTTGATTTTTCACTTCTCCCATACATATCTCACTCTTCAACTTTTGCGCCCCTCGATCTGTATCTACTCTTACGTTTCTTCTTTTGTACGGAATTGCCAGGATCGGGTGATCTTTTCAATTCCAGGCCAATCCCGATCCCTCCTGAGTCCAACCTTGCTAAGCTTCTCTGAGCTGTTGCTGCGGCCAACTGTTATCCTTATCACGCGCTATATCCTGCAATCCTGCTCCTCCGCTTCGATCCTGAAGCACGTAGAAAAATATTGTCCAATAAGTGTTGTTGAATTACGATCCAGATCGCCGGCAAGATACACAAACAATTAGTTCTCATGCCAGATGAAGTGTGTACAGAGCAGCACAAGTGGGCTCCTCAATTTCCGCAAGGTGTACCAAGCGTTGTTACACTGTTCCTGTTCGTGTGGCAGATCCTGAACAAGTTCTTGCTCCAGAACACTTGGAAAAACTCTAGAACAGTTCAACTCCACACCACCGGGACGACCCCGATCCCCAGGATGCAGTCAAGGGGTCGAGCCAAGATATGAGCATATCTACGGCCAATGGTAACACCATGCTCACGGAGCCTCCCACGAGTCTATCACTTGGCACAGGTGAGCACAATATGGCCTAAGCTACAAGCAGGCAGTCTGACCGGCAAACAAGACCCTGGAGCTCTTATCTGCGCCTTCCCACGGAATGACCGAACCGTTCTTATCGTCTTGCATTTGCTGGATCTCGTTATATACCTGGACGTGACAGCCCAATCTTGGAGAAGCCTGACCCTTGCCTCGTGCAACAATTGAATATTCAATATGGGCGCTGAAGAGCCGTACGGTATTGCTGAGGCAAAGAGCACGCCTCCACACTTTGATGATAAGGATGCTTCTCGATCATCTGACGCTGAGTATGGCAATGGTGGTGTTGAGGTTGTCGAGACCACTAAGCGTGGTCTCAAGGCTCGACATGCCCAGATGATTGCTCTTGGTGGAACTATTGGTAAGTCTACTCAATTACAGCATTTATAACTTCAATCTAACTTCTTCAGGAACCGGTCTCTTCGTTGGAAGTGGAGGAACACTCGCCAAGGGTGGACCATTGTTCATCCTCCTCGCATACATGCTCCTCAGTATAATGGTCCTCTTTGTCGTCACAGCCATTACCGAAGTCGCCGCATACCTTCCAGTCAGTGGTGGGACCATGAGTTATTATGGACATCGGAATGTCTCAAACAGCTTGGGATTTGCTATGGGTTGGCTATACTTCTATTCTCTCGGTATATTGGTACCATACGAGATCACTGCAGCTGGTCTTGTTATCGACTACTGGAATTCGCCTGTCAATATCGCCGTGTGGATCACTATCTTCATCGTTGTCATTGTCGGCCTCAATATCCTTCCTGTGCAATTTTATGGAGAGACTGAGTTCTGGTTTGCATCTTTGAAGGTCTTTATGATGATTGGACTGTTGATCCTCTCATTCATTCTCTTCTGGTTAGTTGCATTATCCCCACCTTACGAGATTATTTAGGAGCCAAGCGATCTTGGCTCCCAAAGCGTTCCTGAATAACACATTCTGATTCTATATCTATAGGGGAGGCGGTCCAAATCAAAATGGTATTCTCGGATTTCACTACTGGAAGGACCCCGGCGCAACCAACGAGTGGCTTCGACCAGGAGCAACCGGCCGCTTCATCGCATTTGTCGAAGTCATCGTCTTATCTGCATTCCCTTTCACATTCGCACCAGAACTCTTGGTCGTCACAGGGGGAGAGATGAAGAACCCACGACGTAACCTCCCAAAGGCCGCCAAGCGATACTTCTATCGATTAGTTTTCTTCTACATCGGCTCCGTCCTCGCCATCGGTGTCATTTGCCCATTCAACGATGCCCGCCTCACAGATGGTGGTGTCGGTGCCAAATCATCCGCTTTCGTCGTCGGTATCGCAGATGCAGGAATCAGTGGTCTCGGCTCGGTCATCAACGCAATCATCATCACCTCCGCCTGGTCTTCCGGAAACTCCTTCCTCTACATGTCCTCTCGATCACTCTACTCCCTTGCCGTGGCAGGCAACGCACCCAAGATCTTCACCAAATGCACAAAGCAAGGAGTACCATATATGGCCGTTGGAGCAGCAGCACTGTTCTCGCCCCTTGCCTACCTCAATTGCGCGAGCTCCGGCTCTGTCGTCTTCGGCTGGTTCGTCAACCTTACCAACACCTCAGGCTTCATCTCCTGGATCTGTTGCTGCATCGTCTACATCCGCTTCCGAAAAGCCTACGTCGTACAATCTCTTCCCAAAGACCTCATCCCATACCACTCCTTCCTCCAACCAATCGGAGCCTGGATCGCTATGTGCTTCTTCATCATGCTGACCTTAATCAACGGATTCGACGTCTTCTTCCCAGGTCGCTTCAACGCAAGTAGTTTCTTAACTGCTTATGTTGGGATCCCGATCTTCTTGGGCATCTACTTTACCCATCGATTGTTTCACTGGAGTGAGCCGTGGATCCATAAGAGCGAGGATGTTGATTTGCGGTCGGGGATTGACGTTGTACTTGCTAATGAGAGCCCGGAGGTACATGCTAAGACGTGGAAGAAGAAGCTTCAGGGATGGTTTACCTAGAGGATAACTCGATGGTCAAAAGTTCGTGTATTGTATATAGTGTAATGATTGAGATAAAATCAGATTGTTATATTGTCAGGCTGATGCACGTTTGCAAGCCTTGTTTTAACATACATTCGGACCCAATCCCAATTGATCACTCACAGCCTCAGCCAAGACATCATGCATCGGGTACGTAGGATGTAAACTATTCAACCAGAAATACTCATTAACAGGAACCCCACAACTGGCAGTAAAAGTATCCGTATTCGGCGTTCCACTACATCTTGTTAGCACTTTCATCCTCTCCCCTTCCTCTCCTTCCCTCGAGCCCCTCACCTCTCCTATACAAAAGAGAAAAGAGAACTCACTTCTGATAAGCATCACAATAAGCCGTAACATTCTTCAACCCCTTCGTCTGCGGGTACGTCCCCGGATCATCCAACACCTGCCCAAAAAACCCATACGCATCCACCGTAAAAACATTAGCATCCACCTTCTCCGCCTTCACCCCCTTCGCCATATCCAACAACGCCTCATTCCACGCCACGATATCAGCTCTCTCATCCGCCTGCTGCTGCGCGGTATTAGCCAACGCCAACGGCGACCTATCGACCGGGGGTACGTTTATCAGTAAAAAGTTTCTAGCGCCGGAGGAGTAGAGAGAGTCGATGAGACCGCGGTATACGGAGAAGATGGCGGAGTTTAAAGAGGTTGTTGCTGGGAGACCTTGGTACCAGGAGTTTCCGACGTCGTTGATGCCGTCGAAGAGGAGGAATAGGGAGTCTTGACTGTTCCAGGGGGCATAGGAGGGTTTGGCTACGTAGGCGGGGAAGAAGAGGTTGTTTACTTGGTCGGCTACTGAGGAGACGGTTGGGAGGTAGGGGGCGACGAGGGAGGAGTCTATTGTTGCTCCTCCGTAGGCGAGGTTGTAGGTGAGGAGATTCGATGCTGTGATTGAATTAGCTTTTGAGGTACATCGTAATCGGGTGGAATTTGTGAGTTACCATTATACTTGACAGTAAGGAAGTCGATCCAATTGGGTCCATTGGAGGAAGTGTAGCCTGGGTAGGTGGGATTTCCGAGGGGATTGGTCGGCGTTGGTTGAGTAAGTGAGGTATTGAAGCCTGTTTGTGTATAGGAGTCGCCGCTGGGAGACGTCAGATCATGCTGGTTAATGGGATTCTCGACTGGGATCTCAACGTTCGAGATTCAAGGAGAGACTCACAAGACGAATGCATGCTTTATGTTTGGCCAGCCAGGCCAATTGGAGGTTGCTGTACAGCTAGCTTTATGCCCCAGAGCTGCGGCTTGAACTGAACTCTGTAGAGTAAAAGCCGTAGCAACTAACGAAAGAAGAATTGAAGGCATGGCGATCAAGTGACGGACTCGTGACTGGCGAATCCGGGTACCTGGTTGACTTGACAGAACAAAGCAAAACCAACGCAGAGAATATCGAGAAACGAAACAACAGCAAAACAAACGACACATCTACCTTTATGACATCTGAAAAATTTGTACTATAAAGTACGACGGCTTGACGCGGTACCTTATTCCGAACGATCCTCTAGATTGTTCCAATATCGCCTACGGTTCAGGCACGACGCCCCACAAAGCAAGTCGGGGGAACTTCCTCCGCGCCGAAGGAGGAGTAGATTTGGCGATTATAGTTTGCGGGGAAATTTATTATCCGTGAGATGAAGAAATGCGCCAATGAATGGAGTTGTCTTGATATTCTCTGGGTGATATGTGTAGTTTCGTGAGAGGATCTTTGAGGCTGGAGGTGGAGGGGTCGTGTCGGAGTTGCGGAGCGTGGGAAGCGAGAGATCGTGCAGACATCCTTGGAGGCCCAATGCCGGGAGTATCACCGAAACCGTCGTTCAGATGAACTCCAAATGGGAAGGATCTCTAGTATAAGCATGCTGAATTGTGGCTGGTAAGGTGTTGGACCGTTCACACCAGCCAGACACTCTCCGACTCCAATTACACGGAAGACTTGGAGTATTCCGAAGAAGACAACCTGCTCGATTTGATGATCATCATCACACTATCGCACAAGAATTAGCTGCTCAATTACCTCCAAAAACTTCCAGCTCCCCGTTGTCGATTTTATTCACCTCAAGAGCCAAAAACCCATGTCTTAGTTAAACTCTACCGATATTGTATGCTGACCCATCCCTCAGGACCTCACGTCTTCTTCCTCAATAACCCCTTGAAGAAATCAAAACTATTACTATCACTCTGTAACTCCCACACCCTTCCCGTGGCCCTATCTTCCCATGCCAACTCCTCCGCTCTCAACAACCCCCAATCCCTACTTATTCCCAGAATCCTTGCCCTAGCTCCTCCCTCTGCTTCAAGCGTCACGATCTGATCCGTATGCAACCAATGCTTGTAATATGTTTCCTCCAATTTCATATCAAATCCTGTTCTGCAAAAAGACTTATAGATAGTCTCGAACTTTGTGAGAATCCGGGCGAGGAGCTTTTCGAGTGTGAAAGGAGGGAGATGGGAGGGGAGGAGGGCGTTCAGGGAGGTTGTTGGAGCTGCGTTGGTGGTGTTCAGACCGATGCCAACGACGAGGTCATAGTTGCCATTTGAATAAGATGAATTCACGAGTATGCCACCGATCTTGACGTATGCTTTCTGGTTGGGCTTCGTAGGGTCTTGGGCGTAGATGTCGTTAGGCCACTTGAGCTTCACAGGTGTGTTCTGGTAGCCTTTGTCGTATGATTGGATACCTTCGACAATAGCTATGGCAGCTAGGTACTGGATGAAGACTACTGGAGCTTGGTTGCCTAGCTCCATTGGATGCTTCATGCATGTTGAGAAGATCAAGCAGCCAGCTGGTGAGACCCAAACATTGGATCCTCGACCTCGACCAGCAACCTGAGTCGTAGCTGTAAATGTGAAACCCGCGGGTAGGTTAGAAAGAAGCTTAGTGTTCCTGATCATTGTCAGCATGTTATGTCATCAGGCCTTCTAGGTGACTGACTTCTCAAGCATCGTGTTGGTACTGGTCACCACTTCGCCATATAAAAGATGTTTGCCATATTCCTCTGCCTCACTTCCTCTTTCCTCCTGATACCTCTTCAGATTGGCGAAGAATGCGTGGTGATTGAAGTTCGGTGTCTCTTTCGTCCCCGGCCACTCTGTCTCGTGTGGTATTACACGCTTCGTGATGGTATCATAATCGACTATTCTATCATCCGAGCGAACATCCACATGATCAGCGGTCTCTTCTTTGCCATTGATAACGCCAGGTAAAGGAAGCGCTTTGACAAGATTGTTAAGAGACCATCTGGAAGCTTGCTTCTCAAAATGAAACGTATCGTTCTCTCCCTTGATATACTCTTCTCCATCCTCAATGGTGATGATGTCCTCCCATGAAGCCAGCAGTTCTGGAACCAGAAAATGACTTGAGGATGAAAGATGAAGTCGAGAAAGGGACGGTACCGAAGATGATTCTTGACTTATGATCAAGCCTAGTTTGGCTAGACAAGCCTTCAGGAAATTGACTCTGGATTCATCGTCATCCGCCAGAGCTTTTACCCTGTTTGGGTACTCGGGCCCATCTGCGTTTGGATCGAGGTTGACGGCAGCAAACCTAGAGCTTAATCAGCTTCCATATCGGTAGTCAAGTGATTGACTTACTCTGGATGAGGTCCTGTCAATATTGCAGCTCCCTCACCAACCTTGCAGTACACAATTGCTGCTCCGCCATCTCCGGCTTCAACGTCCAGTGCTTCTCCAAATGTCGCTAAGGTCTCAATGCCTTTGTCCTTGTACTCTGCAGCATCAACGAAGACACCTCCACCGTTGTAATACGATTTGAAAGTCTCAGGCACAACCCCTGTCTTGAAAGCCTCCTTCTCAACTTTAACCTCAACAGCTCTTGCTCCTTCCTCACTGTGATAGACAAATCCCTTGAAAGCCCCACCTCGACAAGTCCCAGGGTAGAAAGCAAGCTCACGAGGCCCAATAACCTCCAAAGGTCTATTACCAACCTCAAATTCGCACTTTGAAGCTCCATAATAGCCTCCAGCACAGAAGCCGAGGTAAGAACCTCCACGACGAACATACTGCTCAATCCTCCTGTTACCATCTCCATTTAGGGACCGACAATATCCCATATCGGCACCTCCAGGAAATACAAGAAGAGCACATGAAGCGGTCCATGGCTCCTTTATGATGATATCGCTGGTCACGGGAATGACGGCGTAGTTTGGTGAGAGCAATCGTCTGAGTGTGTAAAGGCAGTGTCGGACAGACTCTGTCGTGCTTCCATTCCCTACGTTTTCATTGAGCTCTGCTTTTGGAGAGCTGATGGAGAACACAAACCGGAGTAGACCAAGACGTTCATCTTCCTGCTTGCCATATTGCCTGATCCGAGTGTCCTAGCTCAACCGAGCCGAAGTCACCAAATCTCTGGATTGTTTGACTCTCCTCAAATCCAAAGATTAGACAATGTCGAAATCGGACAGTGACTCCAAATTATCAGCTGCGGTGGAAGATGATGATGAGCCGGATGAGTGGTGAGTCTTCGTCTGCCTCTCAGACTATGCAGCAGCTGACAACTTTCGTCTAGGGACAAGAGAATCTTCAGTACAGGGTGCTCAGGTGGGTTGTCTCTTCACTTCCTTCTCAAGGTGAGGCTCAGGACTGATATATAGCTTAGTGGAGAACGCAAAGATGACCGACTGCTATTTCGAGAAGAAAGACTGGAGGCTGTGCAAGGACGAGGTGAGAAGCTTCACGCTTTCCCTATTTAGCGATCTTCAACACTTTCCATCACGTGTGGCGAATACCTCCCTTAGGTTACTTCGAAAAGAGCCTTGACTAACGGACATGGACGTATAGATGGAAGCATTCAAGACTTGTTGGAAACAGCATCAAAATGATCAGAGGACGAGCACGAGAGATGCTTAAGCTTGATATTGAAGGTTGAATGGGATCTCGGCGACCGACATCATTGGCGTTCGGCGAGTTGTCATATCTCTACTGTAAATATAGTTCGAGACTTCTCCCCTAAGTCCAATTCCGCTCAATTACCAATTTCAATGTGAAACATTGACATTGTTGGTCGAGACATGGACATCCAAAATGTAGGTCTTCAACGTCACAAGCGTGACTCCGCGATGTGCGTCTCTTCGCGAATTTCGCGTCCAACCTCTCAACACCATTAACCATGACAACATTACTTCCCCGCGCAGCACGCCTCGCAATCGCAGAAGCGTCTGTCAGCTTCTCGAGATGCTCAACCAGGTCAACGAGATCATGTATAGCTCTACGCTCCATCTCCACGACGCCTCGCAAACCTGCAACAGCATCAACCTACGTCCGCAAAGAAACCACCGCCTCCAAACCTCTCCCAGCAGCTACACCGGCAGCAACGACAGCAGCCCCGAAAGCTACAGCTTCTAAACCGACTGCCGCCCAACGAGCTTCCAAGAATAACTCCGTCGATGACCAATCCCCCATAAAAGACATGACCTCCGGCCTCGCAGACGAACCTCTGATCCTCAACGAAGACGAGAAACAAGTAGACTGGACCCGTTCCTTCCACGGCCTCTCCTCCGTCCCCTTCTCCAAAGAAGCAGCAGACGTCCTTATGGCACCCATCCCATTCGATGATGTAGAGGTGAAACCCGACGGGATAATTTACCTGCCCGAGATAAAATACAGGAGGATATTGAATCGGGCGTTTGGGCCTGGGGGGTGGGGGTTGGCGCCGAGGGGGGAGACGATTGTTAGTGGGAAGATGGTTACGAGGGAGTATGCTTTGGTTGCTCATGGACGGTAAGCTCTCCTTTATATCCTCCACATTTCTAGTTGGGCCAGATGAGTAAGTGCATGAAAGCTAACGTGCTCGTGTCTACAGATTAGTATCCGTCGCACGCGGCGAACAAGACTATTTCTCCCCCGAAGGCATACCCACCGCGACCGAGGGCTGTAAATCCAACGCTCTTATGCGCTGCTGTAAAGATCTCGGTGTTGCGAGTGAGCTCTGGGACCCGAGATATATCAGGACGTTTATGAAGGAGAAGGCGAAGTCGGTTTGGTGCGAACATGTGGTTACGAAGAAGAAGAAGCAGATTTGGATGAGGAAGGATGATGAGCCTAGATACCCGTACAAGGAGTCGAAGTTTGGTGCTTAGATGGTGGGCGTTGGGGATAGATGGAGATGTTGGAGGGAGATACTGTGTATAGATGGGATGGGATGTATGATAGATGTATGAGCGCCCATAAACGCGTAGACATATGTTTAGAATACCTGGAGAATGTATCGTGGCTTCGACTGAGGGTTACATAGATCAGGATTATAGAGTATAAAGCCATTTAAGGCGAAGGAAATCTCTACACCAACAAACCGCTATGTTGCCCATCGGCGCTACATTAGTTGAGTCGAGGATATATTACAACTCCTTTGTTCCAAGTCACTATTTTGTCTTCAGCACACGGCTCAACTATCAGTATACAGTACAGAGGATACGAGGATACGGTGGAGCGGGCTCTAGAGCGGCTTGACTTGTCGTACTGTGAAGTCCGTATCAGTTTCTCAGAGAACATGGCGAGGAACAGAATGCAGAATTGAATCTCTGTGCTCTAGAGAGAAAGCTTGTGTAGCAACAACGCAACGATTGGGAACCAGAATTGGCATTTCAATCTTATCCATCAACACAAGTAACAGACTTGCGTACGGTATTTTGATGTCCAGCTCCTACAGCCCATCACCCTCTTACCAGCGTCCATTTTTACGAAGAAGACTATGAAAACAAGCCAGACACCTAACAACCCACAACACCAGAGACCAGATACCCAAAATCAAATCAAGCCGAACCATAATCAAGAAGCCTCATCAAGGTTCAAGCCTTTCTAGCTTCCCTAAACTCAACCATAGGCCCATCCTTATGACAAACAAAATAATCCTCAATCTCGTACTCCCCCCTCCTTACCTTTCTCTCCCCCAGTCTCCCCACACCTTTGAAATCAAACAAAAACAGCACCCTAGCCATAGCATCCATCAACTCCATATATGCCATATTCCTCCCGATGCACATCCTCGGCCCCGCACTAAACGGCGCAAAAGCCTCCACCGATCCACTGCTCAAAAAGCGTTCTGGGTCATAGACAAAACTGTTTTTCCAGTATTTCTCGTTGTGATGAAGTGTGTAAGCAGAGACGCCTACTTCGACTCCCGCAGGAATGGGATGGTTGTCGATTATCATCCCGCCAGGGAGCACGGTACGGGGAAGGATACCGGGAACGGGGGGAGACATACGCATAGCTTCATCCAGACAAGCTCGAAGGTATTTGCAACTATTCAATTTTGGTCCAGTCCTGATATCTTGTGCACCGCATCCCTGGAACGTAGAGCGTATCTCTTGCGTAGCTTTCGCGAGAATGGTCTGGTTACGAGTGAGGTAGAAGAAGGTAGCGGAGATTGTGGTGGCTGTTGTATCCGTACCCGCAATAATGAGGTTCGTTGCTTCGGACCAGAGCTCGCGGTGGTCGATTTGGTCTTTTTTATCGGTGTTGGCTTCTATGAGGTAGTGGTAGAAGTCTTGTCGAGAAGAGGATTGCAGGTTTGTACGTTCTGCTGCGCGGGCTACGGCCCAGCTGCGGAATTCCAAGCTGCGTGCTTTGAGAGAGTAGAAGAAGAGGAGAGGGACGGGTGTTTTGTGGAGAGGATAAGTGCAGCCGCACTAGATGGGAAGTTGTTTAGTATACGTCCGAATGGAGAGTGCAATAAAAACGAAATACGGAGTGACTTACGATCAAAGCAAACCTCGCGGCGTTCAAAACCATATCCATTAACTTCCGATTCGTATTCTCCTTCAGCATGTTGAATGACTGTCCGAAACAGACCTCTCCAAGGATGTCACCAGTCATGTATGTGCTCCAGTCCGCAATATTAATAGCTTCATCTGAGGAAGCGAGATGATCACAGAAGGCTTTGACATTAGTTAATATAGTCTCTTCGGTAGACTTCATAGCTCTATCAGAAAAGGCTCGCGACAGAACTCTCTTCTTCCTGGCATGCATGTCGTTTGGGATGGCAGATAGAATACTTGGGCCATTGGGACCAAACATATTCTTGTAGAAGTCGCCTTTTTCGATGTTGGCTTTGGGATTGTAAATAGTGTTCAAAGCTGTTTGAGTATTGAACGACAGCCTGTGGGGACCGTAGCGAAAGACAGGTCCTGAAAGGTCAGCGATAGGTAGAAGAATGGAGTGAAGATGGTCGACGAACCATATTTCTCATGGCATTTGTGGAAATCCAAATGTCTGTCAGCTTTCCACGCATGATAGACCGAGTAAAGATCAGTGATCTTGGCAAGAAGGGGACCTGGATATTCTGCTAGAGGATGAAGGTAAATTCGATAGAGGATGAGACCTATGAACTGTAGGGTTTTAGTTGAAGCGCAACTACTATGAGAGCATCTTGAATACAAACATAGGTCGTGATCAAAACGATAAGAGCAACAAGAGAACCTGCGTAACTTGGGGCATACTGAAAAGCGGTCATCTTGATCGAGTCTCAGTGTGTATATGGAGTATCTCTTGAACGTGTGTTGTTATCTGGGGAGGGGAGTTTGGCCTGTTATAAGTTCTTCTAATGATGGCTTGCCAACTTCGTTGTGTTGGACGTTGGAGTAAGACAACAAATCAGCATCCGAGAGTGGCTAGCTATGAGACTAGCTGTTAATAGAGATAGATGTTGCACAGAGGCATCCTGCATTAATAGCTTGCCAGTCCAGAGCTCACATGCTAGCGCTATATCGGCTTCCTACTTCAGGGTTCGAGAAAATCTTACCTTGTATATTCAAGGACTAGCCTTGACTTTGATTGGCCCGAAAACACGACTGGCGAGTCCGCCAATTCTCACGTAAATCTCCGGCGCCCTTCAGCATGATACAAACGATGGCATTAAAAGCCCAACTGTGCAAATATACATGAGAATACGAGAGAGACAGGTATGTTACTGGCCAGAGTCCGAGTTGCAATGCACTAGTAGAGCCTGGAGGACTTCCTCAAGGTGACAGATCCCAAATCACGTAGGAACGACAGACGTCTCGCAATTGGTAGAGCTAGTTGTTCCATGACTGCTTCAGGTGATAAGCAATGACCGTGGCGTTCTGCCATACGGCTATTACTATCAAGCCGGAGAGTGTGCAGTCCAGTCGCGGCGTGTTGAATGAGACTCCTGTTTGAGAAGAGTTCCTCTGCCTTAGGCCATGGACTGAGACTTCGTGCTGTATGTGTAGAGATACCACATGACAAGTGATATGCATCGAATCCATCAAGCTCCAGGAGGGTGTGATCTTCGCGAGTAGTGAGCAATTGTGCGTTCTAAAAGAATCGAAACTCAAGAGCTGCCAAGGTCGACTCTCAGAGGCTTGAGCTCACCCCATCCACGAGTCACTGTCTTTGCCTATCAAGCAGCAAGTCAGCTTCTAGGCGCAGCCATTGAGGCTCTTCATGTTTGTCATCTGCGACTGTGGGATGACAAGTCGTCTGTTAACCTCAAGAAGGTTCTGAAGAGGCAAAAATCCGTGACTCTCTCACGGCCCGAAGTAACACCGAACCAGTAGGAACTCTGTCATTTACAATCCATCGACCCATTGCAATGCAAGGCTGAGCAGCCGTGATACATAAAGACCTGATTCTAACCTCTTTCCTGTAAAACAATCCAACACTTCTACATCAATCGACACTTGTCAACCCCTCCAACCCTTCAACCACGCAAACAATCTTCTTAACAAACAACAACCTGAAATCATTCAAGATGGTTACTCCAAGTACCTGCTGTGGCAAGAGTGGTCAAGGTTGTGTCTGGTAGGCATTCTCATAGAGACTTCTTTGAGCGTTGTTGGACTAACAATACACAGCGCAACCCAAGCCAAGTGCTCTTGCGGTGAGAAGACTGCTCTCCAGTGCTCGTGCGGAAAGGCAGAGACCGAGAACACTGTCACTGGACCTCGTTGCTCATGCCGTATGTCTACTAATTCCCTTGACCGTCTCAATGTCGTTTCCTACAAAGCTAATATATACTAGGTGCTCGTCCTGCTGGCGCATGCACCTGTGACCGTGCTTCGACCGAGAACTCAACTCCGGCTGGATCTCTCTGCTCATGTGGTGCTAGACCTGCTGGTATGTTTGCCACTCCTCAAGACCATAGAGGAAAGAACTGACAGAGAAATAGACGCATGCACCTGTGAGAAGGCCACTGACGGAGGAATCAATCCCAACGAGATCGACTTCACCACCAAGGCATAAATCTCCGGTCAACTTTTCCTATTTGTACAAAGCATGACTTCAGAGGCGTACAAGGATTTGGAAACGGCGTTACGGTCTCACTTTAGTACTCTGCGGCGCAAAGGGATCCTTTGAATTTGGGCAAATGGATAACGTAGACACGGAAGCAATGCAGTCCTGAAGCCCTCCCTATTCCAAAGTGGGCAGTTGAAAACTTGAGCATTCAACCATTGCAAACTTGAAAACTTTCTCCGTAGCTTTGTAGCACTAAATCCTCCCTTGCAGAAGTATCCTGCATATTTTATATCGACTTTTGGTAACTCGTCCTTCAACCATAACTCTAGTTACGCACTTCTTGATGTCATACCCCTGCACCGTCATAGCCAAAAATACATTTTGGCTCGGCCAAGGAGACGCCTCCGAGTCCGCCCCACCACAAGCAGGGGCATCACAAGTCAAAATGCGGGGTTCGTGTGAGCACTTAAACGGCTTCGGACTTCTTAGCTTCGCGACGCGACTCTTGTTCATCCTCCAAGCTGAAGATATAAACATACTAATTCTCTCATTGTTCATCCTCCGTCCTCATTCCGATCATCAATCTCCTCAATGACCAAGTAACTACTTACAAACTTTTCAACTAATAATCCTCACATCAAACACTACTTCCTCAAACCACCTTCAACATGTCAGACATCACTCCCCTCTCATACAGACTGGCCCAGACACTCGCCCTAGGAAGCTCCTTCATCCTCGCCGGCCAAACCCTCACTCTATCCACCTTTACCATTCCCCGACTTCTCGACTCCCCAACACCTCTTATGCTCAAGCAATGGAATACCATGTAAATAATCTTATCTAATCACTAACTCTTTCCCTTCTCCCATCAATCTCACCAACTTCAAAACTAACACTAACCTCCTCCCCAGGTACCAAATAGGCAAAAAGCGCGGTCCCCAAGGCGCCATGGTCTCAGCACTAACATACCTCTACCTCTCCTACACATCCTACATCTCTTCCGCTGCTCTCTCAAACCCCGCTTCAGCAGTATCAACCATCTCCTCAAAAATCGCAGGGAAATCACTAACTTACGCTACTGCTGCTGCGCTGGCGTTGAGTATTGCTCCTTATACGTAGGCTTTCCCTTCTTTACCTAATCAACTTTCCTTATTCTCCTTACTCCCCTCCCTGTCTCGATTTGATTTGCATACTATCCAAAATGGCGCAACAAGAATTGACGGTTCCCTTCTAGGCTTCTCGTCATAGCCCCAACAAACAAAAAACTCCTCTCCAAAGTCGAAGAAACGAGATCTCTCTCCATCAAAGACGAAGTCAACGAAGTCGGGCTCGGTAATGAGAGTGCTCACGCGTTGGTAGACTGGTGGGGAGTATTGAATCTGGGACGCGCGGTGTTGTTGACTGCTAGTGGAGTTTTGGGGGCGTGGACTGCTTTGAATTAGGAAGGCGGAGGGGAAAGAAAAGATGAAAGAGAGTTGAGGTGTATGTGAGATGAGAAATGCAGGACAGCGTTTGAAGATCCGTAATTGTATCTGGAGTTCTTACTTGCTAGCATGCAGCAAGAACTTTTAACGTTTAATTGTACAACAAGAAACAGAGAAACAAGAAATACAAATGCAAACAAACAATTTCTCAAACCTCACTCATCTCCCGACAACTCATACCCATGATACCCATCCCCACCAAACGCCCTCTCCCCAGCCGCCGTCCACCCCTGCTTCTTCCTCAACCACTCACCCCCAAGAAACTGCCTGATGCAAGTATCCGCCGGTTTCCTCTGCGGACTCTCCAACGGCACCAATTTATAAAAATTAGCATCCATCCTCGTCGGCGCACAACTACACTTCCCCTCTCTATGCGGCGGACAATGATGATTAATATCATGCTGATACCCGATATCCCTAAAGAACCATATCTCAGACTTCGGAACGAACATAGCGACGGAAAGCGTGTGGACAGGAGCGTCGCCAAAACGCTCGTAGTAGAAGCCACCGGCTTTGTCGAGCCAGTTGAAGTATGCTTCGTTGGCTTCGCCGCGCCAGAAGTTGAGAGAGCCGATTTCGAAGTTGGAGAAGAATTGGCAGTTGTTGTATTCGCCACCTGCTTGAGGGTCGAGCAGCCAGGCGAGGTCTGCTTGAGGGTGAATCAAGTGGGGATTGGCTGTTGCAAATGCTCGTGTACGAGTCCAGAGGGAAGGAAAGGAGCGTGCGTCGTCGAGGATGTTCATATTAAAGCCGTATTTGAGGTTATTGTCACGCATGAAGCGGAAAACATCGTAATCTATGTCGCAAAAGTAGTGAACCTGTCACAATGTAAGTCTGACCGTTGAGATGTGTTTTGCCAAGGACTTACATCTGGCTCGACTCTCCAATACCAGTCAAAGTCTTGAAGAAATGGATGTTTGTAGAAGAACCCACTATTCCAACGACACATGTGATGATAGCTAACCATCCAGCCTTTCCCAACACCAATCGTGCCAAGGTATTCAAGACTGTTCATAAATCGGCTCTCATCAATCCATTCGGGAAGCGACCAGTGTTCCTTGGGCACAACTTCATAGTAACACTTTGCTGCTGTCAAGTTTTGAGTCCCAGCTTTGAACTCATCCGTGAAAGGTTCGTCGTTGAAAAAGACCCATGGATACTACTGAAGCGTTAGAGAGCCCTAATTGGGCTGATCGCTAAGGACGTACCTGGTACTTGCTATTCCACCTGAACTCCAACTGCCGCATGCTCTGCATCATACCTTCCAGCTCCGAATTCCGCACCAAGCTGATCAAGGCTGCACGAGGCTTTCCACTTCCCAACCCAAGGCTTGGAAGATACTTAGCAGCCACGGAATATCTATTGTGCGAGTTCTCGTCTAGCCATCGTATAGGATCTGGTCGTTTCTTGGATTCTGGCAATACAGGACGTATGGGCTTATATGCCGTCTGATCATAAACAGTAGGAGGCGGTATGTGCCGTTGCCGGGACATAGGAAGCAGGACAATGAGTGTGAGGACACCGAGGAGAAGTACTAAGATTCGTCGCCGAGAAGACATGCTACAAGCTTTCAGTCAATGGTACCGAAAACGTATGATATGTGATTTTAGCTTACTGCTTTCTAACCCAAGAAAAACTGGGAGTCTTCACGTCGTCCAGACGGAAATTTGATAGTTTCCATTTCTTGGGAGGCGTTTGCCAGAAGGTGGTTGAGTCTGTGCTACTTGAAGATGGCTCCGGGGACCAAGTGCTGCTGGACGAATTGTGCCTGATAGGCGTCTGCGGAAGCGTATGGCTGCTTAGGAAACGGGAGCTTCGACTAGACATTGTCGGAGTGCTTATCTCTTGCATTGTTGTGGATGTCGAGATTTGCGTCGAATTAATGCTGGTAGTCGTTTGAAGAAGGAAGAGCTACACAGGGATCCTCAATTCCCAAAGTAGAAGCATCGTGAGACGAGAGGCACTTGCCATAAAGAACAATGGTACCGAAGACAGAATTGGACGAAGTCTGCTGCGTTCTTTCCTTTCCTGCGCAGCTAAGCAATATTACACACTCATTTACAAACCTAAATCTACACTGATGTTGCATCCAATGCCCGTACATCAATCACGGACTCCTCGAATGCTGCCCCAAACTCCATTGCAAATGTGCAAAAGCGCATTTCACTCCCATTTTAGTCCATGTTCTCCTCATCGTCCATTCCAAGTACTCTTGCGTACTGTACGGTCAATCGCTGCAGATCTCGGAATTTACCTGACAGGTATTAGCAGCTGCGAAAACGTTCAACAAAGGTCAACTTACCCAGTATTAGTACAACTTCTCTAAGAAGGTCTTTTCTGTCCCATCCACAGATCTGATCATCCTCACTCATCCATCCTCTACCCTTCTCGCCGTTGCCATCCTGAGCTTCCTGCAATATGCCACCCATTGTCACCCTCAGAAGCTCTTCAACCTTGCTCTTGAGACCTTCAGCGCCAAGTCGCTTAGCGTACATGAAAAGGTATATCCTGAATTCCTCTTTCGCACCTAGCTGCAAGGCGGCAGCGACACGATTCTCGAGATGCCCAATGCTAACACTGGACTCGAAGCTTTCGAAACCTTCCTTCGACAGGAGAGTCTTGATGAGGCGTTGCAGGGTGTATGCTCTTCCTTTGAGAAGTACTTCATTCGTAGTATGTCGCTCAAGGTGCGGGATGATCCCAGCAGATACATTGGATGCGCTGACTTCTCCATTGCGATTTGTGTTTGGCCCAACTCCTGTTGACTGAAGACTGCTGATGGACGAATCGTTCGAGTTCCAATACTGACTACCAACAGCCCACCAGGCCTCTGATAGTCGTTGCCAGCAGTACATGTTTGGCGAGTACAGATAACCATCACCGTTGCTGAGTGTGACAATGATGTTGCCATTCGAATTTAGATGTGCAGACGTGACGCCTGGTGCGCTTGTTGTATGGGTGCCCAAAGAATGCATCGCAATCTCCAATATAGGGGCGAGAGAGACTGGTGGATGAGGTGAAGAAAGCGACTTGAGGTTCCAGACATAGCACATTCCGACGGCCGTGATACAGAGTAGCCACCATCCTCTGCACTCGATGATAACCGGCTGAGCTTCCAAGACCATACCATTGAGTATTCGTCGTCCAGCAGGAGTCCACGTGTATATGCTACCATCTTCACAAGCTGCAGACCAGAAGTTCTTGTTGCCAGTCACAAGAATAACAGCTCTTGGGAGGTAATCTTGCCACAGGGTAGCGCCTCTTTTCGTGGCGCTAATTCGAGATGGATCTCTGACCTGATTTGCGAGTGTAGGTGGATTCTGTGCCTCGAAGATGACATCCTCACCTGCCTTTGCAGATTGTTCTATTGCTGCAGTACCATTTGTGCCATTTGCACCAGGCTTTGCTGGTGGAAGAGTGCCTCGGTCTAATGATCGGAGTATATGAGTTCTGATCCTCGGTACTGCTAGTCGTACCTGGCTGACAGATAACGAAGGATTCAGAACAGCTGGCCGAAGAAAGTCGGGACACGGCACTACACCAGTCTGTTGGAGAAGTGGCGCTGCAGGCTCGACACCGTTGACACCATTGACCATGATAGGAACAGGGCCAGATCCTAGAGCTGGTCGCTTGTTGACGTGCTCCTCTTCGTCCTCTCCATCAAGGACAATTGCCTTGCGCTTGTTTCCAAGTAGCATAGCAGCTAAACCGCCCCTAGGAAGACCATCGTATGGCTTCGAGAGATCCAAAATCGTTTGTGGTGCATCGAGTTGGACATTGCTCGAGCTGGCTGCCATAAGCTGGGATTGAGGTAATGAAGAAAGACCAGTCCCAGACGATGAGACAAGCAATGGAGCGACTCTCTTCTTGCCCTCTTTCGTGATGGTAACCCGCTGCTTCATAGCCTCTAGCTTGGCAGCATTGGGGTCCGGTGAGGGTGCTGCTGCGGCTGGAGCTTCTGGTGCCTTGCCATTCACTATGACTGGAGCAGGTGGTGTCGAGGTGACTCCGGCCGTGGGTGTTGATGCTCCATTCCCGTTTAAGACAGGAGTTGGGGCTGGATTTGAGCTTGCATCTCCCATAAGAGCTCCCATCCTTCCTTCAGCTCCTCGCAACTCGCCAGCTTTGCTCTTCTCTTCTAAACGGAGACCAGCAACATCCTCGACAACTCCGACACCTCTTCGGCCAACACCGAACTTCTGTAGTGCTTTGTCGTTCTCGGACCAGGGTGCGATGAATCCGAGTTCACCTCTCTCGAATTCACAAGCAATAATACCTCCATCCAAACTTGACGCGAAAATAGTCAGGCCATCCGGCGTCCAGGCAAGATCTGAGATCGACTTTCCTGCTAAGTCCTGGCATACAACAAGAGGTCTTGATGAGCTAGTGTTCCATATACTCAAAGTTTTGTCCTGACCAGCACAAGCTATGACCGTGACAAGAGCCTGAGTGCTGTATCCGCTGCCATCTGTCGTTTCCGCGCTGAACTCAGACTTACTGAACAATCTGGGCGAGAATGTGCAGACTTCTGTGGGACCCTCATGCCCAATAAGATTGATATCGCTGTCCCATTGTCCTCGATTTATGATAGCCACTGAGCTCACTGGCCCGTTAACAGCATTCGCAGCTGCAATATGGTTTCCATCCGGGGACCAGGAACACCTTCTAAAGTAGGTAGTGAGTGGTGAGGAAGTGAAAGGCGCAACAATAGTATGTTCCAGAACGAAATTGTTAATCGAGTCGTATGCCGTCGCATTTGGAGGAGGAGATGTGAAGCGCCAGAGCTTAATGGTTCGATCATCGCTCGCAGTCGCAAAGTACTTGTTCGCAGGATCGAATGTAATGCCCTTGACATGACTTTGATGTACCGAGAGCGTCTTCAGCTTCTCGAACGTATGCCCTGACCATACAACAACTTTCGAGTCCAAGCCCACGGATACCAGTATCGAAGAATCGTAAGACCAGCCAAGATCCTGTACATCGTTGTCGTGTCCTATCAATCGCCTCAAGATCTTCCAATTTTCTGCTGGAGGTGGTTCATTTGTTCCTGTCCTTCATTAGCATCCCAGCTGCTTTATACTTCCAGAGGTGTTGCCTACCAAACGATGCAGAATGTGACGGAGGGTTCGTATCGAGGTGGTAGATGCAAATGATCTTGTCGTCCGCGCCAGAGGCGAGCCATCTTCCATTAGGTGAAAACCTGACCGTATGTATCGTCCCTGAATGATAGCTCATATGACATAATTGCTTCGGTTTGGCATAATTTGCGTCTCCGGCAGATAATATGGCTTCGGTCGACCATAGTCGCACATATCCATCTATTAAGCTCGACTCAGCATCATCCATCTATCCTTCGCGTCCTAAATCTCTTACCTCCAGCAGCAGTAGCTAGTCTACTCCCATCGGGCGATACATGCAAGCTGTATACTTCAAAGTCTTTCTGCTCTCCTATAAGTCCAGGCGCATGAGCGCGCAACAGTTAGCCCACAACTCATCAAGCTTTCGTCCGACGTCCTTCGCAGAATCCAAGAGTATGGAAAAAACTCACCTTTATGACCGAGCCAACTCGGCTTTATGAATTTCATCGTTCACCAGTGGGGAGGGAAGTCGATTCGCATGGTTGATTTGTACCTCGTTGTAGCTTGACAGCAACGCGGAACGCGATAATTTCAGGATCGGCGATTGGTTTCCAAAATGCCGGCAGCGGAGCCTCCGCTAAACTTAACCTACTGTGGGGTACAGGGACATTCTGGAGAGGACGATCAGTCTTACTTCTAAATATCTCGGTGTTCATAAAGTCTCCATCATTCAGGGACATTCCCCAAGGTTAATCTCACTTCTAAAATATCTCCATTCCAAACCAATTGGTACTTTGTGCTATTTTGCATGCCAATATTATTACACTACGAACATTGCTGATGAAATACTCGAGAAGCATGACTAGGTATTGTATTGGTTCGAATCTCTTCTACAACATTCTCTTCTGTCAATTTACAATGTTTCCTGAGACTCTTTAAGCCAAAAAGATCGTATCTCTTCCGACTATATTCTGCTCTCCTTGGTATCTTCAATCTTGAAGACATACTTGGTAGCTGAGTTGACACCATTCTTCAAGTTGGAGAGCCCTTTCTCAACTCCATTCAAGCCTCCGGGCACAACCTCGTAAGGATGACCAGTGAACCATCCATCCTGCAAGCCCTTTGAGAAGAGTCTGAACCACGCATATCCAAATTCCTTTCCACCTAGTTTCACACCAGCCTTGCTCTTTCCTTCAGATGGAACCATATGCACACTACCAACCATAGTGGTGCTCGTTTCGATATAGTCAGGAATTCCCGGATAGTCTTTCCCAGGGAGAACCAAAGTGAGCTTGCTATTCTCGGCCAGGACCTTGCTAAGATTTTGGAAACTTCCCTTCTCACTCACAGCATCAAAGGCATGGTGGACCTCGCTCACTCCAGCTTTCTTCAAGGCGTCCTTCATTCCAGAGACGACAGAGTCATCTCCTTTGCGGTAGTCAATGATGGCATCGCCTTTCTCTGGGCTAATGAGCTTTTCGACAAATGCTTCACCTCTGCCGGCGATAGCAATAATAGGATGGATGTTCGAAGCCTGAGCCAGCTTGATTGCATATGCACCCTACAACCTGTCAGATTTCGAAGGAACTAGAGGACTTGAGTAACATACCACAGCACCGGACGCGCCATAGACAATTAGTGGGAGTGGCTCGGTTGGAGCGTTCCACGGCTCAGGGAGGCCTAGCCGAACATAAAGACCAACAGCAGCAGTCATAGCAGCAAGAGGGATCGTGGCAGCCTTTTTGGATGGTCAATATAGTTCGCTACTCATCATAAATACTAACCTCTTCAAAGGTAGTCTTCTTTGGTAGGTGGAAAGTGGTATATCCCCATGCAAGTGCATATTCGGCATAGCTTCCGCCTGGGCTCATCATTTCGTGGAACGCAGCAACTCTGCCCAACGAGTTAGCACTTGGATAGCTACGATATGGACTGATACTAAAGAGCTGAAATCTGTTCTACAGACCGTGTTCGTTGGTCATGACGTTATGCTTTGCTTAAGACAACTCCCAACTTAGGTACATTATGTACGATGAGACAGCATTGTGTTATGAAAATAAGATTACCTGTCTCCCTTCTTAAACTCATAAACATTTTCGCCAACCTCTTCAATGATACCGGCAATATCATCTCCAGAATTGTGAGGCCCGCCAACGAATTGTGGTCTCTTCCAATCCTTAGGATTGCTGCCAGAGTAGATAACCTTGATCAATACCTGATCGGCATTGGGCTTCGGAATTGGCGAATCTTGAATGGTGACTTTTGGGCCAGCGGCAACAATCGCTTCCTTCATCCTGAATGAACGTGATTCAGTGAAACTTCTTGTGGTTGTATTCTGGTGATTTAGAGGCTTGAGTGAATGTGTGGTGTTGCAGTTGCACATAAACGAAATTGCTGGATTGATTCGAGGAATGCCCCGAATGACAGGGCGACGAGTCGTTCTTATACACCTAATTGAAACTTTCATGACATATACTTGGAAGACATCTATGTATTCTTTGTATGTATTTGTAATGAACTGATGCAATATCTAATGACGCAAGCGGGGTATCGGCTTTAAGGGGCCAGACGACTAGTCAGGTACGAGTTACTCCTTCTGGCTTGATGAGACGAAGCACGGCTATTTCGTATTGACCTGAATCATTTGCCCCTTACTATGAAGGGGCTGGTGATTATTGATAATGCTCCTGGATTTGTGGTCAAGGAGGATTGCGGATGTCAGGTTAGGGTTACCGTAAATGCATCTTGTGCCTAACTCCAATAATTAAAAGTCGAGGAGAAATTTTATGTTGATTTATTTCTGCCGGATATTCTTAGCTTTCCTCTTTTTGAAAACAATACCTGTTGCAAATGGCTCTTCTCTATTCTCCTTTACATCAGGTATAGCAGCTATTCCGTCGGCCTTATCCGAAGGTTCGCTCTTGATCCCAGCAGGTGGTTCATCCTTAGCGATCAATCCACTACAGGCGCTTGGTAATGCGTCCGTTTCGGCATCGGCTTTGACTTCTTGCTTGACTTCCGGGAATGCTTCAACCTTTGTGTCCACCTCTTTACCCTTCCGCGTGACATTGCTTAACAGGGCGTCAAGATCTCCATCGTCCTCTTGAACTGGATGTGTTCTATGAGTTGTGCCCCACCTCGCTTTCTTAGCTTCGATAGCCTCTTGCTCCTCTTCATCAATTTGTCTCTTGCGAACGCCAAGAGCTATTGTATCTGGCTTCTTCTCCCCTTCCTCTTCGATAACCTTCTGTGACACGACCGACCAGTCTCCCGCCATCGCCATATCCGGTCTGAACTCATCTGGTACAGCAACTCCCAATTCTGCTAATTGTGCTAGCTGCCGCTTCCTATCTGCTGCTGTTGCTTGCGGTTTTGGTGGTTTCGGTATAGAAGGAGTCGGTCCTCGTCCAAGCCCAGAACTCGAAGAACTTCCCTCACCAGGTCCCATGCCATTCAAACGCGCCACCTCTGCCTTCGCCCTTTCCTTGTCCTTCTCCGCATTTTCGTGTCCTCGATGTAAATCTCGCAAAAAGCGCTTTAGATTGCCTTGATGTTTGGGTGTAGCGTCATGATTTGCCTTCTCAAGCTTTGTATCTCGGACGTAGGTTTTGCAGTGCTTGCACCATACTTTTGGCTATCACGTAAGTCAGTATGCGCGCAGTGGAAGTCGAGGCAAAACTCACTGTCGATTTCCAGTATTCAGACATCGTAGTAATGCCCACGTTGATTGTCCGTCGTAAGATGATCAACTTGGCGCGCGGCCTCGATTATCGTATGCTAGAGAGTCGCCTTGCCTCGATAGATCGCCTTTCGTTCAAAAGTTTCTGAATTTAGTTGTTGAACGAGGAGGCTGTAGGGTGGTGGTTTTTGTATTAAGAAGCTCGAAGCTCTGGAATCAGAGCCTCGTCTCGGCCTCGCCTAAAAACCTAGCCTCGAGGGAACTCGATGACAAGGCGAGGCAAGCACCACTTTCGCCCTCAACCATCGCAACCTATAATCACAAACATGGCGTTAGAGGTGGCATCCCGAGTAGCATTGAACGGGCCCATCCTCAGTAAGAGCATTACGACCGCCGCCCCAGCCCTCCTCGCAACCCGAGCTCTCTCACGAGCTTCTATTCCCATCCTCAGAGCACAGCAACAACGAAGACAACTGTCCGTCACGGCGAGACCAAGAGCGCCGCAGAACAATAATGGTTTACTCGGCATCAACAACTCAAATCTCACACCCTCATATTTCCAGCGGCCACGACTGCCAGCAAACACAATTGTCAGATTCGTACCACAGCAAACAGCATGGATCGTGGAGCGCATGGGAAAGTTCAATAGGATCCTGGAGCCAGGTTTGGCAATCCTTATGCCATTCCTCGACAGAATAGCATATGTGAAGAGTTTAAAGGAAGCCGCGATTGAGATACCTAGCCAGAGTGCCATTACAGCAGACAATGTCACTCTTGAGCTTGATGGTATAAATCTGTGTATACCTCTTCATGCCATTCGCTAACAGATATAGGTGTCTTATATACACGAGTATTCGATGCCTACAAAGCCAGTTATGGAGTCGAAGACGCCGAGTACGCCATTTCCCAACTAGCTCAAACAACTATGCGTTCAGAAATTGGTCAGTTAACTCTCGACCACGTCCTCAAAGAGCGGGCAGCTCTTAATACAAACATCACACAAGCTATCAACGAGGCAGCGCGGGACTGGGGCGTTGTATGCCTACGTTACGAGATCAGAGATATCCACGCACCAGATGGAGTCGTAGCAGCCATGCACAGACAAGTCACAGCGGAGAGAAGCAAGCGTGCGGAAATCTTGGAGTCGGAGGGACAGAGACAGAGCGCGATCAACGTTGCTGAAGGTCGGAAGCAGAGCGTCATTCTTGCATCCGAAGCCTCGAGAAGCGAGAACATCAACTTGGCGACTGGTGAGGCTGAGGCTATCTTGTTAAAGGCAAAGGCTACAGCTGCTGGTATCGATGCAGTAGCAAAGGTCATTGCATCAGGAAAAGAGTCAGCACAAGGAGCTGTAAGCTTGAGCGTGGCTGAGAAATACGTTGACGCTTTTGGCAAGCTTGCAAAGGAAGGTACAGCTGTGGTTGTTCCTGGAAATGTTGGCGATATTGGTAGCATGATTGCCAGCGCCATGGCAGTATATGGTCAGGTTGGAAGCGCACAGGCTAAAACTATGGCTGCGAAGAGTTTGGAGACGCAGCAAGAAGGCGAGGAGAGTGTACCAGAGACACCTGCGGACGAGATGAAGAGGAGTATGCTGGCGTCCTTTGAGGCTACAAGGCAGAAGAAGTGAGCGAAGATGATGACCGAGTTGAGAATTAATGTACCAAAAACACCACTTCACTTTGTTACGGAGGCAAGGCGTCAAGCAAGCATTCTGTCTGTATGATACGAGAATCATCACTTCTCAAATATACTAGACTCACTAAGGAGCTGCAAAACAGCAAAAATGATAATCCCAGATCGAGCTTAAAACTTCTATTTGATTCATTCTACTCATGCACTTTAGACTCCAAAATCCATACCAACCTCATCCAGCGCCATCCCCAACCACTCCAAAACCTCCTGATCCATAGCTGCTGCCCTAACAGCCTTTGCAAACAACGGATATAGTCTATGTAAATGTTTCTTCCCCTCACTTTCCACACCAGGAGCATCAGGAATAGCATCCGGTTCACATATCAGCTCCACCAATTTCTTCAGAATGTACAGTAATTCTTTTCTCTGAGAAAGAGGTTGTGGCATTCGTCCACGAAGGGGCTGGTCTGATATGTAAGCTCGGAGGGTGATGCCAGCGCGGAGAATGAGGTATGGAGCAGCTGCTTGTGAGAGTTTTACTCGTGCGTCGGAGGAGTTGGAGAGGGAGACTAAGGAGACGAGTTCGTCGAAACAGATGTAGCTCATTTTTGACCTCAGTGATGGAGGAGGGTCTACTGTCCGTCCTTTTCGCGGTTTGTATAGGTGAGCGAGGAGTTCTTGGCCTGGTTGAGGGAGTTCTTGAGGTTGGGGAGCGTGGATAAGGGATTGGCGGAAGAGGGACTCGGTATATGTTCTACGAGTCTTGTCGGGAATTATGGAGGCTCCTAGGGCGGGAGTGATCAGGGAGCGGAGGGTGAGGAAAGATGTGATGTCGAATTCTTGGTCATCTTTTATGGAAATGGTCTCCGAGGCGTCGGAGCAGTCTGCGTTGGTGATACCGTTGCCTATTGTGACGATTGAGGACCAGATAGGCCGTAGAACTTCTTCTTTTAGGTTGGCCTTGACGACGACTGGAAGTATGGATTTGAGAACAGCCAAAGCTGATATTGTAGCTTGCCGCCAAGGCGGAAGGCTCTTCGTGGTGATCGCAAAGGAGTATTTCAGCACTATAGGTTGAGCAAGAGCCGACAGAGCTGTCTTTAAAGCACCACTGCTATAAACATCAAGATCAGATGAGTGTGAGACTACCAGCGTCTCCAGAAGCAGCATAGATGCTTTCGACAGAGCGACATATGTTGGACGTTGAGTTTCGCCACTTGACGCACTTCTCGAGTCGAAAGCAAGTCCTATGAACTCTGCTGTCTGTCCAATCAACGCAGCAGGAACTCCCTCTATGTCAGTACGAATCATCTTGAGAGATTCTAGTACTTGAGTTTGAAGTGGCGTAAGGTAGTCAATGTCTGCAGAGTAGGTTGCTGCCGTGGCCCGCTGAATAGCCTCACGAAGCAGAGTGATCATCCTATGGACACGTTGATCGTCGATTTCGTTGTGTATGAGACGGTATATCTCTTGCAGTGCGGACACATATGCAAGTAAATAGTTCTGATTATCAAATCGTTTGTTCGCAGGGCTGGGACTTGGATTTACAACCGGCATGGAATGGGACCATAGACCCCAGGCAAGATCAAGAGCTGGCCGATTGAAGTTCTTTATACGACCTACCTCGAGATTGCCTCGAGATAGTATAAGTCGTAGTGCCTTGAAGACAGCTGTGTTGATCTCAAGAATCTCGAACTCGAGTAGCTTTTTGAAGTGGTCAAGCAGCGCCTTCCAGGATTCGCCGAATGTAGCGTGGCTTGATAGAACATCGAGGTAATCCGCAAGGAGATTGGTGATGCCATTGAGAACTACAACAGTTGTTTCATTCCAACCAGCTTTGTCCTTGTCCGACACCGAGGATTCGGGGTCGTTAATTGCTTCCAGCTGGTCCTCAATCGACGACAACAGTCTAAACATGACAGACTTGAGGCACATGGACCAAGCCTCTGATGTAAGCTGATCACCATATGCATCAAATATTCTAAGCAAGGTCTGTATAGCGCCTTGAGCCAGTCAGCTATGTTTCCGGGAAGTGTTTGAAATACACTCACTATTTCTGAGCTCCAGTCTCTCGTCCGTTGTCACAGCTGTCAGCCGGAGCAAGAGCAGCATCCACAGTGCAGCATCGGAAGCGGCAAGGTTGCTCCCTGCCGCCATCTGGCTGAGCGAGACCTCATTCAAGCCTTGTATCAGATCAGGGCTCAATGAGAATGAACTTGTCCGCCCAGATATGAAATCTGAGAGAACCCAGAAGAATGTAACAGTCTAGTAGTTGAGATCAGTAAAGCGCGTCCCTCAGTTGTCCTTGGTACATACCGTCAACGAAATATTCAGCTCATCATCTTGCGTGCAGAAATTATAAAGGGTATCTACGAGAATTATGAAGCAGGAATTGGGCAGCGAAGACAAGAAATCAGAGCAAATAAGCTGGAGTGAGCTGAATGCGGATCGAATCAACCTCGCAGAACGTGTAGTCGAGGTTTTTGATCCCTTGATGCTGCCTTCATATATAGCATCATTCTCAATGAACACACTCCCGATAATGCTGAAGGCAATATCCCATCCCTGAACAAAAGTCTCGCCACACTGCTCAAGGATGCTCTTAAGACCTTCGAGGATAATTTTATGGACATCAATATCGGTGGAGTGAACAGCCACTGATGATGGTCGTTCATTTGATTCAAGAGGCTGAATAGTCTGTCTCAGAGTGTCGAGCAGGCGAAGCTGAATGTCGCCTCGAATGTCGTCGGTCAAAGATAGCGTTGCTGTCGCTGCTTCAAGGACGAGGCGTACTAGGATTTCAGCGGCTCTCAACCTCACCGAAGCCGGAGTTGAAGGGGAGCAAGCGGCAGAGATTAGCTCGGAGCTGAGAAGTGTATAGCCACTGACTTCTGGCTCATAAGTCATCAATCGAGCGATGTTTATGCTCGCGACCTCGCCAAGCTTTGCTAATGCGAATAGATCTTCTTGGTGGGTATTCGAGGCCGTACTGAGACTTGTGATTCTGCGGTGTGATGATGAGGGACGTCTTGCTTCAGGTGAAGAAGGTCTGGAGCTGATAGAGCCTTCTGATGATTGAGGCGGTTCCTTTCTGATAAACAGAACGCTAAGTGCCTTTATAACTTGCACAAAGGACTCATTGGGAAAGTCGTAGGTGCTTTCAAGGAGTCTGGCGGCGGCGGTCTCAACTGCTTTGATCTCGGTACCGAAATTGGCCAGAAGAGGATTGTTGTCATTTGATTGAGGCTCTCCTTTTTGTGGGGTCGTAGTAGGAGTCCTGACTTTGGTACTGGAGAAGAGCACCAAGTCTGCTTGCTGCAGGGTCCCAAGAATGATGGCCCAAGCAGTATCGAGAGTGGGTCCAAGAGCAATGCCCAAATTCAAGAGTGCCCTAAGACAGAGCAAGTTCCGTGTATTGAGACTGGATACGCTTCCATCCGTCGATGATTGTCGGCCACGGTCTGATGTACCGACCAAGCTATCGACACTTAAAAGACCTTTGGCATTTTGAAACATCGTCTGTCTCTCAAAGGTTGGTGTAGCTGGAAGCACAGGTGTTGATGGCGTTGCGGTCAGAAGGTTTGCTGGGACCGCTGCTTTTCCAAGTGTAGTCAAGAAAGCATCTCGTGGTGTAGAAAGACGCAGAAGTCCAGCTACATGAGTAAACTTCTGGAATGATCTAACAAGATTATGGTAAAACTCTTGATCCAGGGCGGCATTCAAAAAGGTGGAACATGTAGCCAAAATCGCAGGCCAGCAATCATCCACAATACCAGCACAAATTTTGATGTCGTTAAAGAGAGGGTGAGTATCGAGATCTAAGGGATTGACTGGAACTGGATTCTTCTTAATGGAAGTTCGTCTTTCGATCTTTGGTCGCTGATCAGGTGTCGATGGGCCAGAGTCGACTGAGTCTTTGGATTCCATTTCGCTCTGTTTCCCCTTTCTCTTCTGCCGATCTGGCACTGTCAACGGAAGGATGAACTTTGCAAGTCCGTCGGCAAAGCCGGTGATGCAATTAAGTCCAATGCCGTAAACATAGGTTTCTGGTATGGATGGAGATTCGATCTTGTCTAATTGGTCTATACAAGGAACTCTCATTGTGCTCCATTGCGTGCTCAGGCCGGCTGTAGGTTCGCTGGATCCCACAGAGCTGCTTATTATACCAGGCACTCCACTTGCTTCAAGCATTGCTTGGTCTGTCCCACCGCCAACGGAGTTAGCAACCGGTATCGAGGATTGAGGCCCCAAGCCAATGGCAGCCGGTTTTTCGGTACTGAGCCGGACGAACGCCGCAACCAGGTCTCGAAGAATGGTCTTCCTACCTTCTTGAGCATCGTACATGGCATAGATTCTTCTGATCAAGGCCGGGTCGCTGAAAATGCCTCGCAAAGCCTCCATGCACAAGGACCTCTTCCACAGTGCAGTATCTTGGTCAAGCATGTGCGTCAATAAACTCAAAGCCATCTCTCCTTCACTAATGAGTATGCTCAAGTGGAATTTGATCAAGGTATAGAGAATTCGAACAATTCTGACAGTGACGGCAAAATTCAGCTTTTCTGAGAGAGAACTGATGATAAAAGGCATGACCCTGATTCGAAGAATGTTGGCCTGCTCTGGATGATTGAGAAATATCTGAGCATGATTGGCTAAAACTGACTCGATCAACTCCAGTCCAAAAGTCTGAGGTAGACCGGCAGACCTCAGGAACTTGGGTTTCTGAGACTCGGTCAACAAACAGAGATCATTAAAGACCCTATACGCATCCAGAGCGGCTGCTCTAAGCTGAATTGTTCCATCCTCAGTGGGTGCTTCGCCAATTGTCGGAACCTCAAGAGCAATTTCTGCCTTTGGATTAGCACTTCTCCAGTCTTAACATTAGCAAGAACTAACTGTCTTCCGCAACCACTTTGTCAAATACAGATACTACTAACTGCTGCAATGTTGCAGCGGCCGTGTTGTTGACTATACCATTTTTGCTCGCCTGTAGAATGGTGCAAATATTCAACGCAGTAGCTAATAGCTCCCCTTTGAGCTCATCGGCATAGTTCTGAAGCAAGGATGGCAGCGCCTGGAGGATCTTGAGCTGGACATCAAGCCCAGCTGAAGTAGTCTCCCTGAAAGCCTCAAGAACTTCTCTCAACCTCGACTTTGGAAGTGCACGTGATACAACCAGTCGTTGGAGACAGACAATAGCGATTCCAGCATACTTGGCATTCTTACTGCTACAAGCAATGAGGAAAGGTGTAATGAAGTTGGGCCTTTGGGTGAGATCTTCTTGTGTTAAAAGAGCTTCATTAATATCATGCCAAGGAAACTTACCTGCAGCTATCTGAGCTTCAGATGTGGATCTCAAGCTCTTGAGCTCATCCAGCGACTTCTCTGCAGCCTTGTTCTCTCAGCCTAGGGTTCATGAAGTGAGACCTAACACGTAACTCACATTTCGAAGTTCTGTATGCTTTCTCTTACTTTCCGATATCAGATTCCCCAGCTCGGTAGCCAGTATCTGAGCCGTCATGTTATCGTGTAGAGTGCAGTATCTCCATGATCTCCAGCACTTGTTGGTGTGAGCTAAAGGAGAGTGAGCTAGAGCTTCGAGGTGGCTTCTAAAGGAATTCGCCGAGGTTCAACCGGCTGCCCACCGCTCGCTCTTGAACCTTGAAAGCACCCCGCGCCTCGTCAACCTCGCAATTCAGAGTCACACTCTTGAGCCTTTCGACCATTCACGACATAGTCCCAAGCCTTCATACTACGATCTCCTTACTTTCGACGGACAAGAAACTCGCGCTTTCAATAATACCAGCAAATAACCTAACAATAAAGGCTACAGCTACCCAGAAACATGGGAGCCAAAGTACCAAGAAACTTCAGGCTATTGGAGGAGTTGGAGAAGGGCGAGAAGGGACTAGGAGCTGGTGAGCAGCCCGCAGCTTACTTCTGTGTCATGGCGCTAACATGCATATTGCTTCAGAGGCATGTTCCTACGGTCTTGCAGAAGGAGATGATCTACTGATGTCGAACTGGAATGGCACAATCCTCGGCCCTCCACATGTATGTTCACAGCTATTCTGCAACACTTCACAAGTTTTGAGACTGATGTTGAATCGGCAGAGCGTCCATGAGAACAGAATCTACTCCCTCAAGATGCACTGCGGTGATCAATACCCCGACAAGCCACCCACTATCCAGTTCATCAGCGAAGTCAACCTCCCTTGTGTCAGCCCGAGAAATGGTGTTGTAAGTATATGGCATGCACAGAAGCTCTACATATATGTTAAGGCATATAGCTTGCATATATAGGCTCTGCAATAATTGTTGAGGGGATCATGCTAACAAGTTTACCAGGTTGATCCAGCCAAACTTCCTTGCCTCGCCAACTGGACTCGAGAAATGACCCTAGAGACTGTTTTGATTGAGCTTAGAAGGTTCGTACCTGGCAGAATACTTTCTACTTTCTGTGGAAATTCCACAATATTCACCGACCAGGACTGATACTCTCACAGATACATGGCCCATCCCACCAACAAGAAGCTTCCCCAACCACCCGAGGGTTCGACCTACAACTAAAGCACCGCCTACCTACTCAATATCCATTCGAGGAGTAAGTCGATACCACGAGGGACAAAGATAGAGACAAGAGATGTTGAATTGAGGACGGTCATGCATGCGTGATTTTCAAGTCTGCGAGAAATGGAATTATGGGCTATGGGATACGAAGAGACGAAGAATAGCTGCGTAAAGGCAAAGGAAGAAAGGCTGGCTTATTTTCCTTCACTACTTCCCAGGTTAGGGATGCATCAGCGCGGCGAATAAGGTTCTTATGTCTTTACATGAGGTGATGCGGAATGAGAATATCGGTGACTTTCCAACTTTGGTATTGGTATCTTCTTTTGTACAGTGACTATTTACAGTGACCATGATACACCATCATACAACTACCAACTGCTATCAGATGGAGTTCTACCTCTCTGACTTATGAATCTTGGTTTAGTGGGGGTTCTTTTCTCTCCAGCAGCTCTCTCTAGCCTTTCCCATGGCGAATCGGTTTTTGTTACAGAAGGTGGCTGTTCTCTTCTACCTTGGGACCGAGGAGTGTCCGCGCTATCGACCATCTTGCTCAATCCATGGCCCTTATCTGTATACCCTGCCATATTTCTACGGATAGAGGATCTTTGATCCCCAGCCTCATCCCTGGGCAGCGGGTTCCTCTCTCTTCGGGGAATACTTAAAACTCTTTCCCTGCTTCCAGATTCTTGGGTTCTTTCAGGTATAGGAGAAGCCCTACGATCATTCATCTTCCATTGCCTGGAAGATTTTTCCTCTTTCTCATCTTTCATCTGTATCCTCCTGACTATCGGCGCAGGAGGACGCTGATGATCAAGCACCTGCCCCTTTTTCCTGTCCTCGATCACTGGCTCCAGCTTCTTCACATATATCGAAGAGACACTCCTCACAACCTTCTCTTCCCCCTCCAAAGGCTTAATCTTCCCTTCCTCAATCTTACTCCTAATCTTCTCCACATTCCTCTCATGCCTCCTCTCCCTCCTCTCTTCCTCCGCAAGCTTCTTCTCCTGCTCAATAATCTCCACCATCCTATCCCCCAAAACCCTCGCCTTCTTAGCATCAGTATTAAGTGCCATCCACGTCTTCCTTTTCGTCCTATCCGCTTCTCCCGCCCAACTATCTTCATCCCAAATCCCAACCCCTCCTGCTTTCCTCCCCCCCTCCCATTCATCAGCCCAATCAAGATCTTCATTGTTATTTTGCTCTTTGTCTTCCAATAAATCCAGAACGTCCCCAAACTCATCCTCACACAACCCCTCCACAATCCCATCCCAACAATCCTCCCACTCCCCAATATCAATAACATTTTCCATCTCCGCAATCCTATCAAACCTCCTCGTCCGCCTTTTCACTCTCCCCCTCAACATCCTAGACAAAAATGCAGATTGTGGTTTTTTAAACCGCATAAAAGGATATATTCCATGTACGGCGACGAGTTTCGGGACAACTCTACGGCCGGTAAGTTGCTCTTTGGGGAGGGGACGGATGTCGAGGACTCGAGGGGCGGAGGGGAATGGGAAGATTCGGCGGGTGGAGTTGAGGTGGATTGGTATTTGAGGTGGGTTGGGACAGAGGATCCTTTGCGCATCGGTTTCGTGGGATAGATGGTGGAGGAGAGTGTGGAGTTGGGAGAGGGAGGGGTTGCCATTGCGGGTTGGGCATGGGGTAGAGGCGTGGAGGAGGAGATTGAGGACCTATTTCACATGAATTGGATTAGTATTTCGTTCTGTAGATGCCGAGGGATAGGGTAGAGAAGAGAAGAGAAGGGTATACGAACAGCATAACCCGTTTCCAGCGCCGGTACAATCAACCTCTTACTCGTATGATGTACATTCTTCCTAAACGCCTTCCGTACGAGATGTTTTATCGGATTCGTCTTCCCCTCTACAGACAGGTCACCTGGAAGTGGAACGAGAGGACATTGCTTGAGTAGAGCGCGGTAGAGCGCTATGCCTGGTTTTCGTCAGAATGTGAGGTTGTAGAAAGGAGAGAATGGGTAGATGTACAAGCTATACGATGGGCGCTTGATTTACGCGGGAGGAAATGTTTGGGGCCTGGCAACGGCATTCATTTGGTGGTCGATCATTGATATCGTGGGGAAAAGATGTGAAGCTTCAACTCAAGGTTATTTTGAGGGGGACGTTCGCGGTCTCACGTGCCATGCAGGGGTGGACATAAGGTGTTTCCAGGTTACTTCATAAATTTCATTACAAGAAGTTGAAGGCTGGGATCTGAATTATTACAGGGTATCTGCAACAGAAGACTGCCTGGGGTGTTGCATTGATCAAGATCAAACCATTACCGACTATGTTGCATTTCCCAACTCCTTCCCAATGTATTTTTCATACCCATCCACTCCCAAACACCAAGCTATACATTTTTATACACAAGCAAAGAGTCCTCCTGATTCGCTGCCATCAGATTTTCTCTTCTCCTTCAGGTGATCCTTCCAAGCTTCATCAATCGTTCCAAACACCTCTCCGTCTCTGCCATGATCTCTTTCCGCCCAATCGTCCTTCAAGTATCGGAGACCATCCTCGGTATGCAATTCACAAAACCGAGAAACGTGCCTGTGGTTACAAAATCTGGCGCTTTCACAGAACTCATCATGTTCCTTGATTTCCTCCAGAATGGTCTTCAACTCATCCACTTGCGCCTGCCGGATGAAATAGAATGCCTCTTCGGGAACGTCGTATGGTTTCCAATCGGCAGGAGATCTCGTGAGACAGACTCTGCGCATGGCAATACGAGCTTGGCAGCGAAGTCGAGCTGTGAATTCGATTTTGAGGCCAGAGAAGTTACATTCCGGGGCAGATTGTGTTCTTTCTCTTTGGTCGTTAACGCTTGATCGTCGTTGAGCCGTATCCGGGAGTGACAGGGTTCGTTGTCGCTCCTCCTCGCCCATAGCTTCTGCGTCGCGTCTAGCTTTGAGTCGAATATCTGAGGCTTCTAACTCCATCTCGTATTCTCCCTCTCGATAGACCTTGCCACGTTGTTCTTCTGCCCAGTTCTTCTGCTTCAGAAACTCCTCCTCATTCGAGACGCGAAACCAGGGTTCGTCGTCGGGTCCACGATCCAAGTCAGGTGGTGGTGAGGGAGCTTGTTCAACGGTAGCCAGCGAGCCTCGACGGGACGTAGGACTCAAGGGAGGAGATTCCAGATGTTGTGTGTGCGACAGTCCTTGGAGTGTTGAGAACCGATTGCTGATACCTCTGCGAATGCCCAGACTTTCTCTGCGTGGCTGGTCACTCAATTCGTCGTCGGTCTTATCCACACTCGTGCTTATATCCTCTCGCGCTTGTTCTAAGTTTGTGTTGGAACAAGACGAAGAGAAGGAAAATTGACGGTGGAACAGCCGCTTGTGCAAGGAGCGGCTTTCTCTGCGAGACAGTGTGTTGGATTCTTCGTCGTTCCCGTCCGCGTTAGAAATGACGTCCTGTGGTTGGTGTTCTGGATTCGCGGTGATGTTGGGGCCAGAAGAAGCAAAGGACCTCTGACGTCGGAAGAAATGTAGCGGTAAGGATCTTCGTCGTTCAAAATCGTCTTCTGTGTTGTTGTTTCGCTTAGAATTTGAGAGCTTGGGCGTAGCTGTGGCTCTCGTCTCGAAAGCTTCTAGGTCTGTCTCCATGTCTGCTATAGAGGTAGACACGTCGGGCTCTTTCCCCTTCGACGAAGCAAAACCTTCCGCAGGCGGGTTTTGGTTCATGTTGGCGTGCTGTCTCCAATTGTTTTCGCCCTTCGTTGCTTAAGCGAGTCGTCTGCTCTTCGCTCAATTTCGAAGCCGAAAAGCGCGAAGGGTTCACATTGCAATGGATGATGGCTCTTGTAGTCGAATTCCAAGAATTTCTTGTCGATCAAGAAATTGTGTGGGCGATAGATGTGGCCGCATCATAGTATAATGCAAAGCGTATGGTTCCCGCAAGCGCGGTCCCTTAAGTGTGGTTTCCGCATGTCTGCGAGCGTTACCATAAAAGGAGACACCGGCCTTAGAATCCAGCTTTGACAGCTGCCACAATAGCTGCATTTACATCGGCTGGTTTAAAGCCGGGAGCCCTGCCCAAGCATACCGAGTGGGCTAGAATACCTGTCCATTCGTCAGTACGTTACGAGGGTGATGGGAGCGTATATAATCTTGCACGTACCCTCTACCAAGACATTAACGTTAACCGTTACCAAGCGCTTATCAGTAGCAGACTGGTTAAGCATCGTCGTCCCGAGGTCTTGTGTCGGTATGTCTGGAAGCGTATTGAATATAGGGTCAATATTTCCAATATCATTTGCAGAACCATCCATTGACCACAAAGTGATTGGGAAAGGAAACCCATTTGTATCGAGCTTTTGGTATCCACGGTTCAATGAGCTGTGGTTCAGCAGTATCCTATCCACAGAGCTTGCTGGCGTCTTTGGGGACGGAGGGCTTGGAAGGGTATCGACGCTGTCACTCCTGGGTGATGAAGCTTCTGCCAGAATAGAAGCATCCAGCTCAGCAGTGATATAGTCTGCAGCTGGGGGAATCTCGAGACCACGGCTACGAAGGTAGCCTTCGACATCGTTGGCGTCAAAGAACTCTCCTCCAAATCCAGGAAAGTTGCATCTCATATCTTCTTGTATAAGCTCTTGAGCTTCGCCAACTGTTTGTGAGAATGGGCCCATGGAATAACCAGTACGGAACTTGGGTAGTCGCTCCGCATCAATGCCATTGTCATAGTTAGGATAGTGCGTGCCCGCACCTCCAATATGGACAAAAGGATTTCTCCAATGTTGAAGCGACTCCTTGTCGGAAGTTGCGAGGAAGCCCTTGAGTCGTGCAATAATTTCCTCCTTGCTGGCGTATGTCAATGTGAAGCCAAAGGCTTCTTTCAGACGAGCCTGGTTAGGTGTTTTTGAAGTAAGATTCTTGTATCCGTTTTCATATGCGGCTCTTTGAAGTCTTCGTGCAAAGGAGTATTCGCCATGCGAAAGTGTCTTTGGCAGAGCAGGTTGGCTCTGAGGAAAGAAATTCTGTGAGTAATCTTCCATGGGAGGCACGTCGACTCTGTATTGCTGCAAATCCATTAGTTCAAAAGGAAAGCTCGCATTGTCCTCTGTTGGCCGAGTAATGATCTGAAGCTCATTTGAATGCGGGCGGTGCTCGTAGGATTGGAGCTGGGTATCGAGCGGTATCTCCTCAACCGGACTGTTAGAGGCGGACAGTCTCCCAATGTAACCGCCATATGGAGGAGGTACGGGAACGGCAGAAGTCCTTGGGCTTTCTTCTCGCTGTGTCTTGGCTTTGACAACCTTCGTCCGCCGACCAGATTCAGGGCTTCCGCGCTTCTTAGGTTCCTCAATTTGCTCATCCTGACTTCCTTCGCCGTTGGTGCTTGATTTAGCCAAAGCCAGGAATCTCTCCGTCGTCGCTTGGAGTTGCTGACCAAACTCCGGTTCTCTTTGAAGTAATCCTTGGCCCACGGCGTAGTCGTAGAGGCTGATGAAGATGTTGCTCATCTCCTCGTTGGTACCTTTAAGATCTTGAACCTGCTTCTCTAGCGTGGTGATGGTAGTCTCTTTTCTGTTGCGATAGGCTCTTTGAGCCATACGGATCTGGGTTCGTCTCCTCTACACACTGTCAGGCATTGTACAGATAGTTTCACGTGATGGGTAGGAGGATTGTTGGCAGCGCTCAAGAAAGAGCAAACCATCCGCGCCATCAAGAAATATTGACAGAATGAGAAATGCCGAGTAAAACAAAAGACGGTGGAGAGTCGCGTCACTTACATCCGCAGCAGTCTCATCCTTAGTGTCAACTCGTGGTCTTCCTCTGGCCTTTTTTCGAGCTTCTTCCTCCTCATCGGCATCGTGCATATCGATCTTGTGCTTCTTCCCTCTCTTTGTGCCTCTCTCATGATCATTACTGTTAGTACCCATCTCCATATCGGTTCTCAATCCGAGAGTCTCATTGATTCCAAATGGGAGGACATGATCTTGCTGTATCCGCATCATGGTTTCCTGTTTCCTGCTCCCGTATGCATCGTTGTAAGACTCGGCATTCAAGATCCCGAGATTGTTGTCAAAGTTCTGTGACATCTGAGAGTACCCGTTGTTAGTGTAGGGTGATTGCCGGCTCCGGCCAGGATAGGAAAGCGTCTCCATGCTGCCCGGCGATGGGATGTAGCTATTCAGAGGATTCGGGGTCCTGGAACGTGAGCTTGTCGTCGTCGACAAGTCTCTAGATCCCCCGCTATGTGGATCTAGACTTCTTCGAGCGTCTTGCACCTGACGTTCTGAGCTACCGGCAGAATGGGAGTTGGGTTGGGATCGGTGCTCAGCGTGGGTCATTGCTGCTTGGCGGAGAATGGTCAAGGCGTACTCATCTCCTTCATCGTGGGGAAATGGAAATGCATCCATTATCTACTTTCTCATCAATTGTCACGGAGACTCGGGGATCCTTTTCTATGTCTTGCCAAGCAGGGGTCCGGAGGGCTGGCTGACGAATAGGAGCCTCACCGCTGCACATCCCGACTAACAGCGACAGCCGCCAATGAATCTTGCGTGCGCAATGCAATAGCTATTATTCAGCAACATCAGCATCAACATGCCTAGAGATCAAGCTGGGACTGTTTGGTAGGGCTCGAGCTGCAGGTCAGTCACTTCTGGTATGCCGAATGATCACTAAACACTAGACACAACCGTCACCCCTCGGTCCAACCCTTCTAGAAGCTGAGAAGGGATTTGACCCTTGTTCAAAATGCGGACTTTGACTTCATTCTATGATTACTGATCCTGCTGTGTCTGACATAAGGCGTGCTTACCAAATCCCGACCATAACCCAAATACTTACAGACCAATGGGTGCATCCTCTTACATCTCTGTCCTGCTTTCGCATTTCCTTGAAAGGGCAATAGAGTCGGGGTAACTTCGGACATCGTGCCTAGCATCAACGTTGTCCTTTGCTTTGAAAGCACCATAATCAGGAGCTTAAAGTTTTTCTGCAGACATAGCCTCGTGATCGTAATGAGATGCCCGGTGCTTTACACCTTGGATCCTTGCGTCATTGTCGGTCTGATGTTAAATACTTAGTAGAATACAGGGGCAAGATACGAGATGTCACTGCCTCGGCGGAGAATTTGATTTATGAAACCTCCGTGTTGTATTGTATCCCTAGTCCAGTGTCCCTTACTTTACAAAGTTCCTTCAGGTAGCTCACTTTAACGCCATCCATAATGCAATATACCAAGACCAGACACCAGGTAAATGGGCAGAAATAAGCAAGTGACCAAGAACAAGACCTGAAAGTCTACCCCAAGCACTTGCACGAAGCCAATCCCGGTGGCTATCAGAAGATTGAACGCTCTAACACCCCCAAACCGCAATCCTCCGCAATGCTTTTTATGAAAAAACCGTTGTATAACCAGTGTCGTAGACTGGCAATATTTTCCGAAATGGAACCGGGTATCTTTGTGTCTATGGAAACCGAAGATGAAAATTCCCCGCTTATTCGACTCGTGAAAACATGTATCGGCGTTGTTGGTACAGTGGAAGAATGCGCGTTTCAGTTAGAGATTCTGTTGATGTTGTGATTGCGCCTCGACAACATTATCCGATAGATTGATCAGAAGTTGGGCCAGGCATCTTTTGGTGGCAGCATCGTCGCGAAGGACAGAGGAAAATGTAGCATCCCTCAGAGGCTCAGGGAGGCATTGGCGTAAGGCCTCTCGGGCTCGCGCATTGTCACTGAGGCTGAATATAAGGTCAGTATAAGTCCAGACAACTAGGGGGGCTTGATCTTACCGAAGGAAGCAGCGTACAACGTGCTTGAGAAGTCTCGCGGTCTGTTGCTCAACAAGTTGAGATACCATGTTGCTCAAGACTGTTCCCACCGCATAGAAGCGCTCGTATGTAGCACAGATGTAGTTCAACCCATGATCGTCAAGGAGAATCTTCTGTACGATGAAGATGGCTACGGTCTTGCTGAGCTCGGACCCGGTCTCCATGATTCGAAGGCACAGAGGGATGATCTCTGTAGTTAAGAGAAAGTTAATCACATCTGACGAGTCGTTCTTGACAAGGGCACCAATAACACCCAGAGAGGTCAATCGCAGATACTCGAAAGGTCTCGACTTTGATGTTGTATTCAAGAATGGATACAAGAAGAGCGGGATATGTGCTATTGTTGTTAGACTCAAGCGCTACTGAAGACGAGGATATCTGCGTACCATTGAGGAACAGTGCTCGAGTCTCGTTGTGAGATGCAACACATTGCAGAAGAGCCAGGGCATTGCAGACACGATTGGAAGCTGCCGCGGTGAGTTGCGAAGGATTGAGGAGCGTATAGACGGATATGATCTCCTGGAGGAGAGAGGTCATAACGCCTGGTGTATGTTAGATCAGAATATGCCACCATTCTAAATTATCCTTCAACGTACCAAATGAGTGCCACAAGATCAAAGCAAGCTCTGGGACCTGTTCGCGCTTCTTGCTAAGCTCCAAAAGAGCCGCCTCCCTTGTGTCCTCATTCAGCAGATCCGCAATGAAAGCCAATGTCCTCCTGTTTTCCTCGGATACATTGTCCATCAGAGGCTCCTGTCCATGACCAGAAGGAATCGAGGGAGCAGTGGAGTTGTGGTTGGCAGCAATTCGGTTATAGTGGGCGGCATTCGCAGCGGCTGCAGCAGCTTGCTGGGCATGTTGATGGTGACTTTGCTGATGCATCCATGCTGGCTCGCCGTGAGGGTTGAACTGCTGCTGGTGACTGAAAACGTGTGCCCCTTGGAGCATCTTGTTCGGTTGATATGGGCGTGCTGGTTGATTGTGGATATCGGTATTGTATTGGATTTCGATGTGCGCGCTATGGTGTGCACAGAAATTAGCTGCAGATGGAGGCAATCGCGCAGCCGCCCTCTTTCTGTTAGGAAATGAAGAATGTAAATGATTACTCGGTGATCCAGGTGAAGGTGGTTGTTGTCGCAGGATTGAGGTCGCTCTATCGGTGAAAGCTGGCGCTGTCTGCGGGGATTGGGTTGTCTTGGCGTCACATGAGGAACGATCCAAGCTCAACCTTCCGGCGTGCATAAAGAGCCTCAATAGTCGAGACACGAACCTGAGGACAACACAAGGGAAATGGACATGAAAGTTCTCCGAAAACCAGCGTCTTGGTCTGAGTATGTCGTTCACTTGCTACATGATCGGCTTCTACATTATTACAGTAGGTTCGTTCCGATTCTTAGTACGGTTTTACAAGTCCTGGAGAAAATGGCTTTGCCTGGTCAATGCTACATTGACATCTAGGCCTACTCCGTCTCTCTTTCGTGTAGGTATTTATCGGGTATCTTCACAGGAACAGCCTTTCTTGAAATGCTCTTCTTGTTCTTTCTTTAGGGAATGCTTTCCAGTGAACAGACAAGCTTGCCCTCGAGGCACAACTAGACCTGATCTTCTTTACGAAGGTATTCATGTCAAAGATAATCCAGTAGCCCTAAAATCAGTTCATATTTGTATCATTATGAGGGAGTCGTCCCAAAATCAGAACACCAGGAATTTCCATTTTACTACAGTGCCTCATCTTTAGCAAAGCCCTTTCAGTGTGCGGTCCAAAGATTGATGATCACAAGACATGCTTTTGCAACAGATAAATCGAGCAGAGTGGATACAATCGATTTTAAACTATCATTTGCAATGCAAAATTCAAGATTTGTAGCTGTTCCTCATATCTCCTATCTACTTCCATGGCACCTCATTGTCAAACACTCTACATAGATACTGCTACACTCCATCCTCAATGATTATGCAGGTTCTTCCGATACAGGAGAAGCGGCATTGGCTTGTTGCTGAAAGGTAGTGAAGGCTCTCCAACAATGCTCTTCGAGTATTGAAGTTTGCTCTGAAATGTGCTTCATGCGAAACTTTTGCAGTCTATGTATGCGCCGCTATACACAATTCATACCTCATGCAATCAATGCTCCGTGGATCTAATCTCCCAATGCTCAAATGCAAATGTAAATGCAACTCCGAACTCCAACTTCGCTCCCCGTACCCTTCTAGCTTATCCTATGTCCACCAACTTGCTACCTCCCCTCATAGTGCCGTCCCATGTATTTCTACTCCATCCTAACAACCATCTTCCTACCCCCCATATCCCCCCTCTTCAACTTCTCCAACCCCTCAACAACAACATCCAACCCACCATCCAAAACCTCCATCTCAGGCAACACCAAACATCCCTCCTCCACCAACCGATTAAGTTCAACCGCATACCCCCTACACTCCTCATCCAACACAAACTGTTTCATCTCCACCGTCTCAACCCTAACATTTTTCGGCACATCCGCTTTACTAGAAATCATCGCTAGTGGAGCAAACACACATTTCCTCTCCTCATTTTTCGAAAAAGCTCTTAAGCAAAAATTAGCAGTAGAAGGACCGACCAGGTCGATGGCGCGGGTAATGTTGTCTCCTGCTATGGAGCGGATCGCGGTAAGGATTTCCTCGTTAGTTTTGCCGTCTCTGATGATGGTGGTTGCTCCTAGAGAGGTGACTAGTGAGTGGGTTTTGGATGAGGTGATGGCGAGGACGTTGAGGTTGCAGCGCTTTGCGATTTGGATTGCGAATTGGCCGGTTATTGTTGAGCCACCCCATATTAGTAGCCATTCTTTATCCTCTTCTTTCAGTCTCGCTACCTCTCCCTCTCTCTCTTCGCCGTCTTCTTCTATCTCCTCTTCCGCCTTTTCTTCTCCTTCGTCTTGCTCTTTCTCTTCCTCCTTCTCCTCCTCGTCATCACCCGTCTCCGATTCTGTCTCTGATGACGCCGTAGAAGCACAAGAAGGCATACACGGAACCATATCCACCCCCAACCACCTCCAAAGCGTCAGCGCAGCCGTCAGCGCCCCGACCCCTAGACAAGCCGCCTCCTCAAATCCCAAATTCCTCGGCAGCGGAAGAACAGTATGCGCAGGTACCGTAACGAACTGTTGAAAACAACCTGCTCTTGAATCCCTATAATACGTGCCTTTAGTCTTATTAGCAAATCATCCTCATCTTATCTTCCTCATCTCCCAATCCCTTATTCCCTCCCAATCATACCCTCTCCTCTCCTCTTCAAACAAAACACAAATTAAGAGATAACAATCAGAAAAAAAACTCACTACTCCACACCCTCTCCCCAACCTCCAAACCCGTCACCTCCGCCCCAACCTTCTCCACAGCACCCGCCATCTCTCTCCCCGTAATCCACGGAAAAGCCGGGATACAGAAATTGAAATCCACGCTCTTGTAATCAATCGGATTCAAGCCCGTCGCTAGATTCCTGATTATGACTTCTTTCCCATGGTTCAGTGTTGGAAAAGGTTGGGTTGTGAGAGCGTAGGTGTTTTTGCTTGCTACCACCAAAGCGCGGTTGGTCTTCTTCTCCTCGAGTTTGAAGACTTCGTTGAGGGCTAGGGATTGGGTTTGAGGAAAATCGGTCTTGGTGTCTGGTGGTGAGGGTAGGGAGATGTCGATCCCGCTATCTGAGGAATTAGAGGATGTTGAGCAGACTTCCTTGGTCTCGATTTCAACGATGTTTTTTCCCTTGACAATAGACGTATCTCCATCATCAATCTTAACCCTCTTGCTACCCCTCTCCCTCTCCTCTCCCTCTCCTCCTCAACATCACAAAGGTAACAAGACAATGACCTCGTCCTCGCCATCTTAAGCTTCCACAAACCCCAGCAAAAGATCCCAGGTATAAAGAGATTATCACCTTCAACACATCAAAGCATCAAAGCATCAATCCAGACATGGATATCGGGAAATAAATAATATATATAAGGCCAAGAAACCTACCGAATCCACATGTCAAAAGAACGAAAGAACCCAACCAAATGACGAACAACCTACAGCCCCGCCACCCACCCTCGGATTCGTCTCCCTACATCCCTCCCTCTTCCCTACCCACTCCACTCTCAACCACACCCCATCCATCACATCTGCAAGCAAAGAGATAGGCCTTCCGCATTCCGCTTTCCCGACCATCGGAAGAAGACTCATGTCGCGATCTACCCGCTCGCTCCTCTTCCTACTGCGGGAAGAGCTTGCCGATACCAGTATGCGAGTCTGCGTCGAATCTGACTACAAATCTGGGTTACTGGTAGGAGGAACCTAGGAGTTGGCCCGCGATAGGGCAAGAGTAGGGTGTCGATAAGGTCGGTGTCCCGATGAATGGGATGTCCAGTGGCAAAAGTGGAGGGAGGTGCATGTGGAGTTGGCCGTGGCGGAGACCATCTATCTGGGCATGCTGGGCTCGCTGGGTTAGGCGGCTTATTGTTTAAGACATCCCAGAGCCTCAATTGTCTACAAGGTAGGTTTGACTGCACTTGCAGGAGATGATTGTCTCGAAAGTCTCACCATATATCGAAATACTCATCCTTTTATTGGCGAAAATGGCGAAAAAGGGGAAGTGCAAGGCCCAACGACGTAAATACCACGCCCATTAATTATCTTTTCTTAAAAGTCTCTCCCTACCCGAAAAACTCCCAATCATCTTAATCTTCACGGAATCCCATTTCGCTCAGCTAGCTAATACCCAATGCATATCTTCCATCTTTCGACCTTGCACGCATCAGAAAAAAAGGGCCTCAAACTAGAATCCTACATGAGAAGTCGCTCCATCAACGAACAAAAAAGAAGAGAAGCCCCCCCCCCCCCCCCGAGATGAGATTTGTGTGTACGTGATTCGATACAATGAAATGCGATGCTCGCTGTGGATTTTGATGAAGGGTTCGAACGTACAAAGGAAACTCGTCTCGTGCTCGTCCAGTCAAGTGTCCGTGCGTGTATTTTTCCCTTCCCCGTTATCATCGAACTTAGAGTCTGAGCTCTCTCAATATTTGATCCGCCATATTCTTGTACTGCCAGGTGCCACCAGCTAATCTCTTGAACTGGATGCCGTGAAGCGAGAGAAGGGGAACTTTGACGATGAAAATCTCGAACTCGAGGATCATGCTTCCTCCGAGGTCGCTCTGCACATGTGTGCTTGTTTCACCAACAGCTCGGGCGGAAGAGCTTCGATGAACATTGTGGTGTCCAAAACTTTCCTCCGATGCATCCGAGTTGGTATAGCTGGTGTCTCCTCTCGCTCTTCCGGGTGTTCGAGGAGTATGTGGAGTATGCGGAGATCTCTCAGCCTCTCGGAAGTCCTCCCGATCTCTTTCCGCACCATTGTCTCCCATAAAGCCCCTGAAACTGATCCTCCTGCGATGACCTGGCGTTTGGTTGCCATGGCTGCTCGGAGGAAGATCAACAACCTTCTTCAGGTCAATTGATGGCGTATGGCGGCAGCTGAAGCCGCCCTTGATTTCTGTGTAGTCGACGCCCAATTGCTTGAGCACCCTCATAATATCGTTCCGGATCACATTCACCGGTTTGGTTGAAGTCGTCGAGACGCTGAAGAGACCTTTGAGGAAGACGGGTTTTGCAATGTCGGCGTTGTCAACCCGCTCAGTCGACAAGCCACTCGCATCGCCCATCTCTATATCAGTCTCCTCTGGAACATTTGCCTCCCGTGCCTCCTCTCTCCGAAGCCGTCTTGCTTGTATGCTTTCTCTCCGAGCATGGCCAAGGGACTTTGCTCTCATGGTAGCCGATTTCGGGTTGAGGTGATTCTTTCCCTGCTCGCCAGCCGTTTCTCCATCGCGAGATGGTGCTTTTTCATTCACAGTAGAGTGATCTGAACCACTGGTCGGCGGCGGTTCCTTGTACGTGACCCGGGGCGGAAGTGGCGGTTCAGCAGCACCGCGCCGATTCTCCTTCCTACGGAACTCTGAAGAGTTGACACTTGCTGAGCGTCCTAGCCCTTTGGAACTGCGAGTATTGTTGTCTGCGGATCTTGGTGGAGCTAATGTATCGCTGTGTTGAGGCTGACTGCTTCCTGATCGTAGCATTGATGAAGGTGGACCGTCAGTGTCACGGTCACGAGTCCGTCGGACACTGAAGCTCTTTCTAAGGGTACCGTGCTCTGAGGGCAAAGGCACTGTCACTTGAGGAGGACGAGATCTATCTGACGGCTCTTTCCGCCTTCTGGTGCTGAATCTTCTCAGAATACCAGCAGCAGTGCTCTCTTTGCGGATATGCTGCTCAGGAGGTGGCTCAATAGTTGGAACAGCAGGTGAAGGAGGAGCCCGTGGGTCAACCTTGAGGTTCTTCATCGATTCCGTGATGTCATCCTCGCCATGAGTACGTGCCCGTGGTCGTGATCTTCCTCCAGTTGGTTTCTCGCCGGCCATCTCATATGCTGCAGAGTTCGTATGCGCAGCCTTGGGAGCTGGTATTTCTGGAATCTGTAAAGGTGCCTCTCCTGGTGATCGAGGCATGCTAGTTGCTCCTGGATTCGTGGCCGCATTATCTCGGTTCTGCTTCTCCCTTACAAGATAGTAAACTGAAATAAGTGGATGGAAAGCATTTGTTGGGTCACTTCCAAGTGTCAACCCTTCAGCACTTGGAGCTGTCAGAGTATCGCGACTGTTGGAAGAATTCCTTCGCTTGTAAAAGTCAAAGACGCCTCCCCTCTTCTTCTCGGTATCTCTTGGTGGCCCCTGGACCTCGCGCTCCTGCATATGCATTCGAACAGCCCTTTGGTAGTCAGGCGACTCGAGTACTTCAATCAGTTGGGCTTGTATAATCTCAGCAGGGCCAAAATCGAAGCCCGTCATGGCTTGAATGACATTCGGATCGAGAGGAAGTTGGAGGGGTTCGCGAGGTGGTAGGTAGTTCTCTGGAGGTACGCCGAACCCCTTGGTCATCCAAGGATGGTTCATGATCTCCTGCAAGGTCGCACGGCTTTTGGGGTCGGTTACAAGCATGCGTGATATAAGGTTTTTGCACTCTGCAAGTCGTCAGTAGAAGCCCAGATCACCCACATGTGAGACATACCAGGAGAGAGCCAATTCGGATAATCCACGATTCCTTTCTTAATCTTCGCATGCAAAGCCGGCATGCTCTGGTCATCAAAAGGCACCTTACCACACACCAACACATAAAGGACGATTCCAAAACTCCAAACATCGACTTCTGGTCCAGTGTACGCCTTAGCTTGCAGCAATTCTGGAGCTGCAAAGTATAAACTGCCACAAAACGTCTTGAGGTGGCTCCGAGGCGCAAAGAGATTGCTCAAGCCGAAATCGATAATCTTGATATCGCCCGTTTTACTGATGAGAATATTCTCAATTTTCAAGTCTCGGTGGACGATGCTGTTTCGATGACAATAATCCAAGGCGCTGGAAATCTGGCGACTGAATTTCCGAGCTTGCTTCTCCTTCAGCCTTCCGTGTGAAATGATGTAGTCAAGCATTTGACCCCCATTGACATACTCGAAGAGCATATACCAGTGAAAAGTCGTGCGCACAACATCGCGCATCCCGCAGATGTATGGGTGGTCCAGAAGAGTAACAATAGCTGCCTCCCTCGCAGTTCGGACTTCTTTCGAATGGTCTGCACGCTCCCGATCCGCGCGGCTTTGGTTATGTCCATCATCAGTAGAACCTCGAGGGACTATCTTGACCGCGACCTGATCATAATCATTAGCCTTGGTTGATATATCGCGTTGAATAGGAGATAATTCACCTGTTCCCCACCTTCAATCCTCCTAGCCAGTTTCACCTTGCCCATACTTCCTGCACCAATTGTTTTTCCCAGTACCCAGTTGCCCGTCGACGCAGGAATTGTCGTCCTCGATTTGCTCTTGCTCCCTGAATGTCTTGACTCTTGTGGAGTGACAACTGGGGCAGGCCCCCCTCCATTTGCTACAGCGGTCGACATATCTCGCGAATGGCGACTGCGATGCCGCGACGGTGTATCCCTCGTAGATTCGGAGCGAGACGGTGGTGGACGATCTCTGCTGGAACTTCTTCGCGATGTTTGCCCGTTCTCATAATTTGTCTGTCGCGATCTTTCTTCGTCAGGAGCGGCGTAGCGTGATGAGGTTCGGTGATGACTGTGGTGCGATCCTGAGGCGGTCCGGCCAGGTGATGGAGGAACACTATCTTTGGTTCGGACGGATTGCGCCCTTGAAGGGTTGGAGGATGATTGATGGCGACGAGAAGTTCCGCTACGGTCAACAGTGGTTGCCATCTGGGGTCAAGCAGGGACAACAGGCTGTCGAACTTGCCCTGATCCGGGTTTCAGCCCCTGCTGGATAGGAGGGTATTGTAAGAGAGGCTCCTCGGACGGGCGACGTCACTCCGAAACGATCACACAGAGCGCGCGCAGAATCCGTGAAGAAAATAAAATAAAAGAATTCTCGTCACAGGTGTTGTTGTGTAAGACAAGCTCATGAGGTTTGCAGAGAGTCGCTGTGGCTGGTGCTGGGGTGCTCTCGGTGCTCTCTCGCTATTGTGTTCAGGCTTGGATCTGATTCAGCCCAACACGCGGGGGGAACGACGTCGGATGGGATGCTAAAGTGCATGCGATGATGACGGTCCGATGTCAGCCAGGGACAGTTGTCTGACCACGACAACAGTAATAGCAAAAGCAAGCAATGAAGGAATGATGATGGGACGGCGAGGCTGATCGATGGTGTTCAAGCCTGCCAGGTTACGAGAGTCGAGTCGGAGGGCCCATTAGTCGGCCAGTTCTTTAGACCGGAACCAGCCACGAAGAAGGAAACGAAAGCTGCGCCGGCCTGGCCATGGAGCAGTCAATTCCTCGCACCAAAGTCAAAGGAGATTACAATACTCTAGTCATGGAGAATTCTCATTATCACGGCTGCATGGATGAGGTCTTTACGATACTTTGATGTCCTGCGATGCCACGGATATGAGAGAGGGGTCTGGCATCTGGAGCGGGAGTCTATGGGGGCCTTGGCTTGGGATTTGGTGGAGCTCTTCCGGTAAGGAGGCCCGAATCAGCAGCCTTGAGGATTGCCTAAAGTTTTGTTTCATTTCAGCTGCGCATCATCAGCGCAGATAGCCTTCAACTATGGTGGGTTCTTGTGAAACTGTGGTGGTCTTGGTCCTCTTAAGAGTTGCCAGTTGCCATCCTTTCGATCCTGCACAAGCTATGGCAATATTCCGTATGCGGACAGCTGTCAACAGTGCACCAACCAACGACCCTTAATGAAAAATAATCCCTCACGATGTCGGGGTAGTCCTGCTTGGGACCGCATTTTGATCCATTCAATCTGACTTCTCCATATGCTTTCGGATGCAATTTGCGTGCTGGCCACGGAATCATTGTCGCATTCGATGTTGTCTCCAAATAACCCCTGAAATCAACATCCATATGCAACATCAACACTCGCTAATCTTCAGATATACCAACAGCCCTTATCAATACGACGAATGTCTCATAGCATTGTAAATGGCCGGGTTTTGACAGACATCCGAATGCATTGAAATGAGATCATTGACTTGGCGGGGAAGAGTAGATCTGAAACCCTCGCACTGTCATTTGTTTTATTTTGATTGTCTTGAATCGAGGTTCGCCCTTTGTATGTGTTGCGTGGTTGCATTCTAGTTGTTGTATTGTGTTTGTAAGCAGTCTTTCGGTAGCTGGAGCTGATTAACGATTAAGGTACATTCGAATCAGTGACCGTAATTCGAGTATTTGTTAATGTGTTATTCGAAAGGTTGTGTGCTCGGCTTATAAAAAGTCCTTACTTTGGAGCAGAGAATACACATCGACACTACAACACAGTACAAACTCGACACAGTCGGTGATGCTCGGAAACAGTACATTATATTCCCTTTACCTTCCAAAAACATTTATCTTGAATCTTTACTATAAGCAAAAAACTCGAAAGCAAGATGTGCTACTTTATTGTAACCTCCTTTAATTCCTGCGGACACGTACAAGTCGAGCTCAGATATTGCAACTCTTATCCATTACTAGACCTCCCTCTACTTAGAGGCGAGACTAAGGTTTATAAAGAAACCTTTTTTATAGAGACCATTAAGTAATAAGAGCCCAAGGCTTACACCTTCTTAAATAAGGGTTGGATCCGCAAGCTCTTATACTATAAGAACTATAACCGATCCCTAGATAATCGACCTATAGTTTATAATACTTATAAAGCGTAGAAAGGCTTATAATGTACGGGCAAAGGAGGATTTCGTTAGTTTAATAAGAATGGTGTATATATAAAGGGAAAGATCGAAAGCTGTTGGTCAAACCGGTAAGGTTGACGAATATGCGTGCACGTATAATCGATAGGTTTGTGGTTTGAGACATACTACACAAGCAGGTTACCCTCTCTTTCGAAGGTAATCCGATTGTATTGTAGTTTGTGTCTATTCTTCTAAATCTAGGGATGGTACGAAGACAATAACTAAGTGAGTGGCCATCGTACGAAACATGCTAAGTTACACTAAGTGAATGTAAGGCAAACGGACTGTCTTGCAGTCCGTCCCGTGACCCGAACCGAAAGCCGTACAATATTCCCGACAACAGCCGTTATATACTTCAGTCGATTCTAAAGAAATGGCTATAACAACTACTTTAAGCATTTCTAGTATAAATTTAAAGAAAGCTTAAACAAATTAAGTCCTCTTTGTTAATATAACAAAGCCGGTAACTATACAAGTAAAGATTACAATTTTAACTTCTTTAATATAATAGAAAGGAAAGGGAAAAGGCGTTATAAAGATACTTTACTTAATTGTTTATAAGAAAGCTTTAGCATATAAAAGCGTTAGCGTTAAGAGCCTATTATCTTTCCTGTACGGTTTTCGTTCGGGGTTCGATTTAAGGTGTTAGAAGGGTAGGAGTAATGGTCTTGAAACTAGCATAGACTACATCATACTGGAAGGAGAAGAATATTCTTAATGTACAATGATATTTCAACAATTCTACTTAATCATGAATTCCGGTGTAATGATTTGCAAAATATAAAGAATGTGTTGGGCTTCGAATGATTCATTCATCTTAGTGTTTGAGAGTCAACCACGCCTTGATGCATATTGCTCCTCCGACACCTTGTGCCTTGTACATCAACTTAATGTTAAAACATCTACCTTGGGTGTTCTGAGAGATAAACAAAGCACCATGTAGCATGTCGCTCGTCCCGAGTAGCTCCTTCCGCGTGAACATGAGGTCCGAGGCGCCTTCCCTAACATAGCACATGGGTGCTCGCAAAATTCAAGAAATCCAATAATAGAAATTTATAACTCGCATCCATTACTCTTCTCGTCCGAAGAGGTCCATTGCCAATTTCAACCTAATTTGTATCCGAGGATGATCTTCAGAGCGCGGCTACACCCGACATGATATTGCGCTTACCTATCGCGCTTCTGAACCAATAAAGTTATGCAGCACCATTCTCTCATCCTACCACGAGGCTGAGCTTTGGTAGCCTTCTCTAATGCTTGATACATCACCCCTCCTCTATTACAGCACCTATGTCTTACGATGTCCGGAAAACGCTCTCGCGCAACATACGAAGCCGACCTACAGGCTCAGCAATCCCCATTCGTGGCCTTTGGAACTCCTCTACCTCCTCAAGACCCTGACGTTCGAGATGATGGCTCGTACGTGCCAGTATGGAAACAGGAAGTCAGAGATGAGAGGGGCTTGAAGCGTCTCCATGGCGCCTTTACAGGAGGCTTCAGTGCAGGGTGTGTATTGCGCTCCACAACCCAAATCATAACATGAATTGACCACTATCTACAGATATTACAACACAGTCGGCTCAAAAGAAGGATGGACGCCATCCACATTCGTCTCCTCCCGCACGAATCGAAAGAAAGATGAGCCAAAACCGGTCCAGCAGCGTCCTGAGGACTTTATGGATGAGGAGGATATCGCAGATGCTGAAGAACAACGCAGGGTCGAGACTGCACAAGGATTCGCTGGACTCGGGTCTACGGAGGATGACGCTGTGCGGCGAGGGGCATTTATTGATCTTTTTCGAGTCGAGGGTGAAACAATAGGCGTTAAACTCCTCAAGAAGATGGGCTGGAAAGAGGGACAAGGTGTTGGACCTAAAGTACGAAGGAAAGCTCGCCTGGATGGGGTTGCTGAAGATACTGCTGAGATGCATCTCTTTGCACCGGAAAACACCCACATGATTAGCTTTGTAAGGAAGAACGATCACAAAGGTCTAGGATTCGGCGGAGAGGCGAAGCTCTCTTCACTTCAAGGGACAGGCTCAGACGATGTCAAGTCGGATGAGGAGGAGGATGACGGAACCTTATCTCTGGCACCCAAACCCACGACGAAGAAGAAAAAGCCAAAATTGGGTGGAATAGGCATTGGTATCCTCAACGACACTGGTTCAGATGAGGAAGACCCTTACGAGATCGGACCTAAGATATCATACAATCGAGTCATAGGAGAGAAGAAAAAGAAGAAGCCTATGAGTGCAGCAGCGAACTCTCTATTGAAGTCAAAACCAGTCTTCATCTCGAAGAAAACAACAATGGCAAAAGCTTCTGCGGGATTACGGAAATGTCATGATGGCCGTCTTCCCCTGGACGGCTTCATCTTGAGCAGCAACGACGAATTTTCACATGTCCTTCAATCTGCGGGAAATTATGCTCCTCCAAAGATACCAGAAGGTTGGAAGTCCTCGAAACAACCAAAAGCGGGTACCCAAGCTGCATTTATATCGACAGCAGATGCAGCCAAAGCATCAAAACTCGATCCAAAATCTCGAGCATCTATCTTAGGCGAAGCAGCTCTACCAGGGAAATCAGTCTTCGACTTCCTTTCTCCAGCTGCAAGAGACAGACTCGCCGCAGCGTCGGGAAAAGAGAATCTCCCTCAAGCCCTAGGCGAGGTACCCCAAGGCTACTCCATGACCGAAGAAGAGCGACAAAGGGACTTCCTAGCCCAGGTCCCAGTCGTGGATAAATACACCGCTGATGCAGCGTTGAGCCGCGGAGCAAGCGGCTTCATGCCCTACGGCGAAGATGAAGGCAAACGAAACCGCTATCGCTCGTATCTTGAGAAACAAGCTGGCATTACTCACTCCCTGCCAGATAAACCGTCTAGAGTGTCAAGAGATGATTGGCTGAAAGAATTGAAAGAGTTTGCAAACTGCGCTCAGATATTCAAACCCATGTCCGGAATGATGGCCACACGATTTACTTCCTCCTCCACAGCGCCCAAACTAGCTTCTGATGCACCAGACTTTTCATCCTCCCTACTCAGCAAGCCAGCTTCTAAAGTAGAGGATCCAGCAGAACAAGCCGCGAAGATGGGAATGTTTGGCCCAATGACGAGGAGTAGTAAAGATTGGTATCCTTCAAGACTACTTTGTAAACGATTCAATGTTAAGCCCCCAGCTCACGTACAGCCTGGAGCGACGGAACATAATGAGGATGCTATTGGGCCGAAGAATACAGCACCTGATCTGGTGTCGAAGAAGGATATAGATGATATGATGAAGGAGGGTTATGAGCAGCAGAATAGTAGTAGACGTGGACCGGAAGTTCAGGCGACGGCTGTGCCTGTTGAGAGGCCGAAAGAGGTCGTGGTTGATGCGGAGAGGAATGAAGCTTTGGAGGGGCAGAGAGCTGGGGAGGCTGTTTTTAAAGCTATTTTTGGGGATGATAGCGACGATGATTAAATTAAATAATAATGGTGTCAAGAGTGTCAAATACAATCACGCTAGTCATCATTAGGGAGGCAGCTGACATTGTTGCAGCAAAACTTAACTCGATCATCCCAGCATTCAGATTCTGCCACTGAAAGTAAATGTCTTCCAGTTCACCACTCACCAAAGCGATGTCCCATGCAATACACTTCACAGACAAGAAGGTCAAAATTTACAGTGGTGGGTAGAAATCCATTGTCTGTCCTATCGAATATGTTAACACTGGATGGGATTTCTGCAGGAATGCTTGGTTATAGCCCAAAGCAAGCTTCATAGCCTTTTAATTTCTTCCTATATTGTTATGAAGACAAAAGTTGCATTTTGCAATGTGCGGTGTCTAGTTCATGATTCCATCTCTTGGCTAAAGCTATCTCGCTCACCAACAATATGATTCACAGGTAAGATCGTCCGGTTACGATATTCGAATAAGCTCATTGCAAATTCCATTTGTGCAAAATTCCACTGCGTAAAAGTACATTTGCCTCATTCCTCATATTCTCTGAAGCTTTTCAAACTGCGCTTTCCTCAGCATCTCTCCTCTTTCCATTTCCAACTTCACGTCCTCCATCACTGGCATCAGTGCATCAACCGACGCCAGCATTCCCACAAAATGTCCATTTCTACCCCACTGATATGTTCCTCTTTCATTTAATTCGGATTCCGGCAAACACAAAGAGCCGAGAGACTTCTCACATCCACGGTCACGGTCAAGCTCAACCTCCGCCCAGGACCATTTCTTGCACTGCGAGAGCCTCTCCAGCCATCTCCCAGCCTTGAGTCTGTTCCAAGCCCCAGCAGGCATCATCGTATGCTGTTCAGCGACTCTGTGGAGGTTTACCCTGCACGGGGCTAGTGATGATGGACAGGAATCGCAGAAGCTGATTTTGATTTGTTCGTGTTCGCAGTACTTAAAGGTGACTAATATGATGCCGCACATGTTGTTCTAATGAGGTGTTTGCGTAGAGTTGAAAATCGAGAGTAATGTTTAGAAGGTAAGACAGATGGAGTTTGAGATCAAAATTGCTGTTGCCTGAATTCTTTTATGTTCAAGAATCTTACTATGGGAATCACTAAATAAGTGATTCAAATACTTTATGAATGGGACTTTCGCTAAGGAAGATGAAGCGAATGAGGTTTTGCTCAACGTGCTTTTTACTCTTGATTTACACAGAATATTCGTTGCTTATGCATGAGAATAGTAGAAGTTCATGGATGAGCCTCTTACTCGCAACCAAGACGTTGTGGCCTTTCTAAGATATGTTTTAGCTACTGTTGTTCTGTTAGGCTTGGCTCGCTTTAGAGATAAGTCTCATAACTTGTTGGATCTTGTGTGGATCTACGACGTCTCACAAAGCTGCCTGAGCGTGAGATATATTTGGGGAGGAAAGTAGCCCATCACAGAGGCACGAGGAGATACAGTTCTATATCAGGACCAAGTCCAACTCTTTCAAATAACCACAGTCTCATGTACGTTGTAGACCATTGATTACAGAACTTTCTCAAGCTCACCACCAACAATACATTTCATAGGTACGAAGGTACAAAATTCCCGATACGGGTAAAATCCATTGTCTATCCTATCGTTGCCGAACTCCGATCCGTAGAGAGGGTTAATCCCCCTTCCTTATCTAATATCCACCATGCCCCAGAGGATAAGTGCTAATTCGAAGTCGATTGAATTCCTCGAATAATTGAGTGATTTTCTTCCTTTCCTCTTCTCGCTTCTTGTCCCGTTCCTCTTTGTGTTCCGCAATTATCTCCTTGGCCATTTCATACACACCCTTCACATTTAACGCCATTGCCTTCGTCATTTCCCACTTACCAATCTTTCCCAAGTATATACCATTCTTATCCCATAGGTGTCCTTCTCCTTCCTTTGTACACAACGAGCCTTTCTGCGCTGCACAAGTACCTTTGACCTCATCCCTCTCAGTGTACCAGTGCGCGCACTTCGAGAGTTTCTCGATCGATCTTCTCGCCGCCGTTTTCGCGATCACATCGTTTTGATGGATGTTCGGCCCGATCATTGTAGCTTTGTAGACTCTGGTTTTGCGTACCTTGTAAAAGTCTTTCGCTGGATGGCAGTTGCTGTACTCAAAGTTAACTTGTACGTGTCCGCAGGACAGAAAGGTGGTTACGTTGTGGCGGCACATTCTTCGTGGAGTGCTTTGGCGGGAGTTGAAGATCAGGATGTATGTCTGGTATGTTGAAGGAGTTATATTAAATATCAAAATTGCAATTGTTAGATTTCTTTTATGCTCCAACCTTACTGTGAGAATCACCGACTAAGTGATTCACATCTCATCCGTGAATCTGATTGTTGCATTATTCCACTGCGTAAAATTACATTGGCTGTCATTCCTCATCACTCCTCTGAGAATGTTCGAATAAGTTCCAAATCAAACATTAATCTCGAACGTATCGTTCCCATTCACATTACTCCCATTTCTTCTCGCTTTCCGTTTCCTTCTTCATTTTCCCATCCGTCCCACTCACTCTCTCCACCATAGCCGGTGTCTTCTCTCTGTATTGGCCCGTTTTCGTTGCTCTGCTTTTGCCTCTTCCACCTTCAAGTCCTTCCGCACTGATAGCCATGGATGATCCAATGATTCCTTCAGATTCCCAAGAATCTTCTTGATAGCATGCCACTTGCCCAGCTTCCTCAAATATCTGCCTTCCTTATCCCACTGAAACGCTGCTATCTCTGTAAGGTTGCACCAAGAGCCCTTCTGCTCTGCACAAGTATTGTATACCTCAGAACTATCAATGGACCAGTTTGAGCATTTCGAGAATTTCTCGATCCAATTTTAATAATTAATTTTGTCCCAAAATTCGGCGTTGGGCATAACTGAGGTCTGCTTGTAAACCTTTGTATCGTTTACTGGGTAGGGGGCCAGTGATGGTAGACAATAGTCGCAGTATGAGATGGCGACTAGTACGTGACCACAGGACTTGAACGTAATTACGTTGACACTGCACATTTTGCTTGGAGTTTTTTTGCTTAGAGTGAAAAATAATGACTGATGTTTGGAATGTAGGACAGATCGAGTGTAATATCAAAGTTCCCATTTCGAAGTTTCTTTATGTCCCAACATTCCCTCTGTAAGAATCACCGAATAGCCCAGTCATCCAGAATTGGGGCTGGATTTCAACATTCAAACAGGGACTGATGTGCTAGTTGGAGCTGAATAACGACCAGGATTCACTTATATCAGTAACCGTGATTCGGGTATTCGTCGATGTGTTATTCGAAAGGTCGTGTCCTCGATTTAAAAAAAAGTCCTCGCTTTCGAGCAAAGGATACACATCGACACACTACAAACACAACATAGCCTCGACTCGAACTCGATAAGAACTTGATACAATACAATACAAGCACAACTCAAAACACTACGCAAGACACAAACCACAAGACGAAGAGCCAAACTCAATACCAAAAGCAACACAAACCTCGAATCAAGACATACAAACGAGCAACACAGTCATGTGCAGAGTCGACGTTAACGAGTACGAGGGTTGCGAACATGTCAAGTTCGATCTGATATTCTGCGATACATGTCCATTTTTTGGACCCCCAAATAAACCACCAGTTCATAGATTGACCCAGTTCTACCACAGAGACAAGTTCTGGCCAGTCTTCGACGATAGAAAAACACAAGACTGGATTGTGGAGTTTATGAAGCGATGCAATCCATGGCATTCGGGCTGGACCCGGCTCCCAACAAAGAGCCTGAGGTGTGACCAAGAGAAAGAAAGAGAGCTTGGGAAATGCCATAAAAATCACTATAAGGATTTTCGTGAGATCGAAGAATCCGACGGAAGAAATATTGCCATTGGGTTCTGCAAGTCCAATGATAAGCGCGTGGCAGAATATAATGTGGGCCTTCTCGACACTATGGTATGGGAAGGAAAAAGGCACTGCATGAAAGATTTCTCTGAGAAGTTGGAGTGGGCCACAAGGGCGGCATATACAGAGGTCAAGATAAGCTACAGGTCGGCTTAGCTTGGCGCTTACAGCGCGGCTTTGGTGCGAAAGAGCGTTAATATTGAGAGCCTGGTATTTTTTCCCTGTATGGATTTTGTTCAATTACTACGTTGGAGGGGTTAAGAATCTGATTTTAGAAGAGCGTTGATGTTGAGAGCCTGATATTTTTCCTTGCATGGGTGTTTGTTCAGTCTCTAGTTTAGGAACGGAGTCAGCAACTTGGCGACGAATTCTAATATTGTAATTTAATACTTTATTGAGAGCAAAACATGCAAAGTAAGAAAGAGGTTGAATCGAAATTGGGCCTGCTTTAGACTTAGTGATTTAGTGATCGTAATCAGAGTCTTTGTGATTGGACTTTTCGTGATTGAAGTATTTGTGATTGAAGTATCTATGATTGTAATTTTGTAAATGTATTATTCGAAAGGTCTCGTGAGTCTTGTTTATAAACGTCCTTACTTTCTTACTTTGAAGCAAAGAATACGTACGCTTCGACATAATCCAACTACAACTCAAACACGAAAAACGAACCTCGATTCAGGACACTCGAAATAAACAGTCATGTGCCACGTCAGTTTTTCCAAATTTGGGGACGGATGCGAACACGTCAAGGTCGACCTTATTTTCTGCCCCTCATGGCCGTCTCCTCTGCCTCTACTCAAACACTGCAGATACACCCAATACTACCCTATAGCCGCTGTGGACTCCTTCATGAACGACAACAAAGGAAAAAGGTGGATTAAGCAGTTGAAAATCATATGTGACGCCGAACGCGCGACATGCCTACTGAATCCATATGCCAGTATGATGAACCAAAGAACCATAAGTGTGACATGGAGGTCGACAGAAGAAGAGAACAAGGGATATGTCACCAAACCTACTATCGGCCTGATCCCAACCACGAAAGAGTCTACTTCGACAGGCCATCGCCTATCTATCGGTACAACGCATCCGATGAATATCAGGGATACGATAGATATTTGGTAGACCTTTTATTGATGATGAGTAGGGAGGGTAAAAGTAACTTCATGAAGTTACTCTTAGAGGGACGGCCATTACGCTAGCGCTTACAGAGCAGTTTTGGTTCGGAAATGACGTTGACGTTGAGAGCTTGGTGGTTTCCTGCATGGCTTTTGCTCGATTGATGAACCGAAATTAATGGACGGATGGAGCGAATTGATGCGGAAGGTGCGTTGATGTTGAGTGTTTCATGTTCTTTCTTGCATGGTTTCCCTTCAAATGCTGAGCTGGAACGGAAGGGGGGAAGTTGGCGCAGAAAGCGTAATGGACATGAGACGCTGGAGTAGTATTGTTTGATACTCAATCGTGAGAACAATGTGCAAAATAAGAAAGGAGTTGAAATCAGATTGTGTGTTCGGTTTAGTGATTGTGATGGGTACATCTGTGATTGATATCTTTGTGATTGATATATTTGTGATTGATATTTTTGTGATTGATATATCTGTAATTGGAATATTTAGGACGGAATAATTTGGGAAGTGTTATTCGAATCTTCGAGCCTTGGACTTGCAAAAAGGCCCGCCTGCACTTTAAGGAAGAGATGCACCAACACAATACAAACACAACACGAATACTACCCACAACACCACGCAAACCACAACATAAAAACATACAGCCTTGAAGCAAGAAAGTCAAAACGAGACCTATTCATGTGCAACTTTAGACTGGTTGCTTTCTTGGGGTGTAAACACGTCGAAATGAAACTCATATTCTGCCCTGGGTTCCCATGGTATGAAAAGCTGGGCGAAGACCGCATATTAACCTAGTTCTTCTAAGAAGATAAGATGCGGTTTTGGAACGGCTTTCATTGGTCTAGAACACAAGATTGAATTAGGGAGTTCAACTTGGCCTGCCTTAATAATGTAGAGATTGACTTCACCATACACGTCGAAGAACCGCCCGGAAAGTGCGACCAGGCGAGAGAGAGAGGAGAGAAGGAATATGCCACGGAGACGATTATTAACGTGATCCCTGGTACCCTAACCAGAACTCTACGGTAGAATTGTTGAAATATCTTTGTACATTGAGATCATGCATGCTTCTCCACCCAGTATTATGTAGTCCATGCCAGTTTCAAGACCATTACTCCCACCCTTCTAACACCTCAAATCGAACCCCGTATGAAAACTATACAAGAAAGATAATAAGCTCTCAACGCCAACGCTCTTTGCATGCCAAAGCTTCTCTATAGACAGTTAAGTAAAGTGTCTATATAGCGCCTTTTCTCTTTCCTTTTTATTATACGAAGGAGGTTAAAATTGTAATTTTTACCTATATAGTTACTGGCTTGTTATACCAATAAAGAGGACTTGGTCCGTTCGAGCTTTCTTTGAATTTACGCCGGAAATTCCCAAAGTAGCTGTTACAGCCATTTCAAAAACGACTTGAATGTGTAAAGGCTTTCGATCTTTCCCCCTAGATGCACGCTATCCTTATCAAACTGATGAAATCCTCCTTCGCCCGTACATTGTAAGCCTCTCTGTGCTTTACAAGTATTATAAACCACAAGTCGATTATTCAGGGATCGGTTATAGTTCCTGCAAGATAAGAGCTTGTAGATCCAACCCTTATATAGGCATGTGTGAGCCTCGTAATCCTATTGCGCAATATTACAAAAAAGGTTTCTTTATAGACCTTGGTCTCGCCTCTAAGTAAAGGGAGGTCTGGTACTAGACACAAGTCGCAATATTCGAACTCGACTCGTGCGTGTTTGCAGAATTTGAAGGAGGTTACAATAACGTAGCACATCTTGCTGTCGAATGTTTTTAGAAGGTAAGAGGAATATAATCTAAAGTTTTCGAGCTTTACCGACTCAGTAAGCAGTCTTACGGTAGCTGGAACTGATTAACATTCAAGGTACATTCGAATCAGTGACCGTGATTCGAGTATTTGTTAATGTGTTATTCGAAAGGTTGTGTCCTCGGCTTATGAAAGTCCTTACTCTAGAGCAGAGAATACACATCGACACACCACAACCAGTGGAAGTGTTATTCCAATGTTCGAGACTTTGTTCTACAAAAGAAACTACACTTTGAGGAAAGAGATGCATCCACACAACACAAACACAACACGAATACAGCTCAAAACACAGCACGAACTCACTCAAATACAACCCCAATACAAAAAACAACCGACAAAGAAAGACGTCTGAAATAAACAACAGTCATGTGCAGAGTCGCCCTGGTCCAATACAAGGGTTGCGTACACAATAAGATCGAGCTCCGATTCTGCAAAAATTCTAGATATGGGCACAGACCGCAAATTGACCCAGTTCTTCGAGGACCCAAGATTCGTGAAAAGATTCAAAGGTTATAGACCACAACGATGGATTCAGAAGCTCAAAGCCATATGCAGCGGAAACCCACAGGCAGGAAACGACTCAAGCCACATAATAATGACCGAACGGTGTGACGGCGAGCTGGAGAGGATGGGTGGAAAATGCCATGGAAACCGCTATCAATTCGACCCTAGGGTCGAAAAGTACAATGAAATATCGCCCATGTTTCGATTCGGCGATGGAAATGCGGACCATGGTCAGAATATGAAGTCGAACATTCTTGAAATGATGGAACGCGAAGGAAACGGGCCGGAATTTTGGAGAGCGCTCCATAAAGGGGCAGCTGAGCTCTTACCGAGCAGCTCTTCTGCCGAACCGGGACGAAGACGTTGAGTGTCTGATATTTGCATGGTTTTTCGTTTGAATGGCTTTTCACTGCATGGCTTTTGGTTCCATTTGAGGTCTTGAAAGGGAGGGAGTAATAGTCTTGGAAGTGGCATGGACTTCATAATACTGGGAGGAACAGCATGACTTTAATGTATGATGATATTTTAACAACTCTACTCTTTACACAAAACAAAACACAAACGTAGGTACAAGTCGGAAGAGATGGTTTTCGATTTTGATAAGATCATGAATCCCAGAGTAATGAGTTTGGCATAGTGAATTTTGGTTGAGATCTTAAATGATTCATTCATCTTGGGTGGCTGAGTCTGGATAGAAAGACAACATGGTTCATGTCGCTCCTTTCACACATGGCGCCTTCCACATCAACTTGATGCATAACATCATTCGAGCATTCGAGCATTCGAGCATTCGAGCATTCGAGCATTCGAGCATTCGAGCATTCGAGCATTCGAGCATTCGAGCATTCGAGCATTCGAGCATTCGAGCATTCGAGCATTCGAGGCTGTAGAGTATTCGAGGCTGTAGTTGAGAATTCGAGGTTGTTGTCGAGGATTGAGGTTGTAAAGAAAGGCTAGGTGTGTAAACATCTTTGAGCATCTTGGAGTATCCAAGAGTCTGGAAAGAAATGCAGCATGGTGCATGTCGCACCTACTGTAATGAGCTCCTTCCACATCAACTTGATGTCGAAGGTGCCTTCCCAGAGCACTGGATACTTCACTGGATACTTGCAAACTTTGCAGAAATCCATCAATTGAAGCTTCTTGATTGGCACCCATCATTCTTCAACATCCATATACAACTTCAACACTCGCTGATCTTCAAGTATACCAGTATACGTCATCAAAACTACGATATCGTCACACAAGCATTATCAAGATCTCCCTCCGAAGCTGAAACAATGTGTAGCATCCACGTACGCGAGTACACCGAGTGTGAACACGACGTGATCATCCGCTACAATTGCGCCTCATGTCCCATGCAAACTCGAATCCCGACAAGCCGCAGTGGCGACAGAGTATACGCCGAAAGCCTCTTTCTCACCGCTTCCGAGGTCCCATCTATCGAACGAATTGCACCCGGTACCTATATTACCAAAAAGGTTCGAAAGGTTCTGAAATGGATGGGCGTTGTTAAGACTTGCTACGAAAACGCCCACAAAGATGATGATGAATTGGGAGAGCACGACTGGGAAGAGAACATAACATATGATGAGGTCAACAGTGCGTGTACTGGAGTACCAGGATCGATTTGTCGGGGTGAGAAGGGAGTACATCAGTGGACGAGAGGGAAAGATAGACCGCTGGAGAACTATCTGGGTCGGTGGAAGAGGAGAGAAGCGATTGATAGGTGGATGACCAGACCAGATAAGGAGCGTCTGGAAGCTCATGAGAGGAGTACTGCTCATCTGGGGAAACATGACTACGGCCCGCTGTGCTACATCTAGGAGAGTACAACTGATATTCCAGACATGCTGGACATTCAGATTGGTGATGGTTGGCATACGACCACAGCTTGTATGGTATATCTGAAAGGGATAAATGCCATAGGGTCCGGAACTCATGAGCATGTACCCAAGCGTTAATCACAAGAGCAAATTTTCTGCTTCACAATTGAAGATCTCCTGTGAGATGCAACACTGCTCCGTAATTCAACCAATCTCAACGTCTTCCTGGCTTTTGTTGCACGTCGACTCGTCGCCTGGGAGCTGTTCCGGAGGGAATGACTTCAAATTGCTCCATGAGCATACAGAAAATGCATGCAAGTCCGGCACTCGCAGATCCATGCCTGCAGATTTATGATCGACGATGAGACAGAAAACAGTTCAAAGCAAGCATCAAGGTATGGGAAACGTAAGCAAGGGTGACAACATGGGAAAACACGCATGGGGAAGGAAATTCCCTTTCCCTTGTCCCGGTAGTATTTGGGATATCCTTGCTCATAGAGTACCGTTCGATACGCCGACAGCCTCGAGACAGCCTTGAAGAGTGACATCTGAAGCAATACAACCTAAGAATCCTTAGAAGTCACAGTCGTAGAGAGGAAAAGCGCCAAAGAGTCTGAACACAGTTCAGTGAACACCTATCCAGGCCACCAAGCATGTCCTCTCCTCTCCCAGAATAGGAAGCCAAGACCTGTCACTGAATCAACGTATCATGTATTCAGAATACGCGCGGAGGTCTTCTCCTCGTAGATCTTCAAGAGGCGAAAAGCGTTGAACATGGGTAAACTCGAAAATCCCATGCTCAACAAACCTGGAGGCGGCCCGTTCGCGGGAAATCAGCCCCGCGACCCGTCTGCTTAGCCGGCGTGTGCGACGTGCAACACGATGTTTCCTGGGTTCCTAATCCAGGTCTTGCTCACTCCTTTCCTCTGTGCCGCGGTAGTCGAAGGTCTGTGGGAGGGAGAAGGAGAAAGTATGTGCGGGCGCAGGCGGGCGCGGTTCGGGAGATGGAGATGGACGAGGGATGTATGTTGGGGATAATCCGATATGGAGAGGGATTGAGGGAGGCGAGCCGCTGCCCCCGAGCGAGAGCCGACGGTGTCGATGTGCAACAGGAAGTTACAGCAAAAAGGTTACTGGATGTTGGATACGGTGAAGGGATGTTGGTTCGCTGGAAAAAGTTTGATACAGACGAGACGGAGTTTGTGATTATGCTGGCGTTGGTTGGTGGAGGAAACAGCCGGGCCTGGGCCTGAGGTGGGAAAATTGACGGTACTGTAGCCGACGTGTTTGAGTAAGGGAGCCGACGACGACTTGCAACAAACGTCGCCTTTATGCTTTATGAATCATGCTGGAAAGACAATCTAACGGTTGAGTTCTAATCCGTGAAATGCAATTTGGGAGTGCAGATTAGGGTTCCTAAATTACATGTAATGCCGACCGTTTTCTAAGTAATTGTAAATGTAAGGCAAAAAGCATTTTACAGTGACATTTACTCACGTAGCACTAAGTCTAGCCTAAAAAGGCTTACATACCTCGCTTAAGGCCGGAAGGAGCTAATGTCCGAAGACTTGGCAAGATTCGAGATTAAAGTTCCTAATACTCGAGCTATTCTTTTGCTTCGTAATATATAAGCTATAACCTTGATTACTGATATAATACTATAACCCTTCACGCTCAAAAGTATTTTACAATACGTGAAATCTGGACCGTCTGACAATTACAACTGTATCGTTACAATCAGGAACACTAGTGCAGACATGGTCGTGAAATTTCACCCCAAGATATTCAAGAAGTCCAGAGTGCTTGGAAGCCCCTTGAGAGGCACAAATGGGGAATCGGGGCGGTGTCCATATGTGCGTCAAAGTGGATAATTGCGAGAGGCTTTCGATGGGTAGTGTTGAGTGCTCGCAGAATGGGGAGAGAAATGGAATGGTCGCCGCCCAGAGTAATTATGATAGGTTTCATATGCTGGCCTCTTGAGCTACTGGTCGTTTGAGAACTGTATGCTGCTCGACTCCCTAGTTCAAGGTATGCTTCTGTAAGTTGTCACATTGCTAACGAATTGTCGAAAGGAGAAAGTGGGACGTCTCTACAATCAATGATTTTCGCCCACGAGGTATAGGGATTATGACCAGCTCGCACGTTGAAGCCACATCCAGCGCTTTGCCGCATGCTTGCCTCTCGAATGGCTCGTGGTCCAAAACTTGCTCCTAGCATATGTTCAGAGTGTATTCATGGAGTTTAAGATAACATGTTTCATCACTTGGTCTGTAGCTGATAGCAGTATCGAATGGTGCACCTAGAACAGCGATATCCAATTCGAAATCGGGAATTGTAAGGCAGGACACATGAGGCAAATGTGCGAAAGTCGTGATACCCGAAAAGCTATTCTTCGATTGTATCAGTACTTCATCATCATTGTCTCAATTTTGACTCGAAAAGCCTCGCCGTTGTGTGAAGCGCCGGGGCTGAATGGTCGCTCTTCCGCCACTTGCCAAAAACAGTGTGCCTCCAGCCTCATTTTCAGGATTGCGCACCCCCGCTTCATTTTTCTAATGAAATCACCGATATCGCGACTGCTCCTTCTAATGTTCTTGAGCTTCTTTTTCGTGTCCTATTTGTGGCAAAGAACCACCCTTTCTAGCATCCTGTTTAGCCCTTCCAAACGGCTTGGATCATCGAACGCACTCGTCATGAAAGAATTAGATCTCCTCAGGCTTTCGGCCTCAGGTCTACAGAAGCTGCTTCAGAAGGGTGAGCTCACAAGTGTCCATCTTGTGAAGGCTTGCTTGGGCCAAATCAAGAAATATGACCGTGATGGGCCTTCTCTTCGTGCCATCATCTCCTTTCCTCAGGAAGACAACATTCTCGCGATTGCGGAACACCTGGATAAGGAGCGGGCCAGCGGGAAGGTTAGAGGCCCATTCCACGGCCTCCCAATCATAGTAAAAGCAAGTCCCCAAGTGATCACGTTTGGAAGGATATGTACTAAACCGCACAGGATTCTATCAATACTGACCCTTCTCTTGGCATGAAAACTACGCTGGGCTCATATGCTTTCGAGTTATCTTTTCCTAAGTCGAATGCGATAATTATTGACAGAGTAATCCACTGGATATCCCTTTGTTTCAGTACTGATGTGCCTAGCTTATAGAGAAAGGCCTTATCATATTGGGGAAGGCAAGCCTTACAGTGAGACAGCCCGTCCCATGTCTGGACATTTTGCTTACTCTGACAGGAACTGGGCAACTTTAAGTAAGATTTCGATCAGATCCAATTCTACACTTCTCCTAAAGTTTGCTAAAATGTCAAGGGGCGACAATTTGACGTCAGGGTGGTCGGCTTTGAACGGGCAGACACAGTCAGCGTATGTTGAAGGGGGGGTTAAACCCCGAGAGATGCGTCTCGGTCATTCGGTACGAGTGGAATGAGCTTCATGGGATTTGGCATTGACTAGATGCCAGGCACCTGGTGGCTCTTCTTCTGGCTCGGCTGTTGGGGTGTCTGCTGGGTATAGCCCCCTCTCCATCGGAACAGAAGCAGACGGGTCTCTCGTCACACCTGCTTCACGGGCTGCCTTGTTCGGCATGAAACCAACTGCGGGTACAACACCGACGGAAGGCGTCATGGTCATCTCAAACTACTTCGATACCCTTGGAGCAATGGCAAAATCGGTCTCTGATCTCGCTACTCTGGTCCAGTATCTGCAAGATCAAGCAATAGACCTTACTTCCCTCCAGAAGGATTGGTCTGGCCTTCGTTTGGGCATTGTTGATCCTGCCAAGTGGTTTCTGCCTGCATCACTTGTAACGCCGAATGAAGAAGTACAAGAGCAAATAGTAAGTCTGCTCCATTACGATTATCTCTGCCGGTCTTACTTTGGGTCCGAACTGACCAAGCCATCAAGACGACCGCAATTGAAGATAGCATTCGGATTATACAGGACAATGGGGGCGAAGTAGTCTGTCCGATCGAGCTTCAACACCCTTCTGAAGCTGGAATTTGGGATAAGATGGGAATGATCATGGGTGAGCATTGTCGCAGTCGTCGTGGCCATTTACTAATGTGTACTAGACTATGAGTCCCGTAGCGCTGTTGAAAATTATCTGGCTACCCGCGATGATCCCAAGATGAGGACTCTTGAGGATATAATCGAGTTCAATACCAAGCACGCTGATCTTGAGCTACCGAAGGGTCGCTAATAATAATCTTGATTAGTAAATCTGCTAACGACTATCTCAGACTATCCTAATCAAAATGCACTCTTGGATGCTGTCCATCACAATATCTCAATGGCCGAATACGAGGAAGCCAAGGTCTCTCTTCGCAACATCGCCTTGCATGAGGCGCTGAAAGGACCTTGAAGGATAACGACCTAAATGCTATTCTTGGCCCCACTGATGGGCCTCTCGCGAGTATTGCGGCATCAGCTGGTAAGCATCATCTTTCATAGTTCTAAATAATTTGGCTGATTATGGTTTCAGGTGCGCCTATAGCAACCATGCCTTTGGGATGTCTCAAACTGAATGGGAGGCCTTTCGGAGTATCAGTGATGGCTCTACCGCACCAAGAGGATATTCTCTTCAAAGTAATGAGTGCGTTTGAGTCAACATTTCCCAAGCGCGCCCTTCCCTCCCTCTTAGTTTATGTAAAGGAATCTGCGAGTCTCTAGCGTATTTAGTCTTTATAAATTAAGCAGTATACCTCTCTAGACTTCTTATACTGTAAGCAGTCCGTACAATTTAATTTTTAAAGCAGCTAATCTGCAATGGGCAAGTCCGTCCTGTCTCCTTCACTAACATTGTGATAGAGACACAATTCCTTGGTAAAAGTTCAAAGGAGCGAAGTTAAGTGGCTGTAAAAATGGAACTCGTTGTACGGAATTTATATAAACCGTTGGGAACTTATCTTTTGTCTCAGCCTGGGAACATCAACTTGCCCGTCTGCACCACAGTAGGTCGTCCCGCATCGCTAAGCACTTTGTGAATGGTGTCCATAAGCATCAAATCACTGCCTTGGTGGGAGTTAGCGATTTTTATTACATGTCCAAAGCTTGACTAACCTGGTAGAGACATCAGACCAAGAGCGAATGGCAGCTGCTCTATGTTTTGGGTAATCTTAGAGATATATTCGATATGACCGACTACAAAGATCTATTAGTGTCGCTCCCACGCTCTGCGAGTTTTTCGTACCCCGAACAATCAACTCAGTTGCTTCCATTACTGGGGCAAGGAAGAGGCTGTTGATTCCGGATAAGGTTTTCTCGAAACTGGACACGTTAGATTTGGTGAAAACAAGTCCGATGATTTAAAATGAGTAAGGAAAAGAGAGCATTACTCTCCACGTGGAAAATGGAGCCAGGCTAGTCATGGCCGCGGTTTCCTCAGTGTGAGGCTCGAGGCTGTCTCATGCATCTCTCCCGTCCTGTAGGCGACAGCGCCACATCAACATCCTTCATCAGGCATTATGCAGCACAATCCCACTCGATTCGCTGAGCATTACTAAGTCTAGACATCTTCGAGATAGTAGTCGCTTCGTCCTCGCGCCTGGATTGATAGCACCCAAACAAGTATCATGTCTTTCGCTCAGCTGCAGGACCCCGCATACTTCGCTCCATGTGAAGGCGCTCAAGTAGGCAGACTGTGAATCGTTCATCCAACCAAGACCACCTCAATGGCTTTCGAATTCGTAATCGTGGGTACCCATACCCAACCCTGAGTTAGTTACCACCAACGCAGGGCGTAATGGCTTTACATCCTGCATATTCCGTACCAAATTCCCAGCTCCGTCGTGGTCAGGCCGAGATGGGACGAAAGAGAGGGGGGTCATCTAGGCAGAAGATGACCTGCGAGCGACCGATAGGATGCATGGTCTGCTATAGCTTTGTGTTGCATGATGGTGGTAGGAGTTGAAGTTTCTAAGTTTTCAAGGTCCGAGTGCTTCGAGGATATACTCGGCAGGATGGGCTAGGCCCGATTAAGCAGAACATGATCACATGTCGATTTCCATCCAGGAAGGATTTGCCGATAAATAGGCTAGAGGAATCTAGAGGAGATCTCGTTGCAAGAATAGAGTTGAAAGTTGATGATTATTGAACCAACAGTCAAACTCGGTAGGGTGTACAGACGGATTTGGATTATGCAGCTGTTCGTCTACTCGCTTCCACCCAACAACATGAGTCCCTAAAGAAAAAGCTCCAATGTTACAAAAAGCATCTGACAAACTAGAGTCAATAAAGCGAGATAAACCTCCAAGCCGTTCTTTAAACTCCTTGACATATATCAATTCTGAATTCATCTCCTTGCTAGCTCATTACATGTCAGAGTCAATCCCAGTAGCATGAGTACAAACGTCGTCCCACTTTCAACCCTCATCATCCTTCCTCTTCTCCTCCATCCTTTTGCCTCCCTACTCAGGAACAACAGGCCAAAACACCTCCTCAGCACTCAAAATCCGCCTCCAAACCACTTCCACGCCCTCCAGCCTCCCCTTCACATCATTCCCCTCCTCCTTACCAACCCCATCCTCTCCAATCCCTTTATTCCAAAAATCATCAAGCAATCCCCCGATCTTCTCCACGAAATCCTCAAACTCCTTACTCGTCCAATTAGGAATAAACTCCTTCCTCACCGCACCACCATCCGCATCTTCCATTCCCTCTTTACCCCCTACTCCCCCCTCATCCTTCCCCTTTACCCCATCACCTCCAGACGAAGCAGAAGAGAAAGATTTCGCCCAACTCCAAGCATCAAAATAACACCTCTCCATTCCCCAAAGCAGGACCAGCGCCTCTAATACCCCACCATCTTTTCCTCCGTCATCCTCAAATCTACCCCCAACCTCAGAGAAGAGATCTCGATAAAGCACCACCCCCTGCCCAACCATCTCAAACCCCCCTTTTGGAGGGGAAAGAGGTAGGTCGTATCTCTCCGCTACTTCGTCAAAGAATGAAAGTTCTCTTTTGATGTTCGATATCGCATCTTTCAACAGTCCCTCTAACTTCTCAATCAAACCCCCTCCTTCCCCCTTCCCATCCTCCTGGACAGCAACATCCTCAAGCCCATCTAGAAACCCCTTAACAAACCCAAGATACCCCTCAGCATACAATCTATCCTGACCAAGCCACTGCGAAAGAATATTCTTCGCCAATATCCCACTCCCCGCTCTTTCAAGGAACCGGGATTGCGTTGCTTTCTTGTAGCCCTCAGGATCGAGGGTTAGGAGGTGGGATGTTAGGGATTCGATGTTTGACATTGACATTGAGTTTGAGGATGGCATGGTTCGATCGTTCGTTCGTTTGTTCGTTTGTTTGTTTGTTTATATATATATATATATATATGGAAGTGGAGGATGATGCGGTGTTAGATTTATGGGAAGGATGAGATGATGTGAGTGAGTGAGTGTGGTGATGATTGTTGGTGGGTAGTGGGGGTGTGGGTGTAAATGTGTATGTTGTATGTATATGGGAAGCGAGGGTAGTTAGGTAGGTAGGTTGTGGGGTGAATATTCACAATCAAGGGGTGTGAATCACAGAGGCATGGGGAGGTTTTGATCGACAATCCCAAATAGCATCAAGACTATGACGTTATGTTGCAGATGATAGTATATTTACAGTGGGCACGATTGTTCTTACTGTCAGCATATGCGAGTTAGGGTTACGTCTATCAGACACAATAAAGGTCCTCGGTCTGGCAATATCATGTTAGATCACATCACTTCGTAGGTCACCAGCATCATGCACAAAGATTGGTAGATTACGAGTTTGATAGACTAATCGACGACAATACAACAAGCTGGGTCACCATCCCTTCAGAAGAGGGGAGACACCAAAGCCAACGCACGCAATAGAAGAAATACCAGCCAAGGAAATAAAAAAAAGGCACAAGCCACGAGACCTCAACAGTCCAAGGATCCTCCCCTGAGAAAGAACTCCAAGCTGTCGCTATCCGCGCCCGCTGCCCAAAGCCAATGATGAAACGGAAATACAATATAACTTTTTCTGTCCACGACTAATAGCGTCATTGCTGAGCCCCTGTGCTAGCTGCTACTATTGTCTCCGAGGGTAAAGAACCTTAGTATCTTCCCCCCAATCCATGAGGTGGTGCCGGTACATAAGACCAAAACATGATTCATTGACCACGTCGCAAAGCAATATTCTTCCAGTGATCCCTCTCAGCCTTCAGCTTTGCAATCTCATCCTCAAGCTCTTCGAAACGTTGCATCTTGCGCTGACGAGACTTTCGGGCTGCCAAGGTGTTACGCGCACGCTTCATAGCCACCGTGTCGTTCGGATCTTCGACGACGATAGGTGGAAGAGGCTTGTCACGCTTGCGAACACCAGAGACAGACACACCCGTTGGTGGAGACGAGGCAGTACCAGAACGACGACGAGATGATCGGAGGGCTTCAGAAACCTCAAGCTCCTCTTCGGGAAGAAGTGGAGAGTTGTCAACATCTTGAGACTGGACTTGGTCGAGTTGGTCATCCTGAGGGAAAAGAGGATACCAAGGATCACCAGCGAGCGCTTGATCAATATCGCCGTTGTTGCCTACAAAAGGCGAAACATCGAAGTTATCGTTGTACTCGGGGGACTCGTTGTAGGTTGATGGAGATGTCAAGTTTGTGAATGCAGTTGAGTTGGGAGCTGAAGTGAAAGGATCGCGTTGCAAATCGTGAGGAGATACAGTGCCCATGTTGGTGGAGCTCGATGAGGAAAGGTTCGCGGTTGGATCGTAGATCGTTGGAACGGCAGGGGAAGAGTAAGCCGAGGGAAACGCGTTTTGTGTCGAGGCTCCACCGCCAAAGGCAGTGAACTCATCGAAAAGATCCATATCTATTGTGTGTGAGTCACGGGCCGTTGCAGACGATTGCAGTGAATATTTACCTTGCATAGCCATGTTTGGAGTTTGCGGGACGTGACCTGTTGATTGCGAGAACGGCGGGACTGGAGGACGAGTCTGGCGCTGCTGCAAGTGTGAGGTCGAATTAGGTGCAGAAGATGCGTAGAACTGCTGAGGGCTCTGCGTGGGATTAAACCGGTTGGTGAGATTCGAAGTAGAGATAGAATGTCCTGTAGATTGTATGATCGCGGCAACCCGTTGATTCTGCAGAGCAGCAGCAGATGAGAGGTTTGATGAGTGACGACGATGTTGGCCTGTTACGGCTTGTTTACTGGACACACTAGGGGTACTGCGACCGCTCGGAGTCTCGAACAGAACGAAGTCCTGAGGAGGCTGCTGGGCTTGAGAGCGTTGATGACCGGAGTCGAGATACTGTGTTTGAGGTGATTGTGCCGGCAGGCTCGATGAACTGGAGGGAAGCCATGATGACTGAGAATCCGTTGTGAAAGAGTTGAACTCTTGTGAAGATATGTTGGCGGTTGGAAGACTTGGAAAGCTGAAGCTGGAAGCTGTGCTTGAAGTCAGAAGTTCCGGGAAAGGAAGTTCTGAGGTTGGTTGGTGAGGGGAGAGGGGTTGTATGGTGTTGAATTGGGACGGAATGGTGACTGAGGTGTCTGGGGTAGTCGTGATGACTGGTGGTTTAGAACATCTTGGGCTTGCAATCGATGTTCTGGTATTGTTGTATGGAGTCAATGTGGTGGATGAGAAGAGAAAAAGAAGAGTCAGAGTCGATGCCTAAGGGCGGATGGCTGGGTATTTAATCGCTGGTGCGCGCCCACGAAGCGAACGTAAGCAATGCTGAGATGGGCCTAGCTGCGAAAGTTGTGAGTCACCGGCAAAAGTGGAGACACCTGGACGAACACTGAGTCGTTGATTTGCTGGCGCTAGACGGCACTAGCATCGTGGGTTTGAGGCAGCACAATAAATCCGGGAGGCCTCCCCTATCGATATTGTATGTTGTTACACGCATCATTACCGTCAGAACCACATCTGTTTGAAGGACCATATCTACGTTGTTTGTCCTCACCTCCCCCTCCCTTTCCTCCCATCTCTGCGCGACCACCAACGGAGTAGGGAGGGAGTATGGTGAATATGGCGGAGTTCAAACCATCTATTCCGCCCTGCGCCAGGGCGTACAGCCCGCCGGCCCTGAGTTAGTTTAGCCTGTGCCGCACCAGCTTGAGATCAGATGGCGGCCTTGGGAGATAAGCACGGCGAAAAGAAAAGTCACTTTGACATCGGAAATACGAGCCACGCGCAGTACAAAAGTCAAGACTCCTCCTGCGTTACTTGTGGCTGTTGCATTGGTGGATGTTCGAGTCCTGCAGGACTACTGTACTGATTGGTACGTACACGGTCTTGTGCCTCCGTCAGGCTCTCTCCCGACAACTTGCAGCAACGAATTATCTGTCCTCAGAACCTCAGAAGCCCTAAAACAAAATCACGCTCAACTGGGGCTGGGATGCGACGCAGAGGGTAGTGGGCTTTGCTAACGACACCGAACCTCAAAAGAGAAATCTGTTCCTCCCGCCTACCACAACCAGTCGCCGGGAGAAGATACCTCCACACCGGTCAAGCATGAACCTGGGTACCTGGCACCGGTCAAGAGATGTCAAGATGCGCCCTTCATGTCAAACTGTATTTGCCCGAACGATATCACAGAATTTGGACTATGCGCAAATGCGCGAAACTCTTCTCTGCGAGTATCCAAACCCCTCATTTCTCTTCCCATACCCCACAGTATCTCGTCTCATATGTCGAGAGTCTCTGTGACTCATCTCTCATCTCGGCATGCTCGAGACCCCAGCAAAAATGGCACTGCTTCAGTTCTAAAGTTCGGTTTGTGGCACGAAGCAGCTCATTGGTTGCTTCGCTCTTCGAGGCTTGACTGCGGCCAGTTGCACTGCATGAGGCTGCATAAACTGGGAAACTGCTGACAAAAGTACGTGAGGGAACGAGAAAGAGCGGTGTTTGTTTGACTTCAAAGTCGACATGCAGGTCAGCTTGGTAAGTCCAGGTTGTCACTGTTCAGGAGGCCTCATCCGGCGTCACGTGCGACTCGTTATTTCGCTGTTCCTGTTTATCGATCATCCTACTAGAGGAGGTAAATATGAGTGCAAGATTTCATCGCTTTGCTGAACCCAGAGTGGATATTCTTCATTTTCAAAAGCGCTCTGTAGGGCTTCACGTGCCTACCTAGGGTATCTGAACAACCTGCAAACTATGCCTCCCGTCTCTACCTGCATCACCTCCAAGTTCAAACGCTGAAATCCTTATTATCGGCACCAAAATGCTTCCAAGCACGTCCAATATCCAAGTCCTCGCTCTTACTCCTCGCAGACATCAATATATCTTTCTTCCCATCTTCATGCAGATACATCACACTCTCGTTCTTGCCTAGACTCAACTTCAAAGCACCTTCTACAAAATGAGGCTTGTATATCCTCGAGGCGTCTTGTCCCTGAATCGAGGAGAGGATGTTTGATATGACTATTTCAGCCTGCATCATACCGGCTCTCGCCATCTTTGGACCAGGTGTCTCAGCCACATCACCAAGTGCGAAGATGTGGGAATGTGCTGGATCCTGAAGCTGAAGTGTTGGCTTGACATTTATCCTCCCAGAACTTGCTAGAATACGAGGACTAAGTTTGCTGAAGATGCCAGAATTTGGTGTTTGTCCGGTACAAGGTATCTATCATTCTCGTCAGCTTGCTTTACACATTCTCAAGAACCTTGACTCACCACCAGATCGAAATCCTCGCTCTGTCCAGTCTTGAAAGTCAACGTAGTAGCCTTCTCCATCTCACCACGACTCGGCACCACAGGCCTCTCTCCAAGCCTCAACCTAACGCCCAAATCTCCCAACTTCTCCGCAACATGCTCATGCAGTCTCTCTCCAAAACTAGGCAACAACCGGTCCCTCGAATGTATCAACACTACATCCTTCTCCGGAAAATAACTCTTGATATCAGACGACAACTGCACCCCAACCGCTCCACCACCAACAAGCGCGATCCTCCGACTCGCCCTCACAGCATCCTGCATAATCCTCAACTCCTCCGCTCCTCCCTTCTTCTCTGAACTCAGGACCTTTGCAGGAAACGGCTGCTTACTCCCCGTTGCCACAGCCAGAAATTCAAATGGTACTCTCTCACCATCCGCCAACTCAACAACACCCCCCTTCTCACCAACCTCAACACCCGTCGCCATCCCCCTCACCTGCTCAAAAATTCCCTTCGGCGCACCCCTCCCCAAATTCGTATAAGGAATAAACGCACTCTCTTCGTGCCCAGCCAGTACTGAGAACCGGGGAAAATTGAACGAGTAATTAAAATGACTATTCTTCTCTACCAACACGACTCTATATCCAGTAGGTAGCGTCTCGGTAAGTCGTTTAACAAGAGCGACGCCTGTGAAGGAGCCGCCTACGACGACGACGTTGAGAGGTGATGAAACGCGGGTGTAGGTTAGTCTGTGGTGCAGGGAGGAGAGTTTTTGATGGAGGAGGGTGAGGCTGAAGGAGAGGATTATGCGGGCGTAGACTGCTATGAGGCGGAGTTTGTCGGATGCCATGATTGAGTTTGATAGAGCAAGCAATACAAATTGTTCAAGATGGGAAATACAAAAAGTAAAATGAAAAAGAGAAATGACAATGGGAAGCAGATGAGTCCAGTATTATATCCATCAATCCTTCAACCTACCCGCGCCACGCAACATCCCCATAAATCCATAATTCGGACCTTCCCATCTCCCGACCTCGCTTTCTTACCTTTTCTTACCCATTCAAAGCACCTTTCTCCCCTTCCAACTCATTTCCCACGCCCTGTCAACCTATTCTCGGCCTCTCGCCTCACCCGGCGACCCAAAATACCTTGTCCATCTCCATGGAACTTCCGCGCCCCACTCGGTGAATTATTCTATTGATGGGTTTGGCGACGCCAAGACCTGAAATAGAGTTATCTGATTCATCTGATAAGAACTTAATAGCCTCCTGGTTCGAGTTCATTCCGGTTTTCGGATGGAAGGTGGTGGGAGGGATAGGCTGTTAGGGGTAGACGGAGTGAGAGGGAGGTGTTGGCTCAGACTCGGACTCGGGGGTTTGGTTCGTCGGACAAGTCGGGTTTGTTCTTATCCCCGAGGTTCCGAGGGAAGAGGGAGCTTATCCCCTCTTCAAGTTCAAACACTTCCCTTCTTCCCTTCCACCCTCTCACTTCCGGGAACTTGGAAAGCATAATTCTGCACAAGTTGTGCAAGTCCTTGACAGAGGTCTGAGCAATCCAAACCCTGTCAATTTCTGTCCAGCGGCTTGATTCATCTTGCGGTGAGGTGGAATCGGGCAGGGTACAGTTTGTGATGCCTAAATCCCGTTGCTTTTTTGTCTCGTCTCCCTGTCTACGGTAGAGTACCTGCATTGTTATCTTACCTATCTCTCAATCCTCTCTCTTCATCGTTTTCCTTCTCGTCTACGTCGTCTGAATTTATGCTACTCAATTGACCCCTCTTTCTCTCTCTTCCCAATTCACAATGCCCATCACAATACTTGCTGCTGATTATATCGAGAACTTGGTGAATGAGGGCGCCGCTATTGTTATTTATGATGGGAGGGTATTGAAACTCGATAGTTGGTTGAAACATCATCCTGGAGGTGAAAAGGCGATTTTACATATGGTGGGGAGGGACGCAACGGATCAGATAAATGCGTTTGTTTTCCTCCTTCATTGTCTACATTACTCCCTTCTTCTTCTTTTTCTCCAATCCTCATCTCATCCCTCTTCTGTAATTCTCGGCGTATGAGCACGAGTAGCGCTAATGAATGTCCAGCTTTCACTCAGAAAAAACACGGAAGTCAATGTTTCGCTATGAAATAGGCAGTATTGATGGGAGATGGGAAAATCTCATTCCTCCTATCCAGAGAGCTAGTGAGGGGAAGAATGTACTTGAGATAGGTCACGATTCGGGAGAGAGATTTGGAAGTCAATCTAGCTCACGGGCATCAAGTGTCTTTGAAACCTCTGCTCTCAGAAAACGAGGTTTGGGGACAGAGTCTCCCGTCTCTTCAGTTGAGACCTCTGAGGATGAGGTGAAGTCTGAGACGAATGAGGAAGTTGGAGGGAGCCAGACATTGCATGACGCGAAAATGAGCCGAGAAGACGTCGAGAAAGATGAAGAGAGGATCGTCGCTTCGTTTCGAGATCTTGTCGCGAGACTGGAAGCTGAAGGACTTTACCAATGCAACTACTGGGCTTACCTTACGGAGGTGATCAGGATCTCATTGATTGGTGCTATTATGGTTTTGTTGTTGCGCTGGGAGCAGTACATCTTGTCAGCCATTGCACTCGGAACGTTCTGGCATCGTAAGTCTCATCACCTTCTCCGACTTCCAAGAACCTCACTGCCGGACACTGACCCCTGCCCAGAACTAGTATTCATAGCCCACGACGCCGGCCACCTAGGAATAACCCACAACTACCAAACCGACACCCTCCTCGGCATCCTCCTCTCCTCCACCCTCGGCGGCCTCTCCCTCACCTGGTGGAAAACCAACCACAACATCCACCACCTAACCACCAACTCCCCCTCCCACGACCCAGACATCCAACACCTCCCCTACCTCGCCATCACACCTTCTTTCTTCGATTCCCTCTACTCAACATACTACTCCCGCATCATGCCCTACACCACTTTCGCCTCGAAAATCATGCCTGGACAACAATACCTCTACTACCCCCTCCTCTGTTTCGGCCGCTTTAACCTCTACTTCCTATCCCTCCAACACCTCTTCACCCCCCGCCCAAAAACAAAAAACAAGTTGACCCTCTCCCACCTTCCCCTCGAAATCCTCGGCCAGATAATCTTCTGGTACTGGTTCGGCTACCACCTCCTCTACCACACCCTCCCCACCCCGTTCGCCCGACTAACATACACCCTAACCTCCCATTTCGTCACCATGCCCTTACACGTCCAATTCTCCCTCTCCCATTTCGCAATGACCACTTCCTCCCCTACCCAAAGAAGCGAGAGCTGGGCAGTCCAACAGTTGAGGACGACGATGGATGTGGAATGTCCCGAGTGGATGGATTGGGTGCATGGGGGGTTGCAGTTTCAGACTATTCATCACCTTTTCCCGAGGTTGCCGAGACATAATTTGAGGAGGGCTAGTATGTTTATTTCATCTTTTTATTTCATAGTATCTCAGCAGCCGGGAACCTCATAGGTATTCTTGGGAGTGGGCTAGGTGCCTTGCTTATTGTCTTTTTCGATAGAGTCAGGTATCAGGCTAATTCATTGATAGGTGAGCTTGTAAAGGTTTGGGCGAAAGAGGTGGGATTGCGGTACGAGGTTTATGGCTTTGTGGAGTGTAATGGACGAGTGCTAGGGAGGTTAGAAGAGGTGGGACGACAGGCAAGGATTTTCAAGGAGGCGCATGTTGCGGTGGTGGACAAAGGTGAGTGGTTACATGGAGATTGGGAGTAGGCGTTACAGACTTGGCTTTGGAAGAGTCTTGATTTCATACGATGTAGGTTATATGAGGATGGTTTTGTACAGAGGAGTTGAGGTACCTTTACGTTGTGGGGGTAGCAAATCATGAGTGACATTCTGAGTTTGCTTATCACTTTTCCACAAATCCACCATCACATGGGAAGATAGAGGAACGATGCCTTCGAAAGACAATGTTTTTACAAATGAGTAATGCCACCAGAACTCAGAATACAAGAATTCTACCCTATGAAAAATACCCAATAACAATCAATAACAGTACCAGAAGGAAATACACAAGTCTTGCATGATCCAGGACTACAACCAGTAGACCCTTGCGCCCAGAACCAGAAAAAATAACAGGGTTCTAATCACTGCGCTCACTCCCACAATCCACACCATCTTCTGGTACCGGCTGCAATTCGTCCACTGTGGCATCTCCGCACACCTCGACTTCCACTTCGTTCTCGATGACTGAACCTTTCCTGAGATCAAAAAACCCTCTGGCTTTCTTGGGACTCTTTGTTTCCTCAATCTCATCTCCACCGACTTCTTTGTCCTCCATGCACACATTGCCTTTCCCCATATCAGTCAAAAACCATGGAGCTGCCGTCGATGGCCAAACACTAGCGTTCGCTATGTCTTTAAAGCTCTTCATAGAGGACAGGTTCTTAAAAGATTGACGGTAACCATTCCAAGGACTCACTTCCGGTGCAAGGAAGTTTACTTGTTCCATGATATCCGTCCCAAAGGCTCTTAGACACATGATTCGACCATTAACGGACTTGAATTTAGCAGCTGCTTCAGAGTCTCCTCTTTTTAGCTTGGCTCCCCACTCTTGTCTTTCCATTTCAAGTTTCACAATCTTCCAGCGCGTTTGAAACATTGCCTGCATGTCATGTATTATTCGACCCTCATTGTCAGACAAACATCCCTTAGCCCTGCTGATATCAGTAAGCAGATATAGGTTAGTGAAAGAACAAGTGCCTTTCTTACTTGATACTGCGAGCCTCTTCCTCCTTGATAACTTCCCAAAGCCTGTATCCTTGAACGTGTCGCAAAATGTTGCGCAAGTCGCGCCCCGAAAGGTCAAGTATGGCTTGCGTGAACTTACCTTGGTCCTTGAGGCGTTCTCCGAGAGTTACATACTCGATGTTTCCGGTTATATAGTTTGGATGAAGTCCATACTTTGTTTGTAGTCCAAGGTATTCCGCGGAGCTTAGTCTGTAATCAGATCTGAGTGTTGGGCAGGCGATTCTGTCCATGAGACGTTTGGAAGCGTCATATCCCTTGACCGATGATTTAGATACTGTCTCACTGGGAGGCCTCATAAAGCTCGGTACGTCTTCTGATTGTGCGGTGGTGGTAGGTCCGCTCTGGTTGGCCGGCTGCTTGGACGCATTGTCTTTGAGACTTTCGGCACTGTTCGATGAATACTCGCGTATCAATTGACCATGTGGACCTTGTCGATATCTGGGGTTTGATGCTTTTCGACACTCGACTGCTGATTGAGGGTCCGAGGTATAACCTGAGTGTCTAGCGACAACAGAGCGGTTGTCGTTGGGTACCGGCTGACCCGTTTTGGATTTGGCATTTTCCGTCTCTTTCGACTTGTAATAATCAAGCCTCGTCTTGACGGTTGCTCCCATTCGCGGTACTTGAGGCAATGAATATCCAGATAATTGTACAGTCTCGATACCATGTCTCGTGTTCTCCGGAGATTGACTTGTGATGCTGCAGCAGGCATTATTAGATTTCGACATATCCTCCTGTACTCTCTCAGTAGCGGGTATGTGAACTTGCAGCACCGATTTCCTCGAATCACGAACATGTTTCAAGTTCTGATCCGCATTTTGGGTATCTGCTCGATCATCTCCAAGTACTTCAGGTTGAGCAGTTATAACGGATCGGCAGGCTTGAGGTATCGGTTTAACTTGAAGCATTGGTTTTCGAGACTCGTGAACATGTCTCAAGTCCTGATCTGCCTTCTGAGTTTCTGCTTGATCATCTGCGACCTTTTTAGGCTGAGCAGTTGTCAGGGGTCGGTTGGCTCGGAGGATCGGTTTTCGAGACTCGTGAACGTCCCCCAAGTCCTGGTCTACCATCTTGGTATCTGCTCGATCATCTCTAAGCTTTTCAGGCTGACTTATGTCTCTTCGTGGAGATTTGACGACAAAGGTAGAGAGAGGTGCGGCCCAGCTGTTCTCCCGACGATGACGCTGAGGACCAAGAGGTGACATCTTTCGAGGACCAGTAGGAGCACCTGGCATACCCGCACCTATCGGTGGAGGTTTCTGGGCAACTTGGGAGTAGGACATTATCTTCTTATGGACCGGGGTGGTTGGAGTTGAGAGAGGCTGTTGGGGCGGACGTTTTTCCGGACCTGCCATATTGCTGGTTTTTCCCTGATGGTCCCCAAAATTCAATATCAAGGAGTTTTATTGATGCCGATTGAGGTGTGCCGCAAGAGCTGGATTGCTCGAATCCCCTAATTCATGCGCAATCCCATTGACCTCAAGCCTCTGAAGCGTCGCTGGTAGAGTTGATCCCTCGATTGGTCTTATAGGGCGTGGTTGAGGGAGCTGTGGCGATGAATAATGCCGGGAATGGTGATGTCCTTGGTGTCCTTGATACCCTTGATGATGCTGTTGGAGTGGGAAGTTGGGCTGTGAAACTGTTTGCTGAGGTGGAATGAATGATGGAACGGGCGGTTGCTGAAAGTGGTAGGTACGATTCTGAAAATCGGAGAGAGCAGTGTCTGCGTGTTGGCCTTGGCTACCCATAGCGTAGTTCATATCTGAGGAAGGAGCAATCTCTATCATTGGCAACGGGATGTTCGACCACCAGCATGACGTTGAATCTGCCCACAGTCTGTAGGGAGCAGGTTCCAGAGGAGTATGCAAACCTGCAGCAGTGTCGATGGTCTGTTGCTGGGAGTGGTGAGCGGTCCTCGCTTCTCCAATACTTCCCAGGTTTTGGCGATGGTCACGAGACATTGGAGGATCCAAGCCAGGCATACTCGAATGATTAAGAATGCTTATCATGCTTGGATGGCGTTCACCAGTCTCGCTGTTCTCATACAACCACTGGTTGGTATCGGCAATCCATTGAGCAATATAGCCTTTCGGTGGAGAGGGGACAGGACTTGTTCCATCGTTGGCGGAGACTAATGCGATATTGATCAGCTTGAAGATATTGGATAGGGCTAAGGAAAGGAATTGGAATGCTCTTCTTCTTATCAAGGAAATGTTCTTACCTTCTAGTGTCGGGTTTGCGTCCATGATGGATACTGAAATGCCTTCAATTTCGTTGAGATAGTGTGAGACTTTCAAGTCGGGCACCTTGTATTAGACGCAGGTGTGGTTTGTGTAGTTCAAGGAAACTTGTCCTACTGCTGGAGTGCGTATGGGTGTGAAAAAGCTTGTCACTGAGATGAAATTGAAGAAGGAAGAAAGAAAAAATTCAAACATCTTAAAGTCTATCGAGGCTTGATATTGCTAAGAGCGGAAGATCCAACTCCTCCCCCAAAACGAGATCAAGGGAACCGAGCGGGAGCGAGCGGGCCATGAAAGAACGGCCTACTACTCTAAACACTAAAGGACCATGCATCAGCCATAGAGACGAAGACTACTACAAAGACAAATTCTATGCTACCTGGCGACTCCTTTTTCTCGTGTACAATCTACTCGCTCCACCACCAAGGAAGCTAAGTTTTCATTCAGGAACCAAATGCCATGTCTCAGCACACGCACGCCCATGCCATGCGACCTCCAGGAACATACAAACAGAAACAAAGTGAGCCGTGTTTCATAAAACAAGGGAACGCTAGCAGAGCTTTTGAAAGCCGTGCTGCATGGTATATCAAAACCGCAGAAGTGACAAAAGAAAAAGATATCGGGGAGTGCTTAGCGTAGCCCAATGACGCTCATCTCCAAAGTCCAAACCCTTCGGATCCAGACTTTCAGCTTCCCATCGACACCATCGACATTTTCCAATTCGACACCCTCCCACCAGCATCTACGCGCAGGCTTTCTCCAGAAAAGGAGAAGCTTCTGAGCCATCCCAACAGCATTGTTTCCCATATCGTTGCGAACATCGGTGCGTAATCTAGCAAGAGCAAGACTGCAAATGACGGCCTTGTTCGGTTCGTTGGCTCGGTGACCCCAGATATCGTCGTGATTGAAGCCACTGTTAATCATTAGCCACGTAACAAAACCCAGGCCGTGGTCGCTTACCCAGCTGTGAGCATCTCAATCAGATGCTGTTCTGTAGTGCCCGTCTCCTCGCTTCTTCGTAGACCTGAGAAAATGCCGTTCTGCCTTAACAAAGCCTTTCCTGCAGCTCTCTTCACCTCGATCATCTCCGGTTGCTCAATGTCGGGCTTGGGCGGTATCACGTAGAAGTCCAGGTCCTCCCTCAATACGATTATTCCTGCTCGATCTTGAAGCATCTCTCTCGCTGATCCCGCCATTGGCTCGATTGGAACAGCATCCGCCTCTGATGGTGATTCCGATGTTGGGATTGTTTGTGCTACATTCCTGAAGAAATCCAGCATATACTGGAGTGATGCAGGGTCATACTGTGAAGTAAGGTCAGCTATGTTTATGTCTAGATTGTATAAGATATTGCGAGTATATTGAGCTGTACGGACATCAACTTGGAAAGCATCCCCCTCATGGAATGTGTTTAAATGACCATCAGGAAGCAGACCGTTCGGGAAGAGTGAGAGTAGAACAAATTCAGGAAGCGTCAAGAGTTCGTCTCTGGAGAGTGTAAAGCGTCGTCCCCTGAAATCATTAGCACGAGAATTTGACAGCGAAATTGTACTTATGGTACCGTAGGTCCATCGTGATATTCTCGTCGGCCCCGACATCTGCAGATCGTGTTAGCAACGTACATTGGCATACACTTTCACACGGCGCATCGTACCTCCTAAAGTATTGATTGGTGGTGCTCCACCTTGCTGCACTTGAGTAATAATACTCGCAGCTCCTCCAGCGGCCGCCATCAGGTATGTAAAAGATTCAAGTGGACTTGATCCCTCTGAATATGCAGGCGGTGGCTCGCTATCCTCGTCTTTCTTTGAAGATTCTCCTTTTGTATCCTGCGGTAGAGCGGCCTTGGTCTCTGCACAAACGTCTCGAGAGGAAGAAGGCTCCGGTGCAACGGGCGCGTAGGCTGGTACTGAGGCAGATGCTCCGGCTTCAGTGACAGCAGTCTTGTAGGCTTCGACAGCTTCTGCGGTCGAGGTGTATAGCGAAGAGAATGGAGGAGGACGTGGTGAAGGTGGTGAAGAACCGGAGGCTTCTGAGATGGGGTATTGGGGAGGCGGTGATTGTGCGCGGTCCTCCAGCTTCGATTGGAGATCGGTCTCGAGGCCGACGTCCCTCAAGGAGTCGTTGGCCTGTGTTGAATTGGACGACGTGATGGCGGAGTTTTCAGGTAAATCTGAGTTTGTAATTGGTTGTGGGCGAGGAGTAGTGGTGGTTCAATGGGCTATAGCATGGGGTTGTTTATGTGATGTGATATCGATCCCGTTGTTGAGCTAAAAAGCGTTAGACTGACTCCTCTTTCCTGGGTCGTCACAACACCCCAAGTCAAGCAACAAGGTTCCAAGAACTACTCTAAAATGCAATTATTCAAACGATACTCAAATACTCAGACTTGATATCGGCATAAATTCATTGATACAAACCTACCATATACTTCATTGCGTCCATCTTCAGTTGTTACTGCCCGCGCTTAAAGAGATTAAGCTCCTACCCCTGTCCTTGCCTGAAGTTGAAGCTCCAAGTTATTCAAGAACCCAAGTATCAAGGAGTAAGCAAAGCCATATGCTTGAAATTTTAACTTCTTTATCGTCTTTCATTGTCTGCTTCCATGCCAAAAAGCTTATATCACACATGCACAACTAAGTAGTTGGCGGTCTTTATCCATTGCATCCACGCCTGCACCTCTGTCAACATTCCAAGAGCAAGCTGCGGGGTCATCACGTTTGCTAAAGTATTCATTGTACTACGCTCCACTGCATCCTCAGCTCTAGCCCCAGCCTCGGGATCAGGATACATACTTGTCGGCGCTTTACAATACTGCGCTGCCATAAAGCGGCGCCGTGTATAAAATGAGCAAATGACTGCAAGATGCCTGCTGGACAAAACTGAGGACACATAACGTTATCCATTTCATTCCATTGATTGTGGTCTATAAAATGTTATAGATACAAAGCTTGCAAGCTATCTATCTGTGTTTGCAACCAGACAGAAACACAGAATCTGATCTGTAACCATTGCCCTTGGGCTTGTCTATGAAAATTCATGGACACGTCATGAGGCTTGCTTGTCATCTCAGAACTTGCTATCAAATGTCTTCGGGCACAGAATATCTCTCGTATTTCATCCATATTGCTCCCAAGTTGACAGATATCTAAAAGGATCTTGCCATGAAAGTGCATGTCCAAGCCCGCTTTAGACAGCATCTAAACGTTTGTAGTATCAGTGTAAACTATAGTGTACAGGTCAGCTACTTATCGTAAACCATCATCTGCTCTCCAGCCGTTCAAGGTGTACATTTAGAGCGTCATTAATAACGCTATACAATACCAGGTAGAACCCCTTTGAAATCTTCAAGCTAAAAACCTCCAAGCTCACTTGACGGCTAGAAGCGAGTAGATACCTCTATTAGCAAGAGCCCAACTCCGATCAGCTGTATCAGGGGTCCGCACTTGACTCAGTCATCGGTCTGCAGCCTGGACGACGAGGACCATTGTAATGCCGGTCAACGTAAGCTTTGAATGGTCGAGTAGCATTGGTAAGCGTACGTCTTCTACCAATCTCTTGCCGGATCTCTGTGACGCATGTGGTGGCCGCTTGAACGTTTTTCTTCGACCTCAGCATGAAGGAATCAATGTCTAGCGGAGTAGTAGGAAGAATCGTCTCGATGAGAACTTCGGCGATGAATCTTGGCCATGGTATTCAACGGCACTGGATTCATAAGTACGACCGCGGAGCTCATGGTCTCTGGAAAGACAGTGCTAAATGTTATCGAACCACTAATGGCGCCTTGATGATATAAGGAAAGCCTAGATGGGGCTCCTTCCAACCAGGAGTAGCTGTGAGCCATCTTTTTCATATGACGGAAGAGCAAATGGGCCAGGTAATTGTGTTCGACACCAGCCACATGCGTAACAGTACTCTCGAAGCCAGTTGATAGGAAGTTTATCCCGACTTGCCCGCCAACTATGACCGACTTATTTGCACCGATTGGAAGATGGAACTTCACTTGCATCAAACTCCAATTCCCCATTGCCAGCTTCCATATAAGTCTGCTAGAACTTCAGGAGGCCAGAGACTGAGGTTGACAGCACCTGCAGTGACCATCAGAGAAACACCCTGTGCAAATGGGAGAGAAATCTCGACAGAAGTGTGATCATTCATCGTCATGTATGCCTTGGCAACGTTCTGATCCTCGAGTGGTGCACTGAAAAGGTTTCTTATCATACCAAAGGGCTCAGGATATGATCCTGGAGGAACTGGCTATAGGTGGTGCCAGAGCAGTTTTTAATGATCTGACGAACAATCTCATATGCGAAATTGTTGTAATAGTACCCAACTAGGAACTACAGGACAGCTGGCATAATGCTGAACATCGGTATGGCGTCAGATCTCTTCATAACAATTCGATTATCGCTATCAACCACGAGGCGTCATGACCTGGCAGACCAGTTCGATGTGATAGCAGATCCGCGAGTGTCAAATTTAGGGAAGGGTCGTTTTTGTTTCCGGGCGACGCCCGTCGAGACATCCTTCAGTTTCGTGGTCCATTGACCTTCCCTTCTTCCACCAGCAGACCAGCCATAGCAGCGGTGATGACTTTGCTGTGATTTCCAACATCGATGGAGACACCCAGAATACCTGAGACCTTCCACGGCTCCAAGAAGACAGACTCCAAATCCATCAGCTGGGATATAATTCCAGTCATACTTACGTCGATCGTGAGTTACTATAGTCAGGCTTTGCTTCCTTTCGATGAGAAGTTGGTACATTTCTCACTTTCGTTCGGCTACCGTTTCTCTAGCTCCGACAAACTTGCTGCTCAAACGAGGATTCTCCAGCACAAGTGAAGCTGAGTGCGGACGCCGAAACCGAGAGCTCGGGGAAGACGAGAGGATCGATATAAAAGAACTATAGTTGTCATTCGACCACCCTGCGATAGTGATGATGTAGCAAATCTAGTAACACAAAGATGATCAATAGGAGAGAAAACTTTCTGAAGATTGAGGGATGCATGAGACGTTCGAAACTTCAATTTGCATACGAGCAAAGCAGAAAAAAGTCCGAGATATCACACAGGAGGAGCGAATTATGGAAAGCTTTTTAATCGGGTATATATCCTTTTGGAATAGATACGTGATATACAGTAAATCCAAGATGAACCCCCGACCTGAAAGTGAAGATTCACTTCTCACAATGCCCTCACAATGTCCTCATAAAGCCAACACAACAAAACAAAACAAAACACATCTCGTCATCATTCACTCCCCACTCCCCCCAACCTCTTCACGAAAAACACAGGAAAACATGTCAACGAACGCGTCTCAATATTTACAAACGCGTCTCCCCAGATAGCCTTTTCCAAAAAAGTGAAATACTCCGATATGCAACAAATTCTCAAGTAAACAAATCCCAAAATGTTTGAGAAGAGGACGGATATTTTGATTGTGCGAGCTGCAAATCCTTCGGGACCGAAGAGCTGTGAATGTTTGTTTCTGATTGAGAAGGGCGAAACGCCGTCTTTGAACTTTTAGAGGAATTTAATGTGGCGTGGAAGGTTGGGGAGGAGATATTGGCGGCTGTGGGGGCTGTAGAGAGGGTGGGATGATAACGGGTAGCTGATTTGAGGTGACTCGACTCGATGGTAGCATTCCGAATAGAGGTGTTTGGGGAGGGGATTAGTAGTGAAAATCACGTTTCTTGCCTGCGAGTAGTCGATGATCATCCAAGAGTATCAGCCGTGATCTTTCCTTTAGCGATGTTTTACGCTAGTCTCTGCTGTCCTTTCTCCTTCTTGACGTGGGAGCTCGTCGATATTGTTTCCGTTCTCGATGGCTACACAGAATTTAACTTCTCAGATGCTCTTAGTTCGAGGTTGGGAGATCATGAAGAACAGACGGTGAGATTGGAGCAACAAATATTGGAGCAACAAATATTGGAGATGAGTGGAAGAATCAGACTGCTGTCTGGTACCAAGTCTGGTGTACGAGCATGTTTCATCTCATGGAAATGATCGCAGATTCAACACGAAAGAGCAGTGCCAAAATGAGAAGAAGTAACAGTTGCCAGCGGGAAATTTAGGTGGGTTCTTTGGTCCTTCAATCATGATGCAAAGGACTGTCGCAGCCACATCGAACAGTTATGTTGTCCACGATAGTAAGCAAGAATAGGAATCTGAAAACTAGGTCTACACCTCTTGTCGTAGCCATATCAAAAATCCCGAGCTTATATGTACTGGCGAAGAGTAAGAACTTTAATGAAGACAAAAACCTTCTCTTGTTTCAACGTTACCCGTTGCTATGGCAAGCTGCAAGGTCGTTGAAGCTTCACATCCTCACTTAAGCTTGAGTTTGAGCACTGTTACCTAACAGTAGCTCAAAAAGAGGGCTGGAGAAGTCAAATCAAATCCGCTTCACGGAAGCATCTACCTTGCGCAGTTTTGAAATTAGACAACACTGCTAACTCAAGATGAATTTTTACTTCGATCTCAACAAGGACTACCTTGCAAAACGTCCCCAAGCCTCTCGTGAGTCGCGAAGTCTGTTTAAACTTTTGACATCGAACGCTCTCAAGCGCACGATGAATTTGCCTCAGCCAACAAGGACTACCTTGCGGACAGGTACAAGCTTTCAAACCTCGCGAGCGCCCAACATCAGAGTTTTTCCAGAACTCGATCCCTGAGCGTAGGTGGTGGGGAAGTATCATATATCACCTCGACCAAATCTCGGGCTCAGATTGTTACGTTCAGACCTCGATGTTGCTTCCCGGCCCACGACCCATCGAGGTCTGAGTGAGATCTGAGATCTTTGTTTTTGTGATTAAGCCCTCAAGCCCAACACTTTTCCTTCCACGTGCTACAACATCTCATCTCAGCTTCCATCTTCCAATCCATCACTTCTCATGTAGCCACGTGCCGATCTCCTACTCGAGTGGTCAATATAAAAAAAAGCCCCAACGCTCCCTTGCTTCCGCCACGATATTTCGTACATGGCGTCAAGAAAAGTAAGATGCAAGCGCTCATCGCAAGTAACACAAAGTAATAGAAAACACAGCCTCAGATCGGGAGGTAGCCACGAAAAGTTACTGCATCCGCGCGCTACCGAGCTCGTGGTACTACAGCAAGCAGGCAAGCAAGCAAGTACAAAAGGGTGGGGGTACCAGATCTGAAATGGAGAGTAAATCTCGGGAAGGAGAGATGAGATGATTGAGATTGGATGGCAGGAGATGCAGGTACGCGGAAATGGAGGCTAAGAATGAATATAATGAGATGAGGTTATAGGGCTGGATTGGGTGCTCTAGGTATGACTCCACGACAAGGAGCACGTGTGAGAAAAGGGGGCTGATTGGAAGATACACGTGACTCGCATGAAGTTCGTAAATGAGCGGTCCAGATGTGGTGGATGAGTGGTCGAATCCGGTGGAGGTCTGCGGTTTGCGAGGTTGACTAAGATTAAATACAAGATGGCGCGATTGAGATTCGTCGTCTCTCGCTGGTCGAGATGGCAAGACACACGGGCTGCTTTCCCACAGTAACTGATTTGCACTGCACGCAATTTCGGCGTCTGTGATTCGGCTTCCTGATGGGCAGTTCTAATAATAAGCTGGAGCTTCTACTGCACTTCTGCGCCCACGGCAAAACCAACATCGCGCGGAGCTTGTCCATTGCGTACGATTGAGACGCAGCGATTGGGTGGGTTCCAGCGAGCCGGTGATGACGATTGATGCGAAGGCAGAGAGACGCGATGTGGCGTAGTATTTGGATGTGATGCTTGTTTGATTGCTGCTGAAACTTTTTTGCAATGCCAGCCAGCATGGATGCTTGTCATTCGGTCATTGGACATAGGGCATGGTAGAGCTCGCACGGAAATGCAGCACAAAGGGGAGAGTGAGCAGTGAGCACACTGCGAGGATATTCGGTCAGATACCACAGCCAAGGATGGGATGGGATGAGATGAAGCGGTTGCAACGCTCGAAATCTCGCCGCCGCGAATCGACGAATGTATTTTTTGAGTTTCGGTCATTTTGGACGAGCCGGTGGGAAGCTTATTAAGACGTGTCGAGGCTCGTGTTTCACGAGGCGGTGATTGGCAGGCTTCACGTCTCCTCTTCGCGATCTAGTCGCGTCATCCCGGTCCATAGCCAAATCTCCAATCCGAGGCCCAGGGTCCTTTGTTGATCGGATTATTAGACGCAGCAGCATGGTTAATCTTGCACAAGGGGTCCTTGTCGGTGATCATACCGAGCGGGATTATGGTCTTGTCCAGAAAACGAAACCTGTATTTGGCGTATTCCGACATGTCCACACCCCCTCTTGTGCCCTAATTCGTGCCGAGATGGGATTGCTTTTGTTGAGAAGACCCAGTTAAGAGAAGCACACTTGAACAAGGTGGGATGCGTTGTCAACCCAGGCGTTATCCGTATATGTCCCAAGAGCAATATATGGATCTGTGGAGGTTGTGGCTAGGGAAGATGTGGAGGGGCCGGCCTGAAGAAGATTTCGGGGGAGCTCTCCCCCCAGCCAAGCTCGCCAGTGTGAGAGAATGTCTCGCCTCTTTACGTCATGTTGTTCAACACGAATTTTGCCTGTGCTCTCTCGGCTCTCAGACAGGCGTTGGAAAACGGAGATTTTGCCTCCATCGTGAAAGTCAAAGCGCCCCCGCCGTTGAGCTATTTGGTGGGGCTAGTAAGATGCCAGATCCAGGCCTTCTGAGATTTGTTTAACAAGTAGACCGTGCTTTGGGCTCTATTGACCGGACCTGATCTTCTCTTCTTAACGTGCTGGCAATAATAATCGAGAGGGAGGACGAGGAGGATCGTGAGGCGCCTGGAGATGGCAGCCCTTCCTGCGTCGGGACCACAGATGGCCGGGGCAAGCAGATGTAATGCAGGGCAGGGTCAGGGAGAGCTTTCGAAGGATGGTTAGATCCAGCAACATGGGCGACGTGCGAGCTGATTGGAGTCCAACACGCGACTCGGCATGAGTAACAACAATTGAACAACGACCGGGACGGAGGACTTCCAACATGGCAACATCACACACGGATGGTGCGGCTGTGTATTGACGGCCGATCGTCTGTTCTCCACAGCCCTCAAGACGGCTTTGTATGGACCGAGCGAGCGCAGCGCTTGTGTGAGAAGATTTAGCATCGTCTTTGTCCTCGGCAAAACCGAGTTTGGCAATAACAGAGAATCGTTGACATCTTGGCCCAGGCCCGCCTTCCATTGCCTCAGAGCAGGATCCGACATGGAGATTCGGAGGAACACACAAAGGATGCAGCCTAGGGCAGATAGCAGATCTTGAATCAAGTTTCCGCTGCTGTAGCTGGAACCGAGTTGAAGCTGGCGTCTCGCGCAAAGAGGGGTCGTCGAAGCATATGCATGTTGGAGTTAGCTGCTTGATAAGTTGGCAGCTGTGGTGGAAGGCTAGCCTCTCTGTGGCTGGAGAAGTCACGACTAGCAGACGACATCCGTCTCTTGGTGGGTTGATATCATGCTGAATGAGACATCTCTCTCTTGAACTCGGCTTCATGATAAATCATCATGGGACAATACCTGCATGTACACATCCTGAATTGCAGAACTCCGAGAAGCGTGGTGCATTGTGGTCTGCCGGAAAGCTTAAGGGACGGACTTCACCACATGAGGTGCTGCTGCCCACCTGTCACATCGCCTACCGTAAACGTTTCCTGTCTATATGTCTAACACATATACTTGGAAATATATGTTTCCTGAGACTAGAGCTCTGCCTGATTGGAAAATAGCTCACGCCGTGGGGGGAGCAGTGCCTCTTGTCATATAAAACAACATCCAGCAAACTATTGCTGCAGTTCTGTACGATCAATCACGCCTTCTTGCACTTCCTCTGAAACACAAAATAAGCGTGCCGTGTCGAAGCTGCCGGGTTAATTGAGCTCGCTAGGGTCTCAACATTGAAGCGGGTGCTTGCTTCTGCTTGCTTGTGTGGCCCAAATATATATCTCGTGCCCTGGCATATAATTCGACCGCCATGGCGGAAAGCTGTCAACTGTTTTCTTCTGAACGGAAATCACCAGTAACACCGCAGTGGTCCCTCACAGGATAGGATAGTAGAGGCGAGTTGACGCTGGACGAGAAGGAGGATTGCATGCTGTACTGTGATCATGCCAATGTGAATCGCCGTCGCCATGCCCAGGCCTGACCAGAATCGTCCCGACAACCAGCAATGTAGATAACCGGCATGCTGTTTCACGAAGTTCGAATGCGGTGCAAGATGCTCTGCGAAGCCCGGTCCCCAGCTCGGAATCTGTTCCTGTCAGCCATATCCTGGTGCAAAGCTTTGCAAAGCCTTGCTCTCCAGGTCTATTCTACCTGCCGTGCCATGATGGTCCTTCAATCCGAGTGAGGAGCGCGAGCGCCAGGACAGGACTTGTCGACTCGAGCTCGTTAAGCACCGCACCGCACCGCACTGCAGCGCCAGAGTCTGTACCCTACAGCCCGGAAAGGCAAGTCGACGAGCCCCTCTCGCCGGTCTCACTCTAATCGCCGCACGGCGTAGCTGATGGGCGGCCAGCGAATGAGGCTGCGTCGAGCGTGTTTCCGGTGAGAATCCCGTACCTTGGAAACTGCTCCTTTCCACATCGGTAGCCTGGCTCCCAGCATGGCCGGCATTATCCTTTGGCAGATAGACGCAACACGGTCTACGTTAGCGATGTTGACTAGCCTGCCTAGCCTCTGCGTCCAGTCCAGGCCGCCGTGTAAGGCGCTGAGGCCTCGCTAGCAATCCGGGAATGAGGGAATCGGTGCTTGCCCTCCACCAGAATCTAACACTTCTCTTAGACGCTCCCAGCTTGTCACCAGCTCGTCCGCGTCGACAAGTCTGCACACTCTTTTGTCTCCCTCCCGCCATTGTCATCGGCCCTCTGCCAGCCCTTCGACAGACCAGAGACACGGCCCACGCCTGTTGTTTACTTTCGAGTCTCGACGTGCTCATTCCGCCCAGTCCTGCACGCCCGTAATTGAGGACATGGACCGGTCTCTACGATGCTTCTGAGTTCCCCGACGACCACGATACGTTTCTTGGGGATTTCCTATTCAGCGGGCCGGAGGGTTGGGAGAAATCGGACAGGATGAAAACAATCCCATCAGTACGTCTCCCAGTTTTCATTACATGTTCTTCATTGCGTCCGGTGAAATATCCAACCACTGGTCTCAGTCTCTGCGCCAGGCCAATTCTTAGCATATATCACGTCGATTATACTCTGAAGACCACAATTAGACGTGCTAACATTTGACCAGCTCATTGCTTCAAGCACGGTTGGGATTGCGGCTGCTGGTCTGGCATTGGGAAAGAAGCAGGAGCATACACCTCCACGTCCATCTTCGAAAAAGAGAAAGGCAAATGATCTCACAGATGTTATCATACACAATCAACGCTCCTCGTCGCCAATGTCACGTCCTGGCACAAGCTCGACAGTAATCACTCCAGATTCCAGACATTACCGACCGCCTACCGATTCTTCACCAATTCCACCCCCGACCCTTCGCCATCGAGCTTCGAGTACCCGGATCGAACTACCAAATCACAGTGCTGGGAGGAGACTATCAATCATCAGGCACGGCGAAACCTCATCATCACCGCATGAGCAGATTGTCGAGGAGGAACATCGAAGGGAGTCTGTCTCTTCTCGGGGGTCATGGATAAAGCGATTGTCAACCATCAACAATTCACCACGGTCCAGTATTGCTGGCCCGGATTCTCCGTCCCTGACATTCTCTCATGGTTCAGCGGCACCAATTCTATCCATTCCATCAAGCAGCCCTGCACAATTGCCGCCTAATAAACTCGTGAAGAGAGCTACCTCAGGAAGGGCGGCGAGCGGCTCGACACCTTCTAGGAGCGGATCCAAATCACAAGTGCCTACTCTGAGAAGGCCTGCTACATCAAGAGAACGTGCTGTCACCCTTCAGCAGCAGTTCAAAGACGACTCCATGGTCACAGCACCTCCAACTCACCAAACATCCACCACGAGGATTCATACCACCCCTTCGCGTAAATTTGGTACGCCTGAGTCTCGACATGCTTGGCGTGTGTACTTTGAAGCCCGACCTACCAAACTCTCAAAAGACAGAACCTCTGGGAGAAGCAGTGATGGCAGTGCACAAAATTTCCTGTCCACATCGAGGAGGATTCTCCCAGACGAGAACATGAAGCCAACGCTGTTAAAGCCCGACATGATTACAAGGTCGAGTCCTGGGAGTATATTATACTATGACGACAGCCTTGGAGATGAGGACGAAGAGGAGCAAGAAGATATTGATGATGCTGTAGTACCAACCACGGAAATTGAACAGGAGCCAGTGAAACGCGCCCGAAGATCTCTTTCGATGCACTTCTCCTCACCCAGCTCGTGGATATCAAGATCAGGAAGCTTGAGGGGGAACAAGCGCAATCCTGATGGCAGAAGTGGAGGAAAGCCTCGCCATGTATCGGCACCGCTTTCGACCATGCCCTCCCGAGGTATCGCAACTGCACATGGCTCATCTAGCTATAGGCAGCGCCCTGCCGTGGACCCAAAGCTCTTTTATCAGCAACCACTTTCACCCACAGAGGATCCATCTCACGATCCATTCTCTATCGATTTCCAAGCTCGGAGCCGGAACACCTCCTCACCCTTACCCCCACTGTCTAGATTGTCGAGCTTTAACGTCGACCTCAACCGATTAGGCCTGTCTTCATCATCGTCTTCGGCTCCTAGATCCCCTATACCGCACACCAATACGAATTCCATATCGTCGGGTCATCCCTCCCCATCATCGACTACGTACTTCGGCTCTATCCATGGAAAGAACTCGAGGACATCTGAAGTAGCTGACCGGGCTTCTACACTGGTTGGATCGGATAATGACACTCGCGGTTTTGCTTCGGGAGATGAGGATGACATGGACTTCCAAAGTGAGACAGTATTTGACTCGCTAAGATCTGGCGCCACGGGCAGTATTCGATCACATAATGCGCCGTTGGAGACCATGTTTGACGAGTCGCCACCGAGCCTAAATGGACACGCGAAAAGTAAGAGGCTCTCGATTCACGAGATGTTGACAAGTGGAGGGTTCCAAGAGGCGAGTCACAGAATTATCGAGGAAGATGAGGGTATGTCGACACCTGTGAAGGCTGGTAGGTCTTCACAGGAAGACAGTTTCCCGACGCCTATGCGGATCAACAGTATAGAACTCGACGATGTTATCCCATCATCCCCACCAAGCTTTTGCCTCGCTACAAGAGACTTTGGCCGGCTATCCCTGGACGACGACGAAGAGGACGAGGACTGGACGAAAGACGACGAGAATATGGAGGTCAGCAATTCGCTTTCGCCGCCAAGTAGCTCGCTCAACTCTCGGAGGGTAAGTCCAAGTTTTCGAGCTGCTTTGGCGGATGTCACGCACAGTGGAAGTACAAATGGCAATCCTACTACAATCGTGGAACGTCCGAAGAGTAACCTTTTCGACTGGTCTGAGCCAGCTCCAACCGAAAAGATTGACTTGATGGGAAACTCTCCTCGCCCAAAGACTGCTCACGCAAAGCACATGGCCGATGGCCGAGGTGGGAGGACCATTGGACGCAGAGGTCCTACTGCTCTCCATATCAGAAGTCAGAGCGTACCTGTCGTGCCTGATGGAGCTAGCCAGCGAGACCAAACGAAGCTAACACCCAAGTTTGGTACTTGGGGCTTAGGCGCTAAGGGGGTCAGCGAGGATTGGGATGGAGATTTTGACTTTGACAATGACGACGATGACAACGGAGATGCTGGTGACAGCAAGATGGAGAATAGTGGCATGCTAGTTCCGCCATCAATCCAGGCCAGTCAAGCGAGCGTAGTTGGCCATGTCGGTCAGATACGAGAGGTATGCATACTTGTGGACCAGCTGAAGAAGCTTCGGTCGCAGGGCAAGGAATTGAACATCTTGACTGGCCGCTATGCTTCAATGTGGAAGGAGGCAGATGGGATCATTGCTTTGGCAGTTCCTGAAGAGGAGGATCGAACCTTGTCTCCTCCTCGTTCCCCATCATCTCCTCCCTTGGACCAAGAAATGATGGACGATGACTATCACGAATATGGTCCTGATGTTGAGGAAGTTTCGATGCCAACCTCACCGGTTGAGGTTCTCAACCGCTACGGCAAACCCACTGGTTTTTTCTACGACGGCAAGACCGTTCGGCGGCGGTCTGTTTTCTCACCGGAATCCGAGGATGATATCTTTGGCGCAGGTGTTATCAGCAGCCCCCCAACCAGAGATCATCTCAGGCCACCGTCCAATTCGCCCCGCCACTCGAGCGCGAGAAGTGCTTCGGATGTAGCTCGCACGCTTATGGAAACAATGCACCAACATCGGTCAACATCCGACCCTCTCCTACAAAATCTGGCCAGCCAGTCTCTAGATAAGATGCCATTTGACACAACCACTCTCAAAGACCTTGTTAGCAAGGCTAATCAACTTGTGCGGACACTCGGAGATCTGGTACGTAAACACGATGGGTCAGCGAGCCCAGAGGCCAGTCCACACCGCGACTCAAGTCCTGCCTTTACACGGGTTTTCACAGATCCAAGTGTCAGCCCGCCAAAACACCTTTTACGAAGCCAGAGCAATAATTCGATCCTTGGCGGGTCGATTGATTCATCGCCTACACGAAGTCTAGGCCAACGAATGCACATGATGACTGTCGTATGATAGTCTCGACGATCCAGATGATGGATTCTTCTGTACATGATTCAGCCCCAGAGGTTGTCAATTTCTTTTTTGCATAGCGACGGTTGTTCATTCGACTACTGCATGAGCGCTTTTCTGCACTTGATTCTGTTACATACATCTCCTGCAGAATTGGGAGCGTGTCATTCTTGTTTAGGGTGGGGCATTGCATGCTTTTCAGCGTTCATCAAAAGGATTGCAGCCCGAATTACACATGGTTATGTGATTCTGGGTTGCGTGGAAAAAGTGCTGAGAATGAAGAAAAAGAACGGCGATGTTAATGTTTCCATGTTGGTTGTTTTCCTTCGGTCTTGTTTGGGTTTCTGCGAGGGGCGGGATCCGTTGAGCAAGCATCAAAGCATTGCATTTGTTTTTTTAGAGGAGCCGAGTGTACCACTTTGTAGTCTTATACGGCGAGGAGCGAGAGACTTCTGCCAAGCAATTTCTCATTGTATGAGCTGCAGATCCTTGATGGACAGGGAGACGAAGGGCAATACACCGCTGGCTTCTGATGCTGTTGCTGACGCTTGGATGATGGTCAAAACGAAAAGCACACGAGGAATGTGGAATGGAATAAGTGAAATGAGATGCAAGAAATGAAGTAATGGCTTCATGCTACCAACACAACCCCTCTCCTGATGCCGTGTTATTGTTGATATTCCCAAGGTGAGACGCTGAAAGGGTGTCCTATGCTACTTTGTAGGTGCGTTGCAGCCACTTTTAGATTGCCAAGTGGCTTGTGCTATTGTCATTCTAAAATTCCAAAGGGGTGTTTCTGGCACCAAGATGCATGTATTTTTCAGTCAGAGACACGGCACCAATGCAGCTCAATCTCTCATACACTTTGAGCTTGTACAAGGGTTCTCCCGAAATGTTACATCGCTTCGGCTGGCTTCAGTCTCCCGAGATCATGGGGGATGCTTGTCATGTGACAGTGCGGGGGTTTCAGATCTACTTTTCCCCGCCAAGTTGATGAGTTAATGATCTCATTTCAATGCATTCGGATGTCTGTCAAAAACCCGGCCACTCACAATGCTATGAGAAAGTTATTACGGATATCATTGGCTGAAGGCACGGGAAGGGAACCCAGTCCCAGGGCTGGACTTGAGGTTCATGTGGGTCATGGTCGAGAGGTACCTACCTAGGATCGGAAACCACGCCAAGACCTCCTTCCTCCAGATCTACAAGTCCAGCACCAAGTCCTGTTTTCCTCCTCTCTTTCTCTTGTCTTTCTTCGTCCTTGAGGAATTCGCTCGAAACTATTTCTCACTGTCGCGCATCAATCTGGAAAAATGGAGCTCAAAATCAACCTCTTCAGTACAGCTCTGACAGCTCTGCTTTTCAAGACCGTCTTTGCGGTGACCTGCAACCTCAAACCGAGTTACGATACGCCTTTAACAGCCGACGGCTGGCAAGCGCAGCTGGTGGCCACGAAATTGACGGATCCGAGAGGTATATTATTTGATAGCAGTGGCAACCTGCTGGTCGTACAACAAGGAGCTGGAATTGTACACTTGGCGTTCGATGATGGAGGTAGTACATGTTTGGAAGTGGCAGCCAAGACTTTCTTGATCAATAACACGGACGTAAGCTCTATCCCTTCCTCAAGCATTGGCAGATGTTGATCTTAAAAAGCTCAATCATGGCATCGCGCTCTCCACCGATGGCAAGACCCTCTACGCTTCTTCCTCCGAAGCAGTCTTCTCCTGGTCCTACGATGCCTCCGCCGCCACCGTGAGCGATACGAATCAGACATTGGTCACTGGGATGTCCAATACCGACCATACGACCCGCACTCTGTTGATATCGCAGAAAGAGCCTGGAATCTTGGTTGTGAGCAGAGGAAGCACATCAAACATCGATGACGAAGCAGAAGTCCTCAGCAGCGGACATTCGCAGATCAAAGCTTTCGATTTAAGCAACATCACCTCTTCCTCCGACCCATACGATTTCAACAGCGAAGGTAGATTACTCGGTTGGGGACTACGAAACTCGGTCGGTGTTGTAGAAGAACCTATTACAGGAGGGATATACAGCGTTGAAAACTCCGCAGATGAAGTAGAACGAGGAGGTGTCGATATCCATCAGAATAACCCTGGGGAGGAGATGAATTATCATGGTTTCCTGAACGGATCTACGGAGAACCAGGGGGGCAATTATGGGTACCCTAATTGTTTCGCGATTTGGAACACGAGTATACCTGATATAGGGACGATGACAGTTGGGGATCAGTTTGCGTTGGATGGTAATGCGACTTTTAATGATACGACGTGTAATGATGAGAGAGTTAGTCCGAGATTGACATTCCAAGCTCATATGGCGCCGCTGGATATCAAGTTCTTGCCGAATGGGACGGAGGCTTATGTTTCTTTTCATGGCTCTTGGTATGTTCATTTTCATCTCCTTGCCTATATTTCTCTCTCAAAATCACCTTTCCTTAAATTCACGCCAACAAACAAACGCAGGGACCGCACAAACCCAATCGGCTACAAAGTATCCTCCATCCAGTTCTCCCCCTCCTCCGGCTCCCCCTCAGCCTCAGCAGACAGCATGAACAGTACAATCGACATCTTTTCCAATGCGGATAATTCCGTTTGTCCAGATGGGTGTTTCAGACCGGTTGGGTTGGCGCTGGATGCGAAAGAGAGACTTTGGGTTAGTAGTGATGCTACCGGGGAGGTGTGGGTTCTTGCTAGGACGAGAGAGGCAACGGGGACGGGGACGGCTACGGGGAGTGCGGCGAGCCCGAGTAGTACGAAGAAGAGTGGTGTGGGGAGGGGAGAAGTGAGTTTCATGACGATGCTTGTAGGTTTGATAGGGGCGGTGGTGGGGATACTGTTGTTGTGAGGATAGAGGAGAGGAAGGAGATGGTTTATTTCATGATATGCTTTCAGATGTTCTTTTGAGAAACCAAGTCTTCCCAAGAAGCAGCACTAGAGTCTGGAACAAGGCGAGGTAAAGGTCCAGCAGGCTTAGATGACTGGTGAAATTTCTCATCAGTACGCTGTCACGAGGAACGACCATCACGAGCTTGTATTTTTTTTCTGTAATGTAGTACGATTTGCCGTTCTATTGTAAATACATACCTAAGAACAAATTCTAACTTGACGTCCTGAGCTACTTGAAAATCCAACCATTCTCTTTGTCTATGGTGTGTTCACAGAGTACCTAGGCGAAAGCAGATACCTGGGCAGGCACGAAGACACTTTCGTACCGTAGTACTAAGAAGTGAGACTTCAGCTACAACATACATGCACGCAAAGGATAAAGTTCATGCTTCATTACTCACAAGTCGCATCCCAGAGTTTTCATGTGAGAGGAGAAGTGTAATGCTATCTTGATTGTGAGAAGGCTTGGATGCGGATACAAGTCAAGTTTTCGAAGGGAAATTCAAACCTCAGTTAGAAGAGAGGTATATCTCATAACTAAGGTTATCATTCGATAATGGGAATTTCTTACGGAAAGGCTTGGAGAGCTAGCTCTAGGCTTGGAGATGAGTGGGTTCGTATATCGGATTTAAGGATGTTGAAAGGTGAATGAATGAGTTGCGATCTAAGTGGGTAGGTACTGCGTGTACATTCACGACGCTTTAATATGCTCAGTCTGCGGGATTAGAATTATACGATCTGATATACCGAGAGCCTGGGAATCTGAGAGCCTCTAGATACTGAGATATCGGAGCGGGCCGTGACATCGTGAAGGGAGAGGCAATAGAGTGGCGATAGTGATTTTGAGTTGGGATAACGAACTTCAGGAAATCTCGGATGCAGGTAGGATTTCGATGATTGATTTCGAAGTGATTGTTGAGTCATCGAATGAATAGGAAGTTCGACCACTTAGGTATGTTGAGATATTGAAGTTTGGTAGAGGTATATAAAGAATGAAAAGTACCCTGATTGTAATTAGGACGTATAAGACTGCATTTGTAAGTAGAATTACAGACACTCATCCACTCAAATAAATGTGGTAGCTTCACTGTTGAAGAAAGCACATTTTGGCTACTTAGCTATACTGATTTTTTGGGGGTGGGGGAGGGTGAGGGGGAAGACATCATAGAGGTGTGGAAGACTAGGAACATCAAGTCAAGTTATTTAGGAACGTTCCAGTATCTTTAGATGTAAGATGTGAATAGATTTTCAGTCAATTGCTGGCTAGCAGTGATAGCTTCACTACTAAACAAACCGAAGATAGCATCGCAATTTATGGAATCATATCTCATGCATACCCATCCATAATAATCCCAAATGCTCCCTCAGCAGATATCTATCCTAACCCCGAAACACAATCAAAATCCTTGAAAATCCAATAGTCCAAAACGAAGGTATCATGAAACTCCACCCCAAGATTACGCCTCTGATCGCCAATATACGTCTATATCCCATCTCAAGCTTCTAAACCCCTTCCACCAGCCTGGATAACAAGCACGCTTCCTCTAACGCCACCAGTGATCAAAGTCTCGGCAACGACTCCCAATGTCTTTCTCATCTCAAAGTTACCAGTACCTTCGTACGTCTCGGCCATACGAGCATGTCGGCCTCTGCCAACCACGATCAAGTCACCTGCGTTTTTGGGTGATTGGCCAATCTCTTGTCTTGCTTGGGCGAGGCAGTCGTCGATAGGAGCTGTAGTAGCAACTTCAACGAACACTACTCTGCTTGTCAATGCTGTTGGTAGCGAGTCACGTAGAGTATGTAGCAAAGTTGCGTCTTGAGCTGCACCTGCGTACAGGGTCTCTGTGTCCACTCTCTCGTTGATATCAAGTTTGGATGAAGTGCTGGTCGATGCTTCCGTAACTTGCGCCGAAGGAGATCTCTTAAGGCCAGATTGAATCGGTGTGTTTAAGTGAGCAATCGTGACCGTAACATTGCTGTTCTGAGCCAGTTGTAGGACGAAGCGCAGGGCAACGCGATCATCAGCACCACCGAAGAATGGGAAAAAGATGTGATGACTTCGATCGACGACAAGAGGTGTAGGCGCTTGATGACTTAACCTACTGCGGAGACTCACACCACTGACAGTACGGCTTAGTCCGCGTGTCTCGACAGCTGGTTGACCGCCAAAGCCTCTGTTGAAGAAAACAGCCGTGTTGCAAGTTGCAGTCTCGAGAGATCTTTGAATGAAGGAATCCTGGCTGCTACTTGCAAGGCTGTCCACCCCTGAAGAAAACTCCTCATACGTGTTGTTGTCGCTCCACGGAATCAAGACCAAGTCCGACAGATGGTCGGAAGCTTGGCTTGTCAATGTCTCTGGGTAAGACGTCTCAGGGACGATTGACACTGCTCCCGAGACTGCGACGTTGTTGAGTTGCGCAAATGTCCTGAACGCGTTGACAACTGGATCCCGATAGGTGTAATCATCGACTTCCGAAACTTGCATCACTGAAGATGTACGTTCCGTTAGCTCAAGCATGCGAAGCCCGTGAACTTCAAGAGGGCGTTTGGAAGCTGGTGCGGAATGAGGAGCCGTCTCGTCCTCCGGTACACTCTCCAACTCAGACTTGGCACGATGCACTTTCGTAGAGACCGACGACCTATCTCCTCCGAGTAGGGCAATGAAGGTGAAGAGACTCGGTAGACTGTCAAGCCTAAGGTAAACAAGAAGTCTTCTGACTTCAGTGCCACGGTACTTCTCAAGAGACTCTGATGGTGTACTGTCGTCCGGCGATTCTGGGACCAAACGATTGCCATCCCAATCGATTTCTCCTCGCTTCCAAGCATCAAGCTGTTGAAAACGTCAGCACTACTCTACAGAGACAAAAATAGGAGCTTCGAAGCGCTGAGAGCTATCTCCCGAGCCAAGTCCGTTTGTTATTTCCTTTGCTCCTGGTTGAGATAACATTCAATTACGAAAGCTCCTAGGAGAAAAGAAGAGCATTCTGGTACGGGAAGAAATTGTACCTTTTGTTGGTACCATGGAGGGTAAAGCCACATTATGAGTGGAGTGGTCGAAACGGTGGTGACAAGTGCCATCACGACGAACATGGTGAATGTCCTCGTTGACAGAATCTTAGCTTGCAAACCAATGTTCTGTTTCCATTATCAGCTATTGTAGTGATGTCAGTCATCATATAGGGTGCAACTTACGAGAACGATAAGCTCTACGAGTCCTTTGCAACTCATTAGCACACCGATGGACATGCTCTCGCGCCACACAAGTTTGTTAGCTCTGGCAGCCAAGGTGCCACCAATAATCTTTCCACCGAAAGCAATTGCAATGACTCCAATCACGTATGCCCAGGTAATGCCATCATTAAGCAAGCCGAGATCGGTGCTCAAACCAGAATAAGCAAAGTACAATGGTAGCAACAAAATAGAGACAAGATCTTCGATCTTTTCAGTGAGCTTGATAGCAAAACCTCCATCGTGAGGGCAGATGAGACCAACAATGAAAGCTAGATGTTGTCAGTCGTTTTCGGCAGCAAGATCTACGGCCACTTACCTCCAAAGATAGGATGTACTCCGATAATGCCCGTAAACCACGAAGACGTAAGTGTTAAAAGCAACGTAACAGCAACCATTCCCTGAGTTGGCCCATTCTGCAGACTTCCACTTCTGCGCAGCATCCAAATGAAGACTGGCCGAACTGCATAGACCAGAAATAGAATCCATCCCAAGCATACCAACAAGACGTATAGCGCTACGAGGCCAGAACCGTTATTGACAAGGGCAACACAAAGAGCCAAAAGGATCCACCCTGTCACATCATTGCCAACGCCTGCCGCAAGTACCGTGACTCCAACAGGAGATCCAAGGAGGTTCAACTCAGTAAGGATTCGGCAAAGGACTGGAAAAGCAGTGATTGACAATGCGGTTCCGATGAACAACATGTAGACCCCAAAACTGATTGGCACAGTTCCAGGATCGGACCTGAATTCATTATAGAGCCCCCAAGCAATAGCGCAACCCAGACCAAATGGCAGTATCATTCCTGCGAGCCCCACGCTCAGGGCTACGCGCCAATTGGAAAGAAACATTCGCATGTTTACTTCCAGTCCGACCAAGAATAGGAACAGAATCAGACCAAGATTGGCGACCAAGCTCAAATTCGGCATTGCAGCAGTTGGGAATATAGCATCTTGAAAACCTGGTATTCTCATCATGACCGAGGGACCGAGTATGACACCACCAATGACTTCTGCTATAACACGAGGCTGTCGGAGCTTGGAGAGAGGATAATGGAGGAGTCGGCAGAAAATGATGATGATTCCTGCCTACAACGAAAATTAGCACCTATTTTCCAGTACGAATCGAGGTTCAATTGGGACAACATCGAGTATATTACACGATCGTGAACTACTAGTTCACTCGCTCCGCAGATCTCAATTGTGACAACTGAGCTTGCACTGCATGAATGCTCCGACTAGTAGGACCATCGTGGCGGGATTTTAATGTCCGTCCTGACCACCGATATAAAGAGTGACTTGCCTGGATAATGAACAAGATGATCGGATTCTTGGAATCATAATGACTGGGATTTCCGCCCTCGAGGATTCCTCCCTGTGGAGTCGCCCTCACAGTAGCAGACGCTGAGGCCGACGCAGAGCCGGTCTTTGTCACAGTCTGCGTGACTATTGAGGCGATCGAAGACATGTTTGCGGACGTCGAGGTCGACGAGTATCACGACGGTCAAAGGTCAGGTCGGTTGTCGACTCGAAACTGACCTGGACGGTTCAAGGGTGATTTATGTAGAAGAGATGGGGGAGAGCAGACATAACAGGAGGATAAGAAGGGAGGATCCTGGAGCGTGGGGAGCACAAAGGCGGGACGAACTCTGCTCTGCCTTTGGCTCTGGCGTCGATCGGTGAGGCCCTTGGCTGGTTCGCGGGTTGGCAGGCTGGCTGACTAGCATTCGTGCAGTAGCAAGCTGCACGAAAGATGGCTGGAAGAAACCCGAGTGAGCTATTTTGCGGCGCTGTAGCGGGGTCCCCAGCCAAGGTCTGGGCGCTTAGCACCGGACATCTCCAGTGCAGTGACCACCTTGGGCCTCACACCACTTCGCAACTCGCACCTTTCACCTTAAGATTCTCAACATCAGTCACATTTCAAGTGAAGTCCACGTGTGGCAAGCCCAAGCTTCAAGGGATTATTCTGAACGAGTTGTTACAGGTGGAGTGGATGTCATGAGACCAAGAGCCACGAACATGTCGGCTGAGGCATACTGGGGAAGTTGTCGGCCAACCCAGGGTTCGTCGAAGTGGATAAGAGGGTCTAAGGACTTGGCAGAGGCTTAGGTTCGTCAGTCACCTATGTCCTTTGTCGTTGTGAAAGGCTACGAGGTATTCGTATTGCTTCAAAGATAAGATGGGAGCACAAGTATGTTCTTATTCAGCCACTTTCCCTTGGACCCGCTATAATAGTTCTTGCACTGGTTTACAGCGGTCGTTAGGTGCGTGTCTTGCATACATTGGGATCTAGGCAAGCGCTTTCAAGGATTAGAGAACAGCACATTGGTACAACTATCTGCTTTTCTTGACAGCCAGAAGTATGCAAGGTGATAGCCTCAAGATGTCTATTGGGCTAGCCGATGAGCCTCGTGCCATTGATGTTGATGCAGACAATGACGACAAATGATGACCTTTGTCGATCAAGGATCGAAATACTTCATTAGGCATATCTTGGGATTGTTGTTCCGTTTAGACAGGAAAAATCCGAACAGCCTTACAGACCTACCAAAACGTCTCTTCTCGATTTGGTTTTCAGTGAGGTACCGATTTGTGTCTAGACCTCTATATACTTCACCAGAATATCGTACGGTACCTGATACCAATGTACTCTTGTGTACCAGATACACGCGAGTACCCGTATCTTCCAGGCACGAGTTGTACAAGAGCTGCGCTTAGTTGAGTATTTATGCTTATAATATGGACCATCTCATAATTTCCTACACCTGCCAAGCAGTCTCGACTCGTTACGTAGCAGTCAAGTTGTATACATCAGAAAAGGTTCGCTGTATCTCAACAGAGCGAGTACAATAGTGCACGTCTACCTTCCCCAACTATGTCACCCTTCGAGCTCTGAATCTGTGCCGTCTCTTCCTTGCGAACGAAGTTTACGAAAAGTGTGCTCAAATAGCAGAGCAGATTCTTTCTCGCAGATTACCTCGCTTCTGCCCTATGTTACAGTCAGGCTCGACGCGGCAGAGCCCTCACCTGCGAGATGACGATTCTTCGTCTCAAGTCTCCCTTGATGGATGTGTGGCACAAACGGAGTTTAGCTGCCGCTTGGCATGCGCTGAGGGATCTCCGTACGGCTTCATCCAATCTCTTTAACTTCACAAGAGGCAATCTTTGACAGGAATAAGTTGTCTCTGCCCAAGGCTACACAAGGCTCATGCTCCTAAGGCACCAAAGCCCTCGTTCGTGCGGAATCTTTAGCCGGCAGGATCCTATGCGAAGAAGAATCGGCTTAGTCGATCCGCGAAGATAAGGACTGCGATGTGCAACAGAGACATATTGAGGCTCAATCATAAAATAACGTTCAGCGAGAACAAGGCGGATCACAATCGCTCACCTCAGTGTTGCGAACCACGTGATACACCCATCTTGAATTTTCAGCTTGCTATTGTACCTTAATTTTTCTTAGGACTATTCTAATAATTCAATTGTAAGTACGACAGCTTCTCCATGTGTATTCAGAGATTTTCGCTGCTGATATACTCGCAACGCACTTTTGCCCTCCATCGTCTTCAGAACCCCTATCTTGACATCACCTACCTACATTTTCGAAATGCCGCAATTCAACAATCTACCAATGTACCAGACCCTAACAATTTTTAAAGAGAACCTTGTAGAGGGATCAGAGTTCGAAAAGTAACAAATTGGTAGTTTAATCATCTAATACCTCTGGAAGACATTAGAAACAGTTTCACACATTAGACCGCGAGCTTGTTTATTAAAAGTAGTCGACTTCATCGTATAATCTTCCTCGCCATCTCTGTTCTCGCCCAGTATTTATCAACTTCCACTACCCATCATCACCCCACATCAACACCATCCTCGTCTCGTTCGCCACATCCTTCAGCCACCCCCACAACTTCACTCCTCACCCCCACCGACCCATGAAGCAACAATGCATGAAACAACAATGCCAAACTACTACTTTCCCAAGCCATCCCCTTCTTCTTCTCTTCCTTCATCATCGTAGCTACTAGCAATACAACATCCGCCGCAACCAATCCAACAGGTAAACCGACCCATCCCCATTTCACTTCAATATACGTCTTTGTCTTTAACGACATGCCTTTCACAATACCTACTGCCGTAATAGGACCTTGTTCTACGAGACCACAAAGGTGATTCGACATAGTGGTAGCTACAGACCCCATGAATTCATCCCAATTTGCTGTTGAATCAAGCACTTGCCTCGCATCACTCGGCCAAGTTGTCCCGTTGAAGATCCATCATACTAAATGAGGTAAATGAAAAGCATTCGTCCTCATAACCAAATTCGCCGCACCTATGAGCCCGCGACTAGGATCATCAACTATCTGAATCTCCTGCAACACCGTCGGTTGACAACACTAAAGCCATTTTTAACTGACTCAAACACTTGGGCGGCGAATAGCATGGTGGCTTTGGCGATTGTGGCGAAGAATGCAATGGAGGTGTTGACGGTGATGTTTGAAGGAAGTTTGGGAAGTGTACTGCCGTCGACGATGAGGAGGATAATGATGGCGAGGAGAGCTAGGATGCTGATGATTACATTGACAATGCAGAGCCACCAGTTGTAGATGAAGATGGCGAGCCGATTCGAGTTTGGCGATGGATGTTTTTCATATACCCGGATAAGAGGTTCGGATTGTTTATTGGGTTGCCCACCGCTGGCCAGGCTTCCCAAGGAGGGGCTGAAATCCTCATGGAACGACGGTGTTGACGGATCTTGAGTCCATTTCGTGAAAGGTACTTGGGAGTTTGATAGTTTTCCGCTTAGAGGTGAATTGGGATACCTTGCGTAATGTTCAGCCATCCCAGCAATATTGTGAGCATATCAACGACAGTATCTCTATGATGAAAAACCAGACGTGAGGTTAAGCTTCAGCTCGAGTCCCCTTGCACGAGACATAATTATCGGCTGTCCCACTTGTGTAGAGAGATGGCAACTAGCGCAAGCCACGGTTTGGTTGTTGATGCATTCCCAGCTGGCACAGCTGGCAACTTTCAGCCACGCTGTGAATTGTGCAATGGTGACAGCCAGTCTAGAATTTTGGATGCGTCGGAACGGATGCGATATGGCCGGAGATAATTGTCGTCGCGATTGCATGATTCGCCGAGGAAAGGCTGTAAGTGGAATAGGGACTAGCTGGGGATGCAGGCCGAATCCCTCACCAGCAGTGTCTCGGAGGTGGAACAATCAAGCAAAGGAGAAATTCAGAACATGGACAGGGAGTTCATAAACCTCACATGGCTCAATGACCAGGTCTTCAAGGATGGTTTCATTGTCAGATATGGCTGTCTAATGAGCTTGCACAACGCCTGATGCGTCTGCTTGAGCTGTAATCCTCTTCTTATAGGCCTGTACATCTCCAGGGAACTTCTCCACGATCCCATTGTCACATACCCAAAGACTTGTGCATACTGTTTGAAGCATAGTGACATCGTGACTGACCATCAAAACACCACCCTGGAATTGCTGAAGAGCCGTGCTGAGCGCATCCATAGCCTCAATATCCAAATGATTGGAAGGTTCATCAAGAACCAGGATGTGAGGATTGGTGAGAGAAAGGCATGCAAATGCAACACGAGACTTTTGACCTCCAGACAATAGCTCCATCTTCTGCAAACCAGTCATGCCGGTGATACCAAATGCTCCAAGATGTCGTCGATACTCTTCATCTTGTTTGCCCGGAAAGTTCTTGGCCATGAAGCCAACGGCGCTGGTATTCAAGTCGAGAGCATCGACGTGATGTTGTGCGAAGAATCCAATACGTAAGCGAGGATTCTGTGACATGAGACCAGACGTTGGCGATAACTTTCCAATGAGAAGCTTGAGTATAGTTGTTTTACCCGCACCGTTGGGACCAACAATACCGATTCGTGAGTCCAGCTGTACGTCGAGATCAACATTTCTTAGAAGAATCTTGTCCTTGGTGTAGCCAAATGATACATTTGTCATTTGCACAATAGGAGGGGATAACTTTTCGACGTCAGGAAATTTAAAGTGGACTGTGTAAACGCTCTCCGGCGCCTCCAGAACAGGCATCTTCTCGAGCTTCTTGATTCTAGACTGTGCTTCTGACGATTTCGCAGCATTGTATCGGAACTTGTCGATGAAAGCTTGCAGATGTGCACGTTGGACCATCTGGTTTTCGTACTCTCTCTGGGCTGTTTTCCGTCTCTCCTCCTTGGTGGCATAGAAGGATTCGAAATTAGCTCCCTTGTAGTAATCCAGACGCTCAGAATGCTGATGTATAATATCTGTTGCGACTTCGTTCAAGAACGCTCTGTCGTGAGAGACTACTAATACGGTGCTTGGATAGCCTTGTAAATAGTTGGCAAGGAAGGTAATGGATGGGACGTCCAACATGTTAGACGGCTCGTCGAGAAGTAGGAGATCAGGTTCGCAGAACAAAGCTCGTGCCAGAGCCAGACGCATACGCCAACCACCGGAGAATGTCTTTGTTGCAAACTGCTGTCGCTCCGTTGAGAACCCAAGACCAGCGAGGATTGATGCGGCACGAGATTCAGCTTTGTCGGATTCCATTTCTGCCAATTTGGATTGGATATCTCCAAGAGTCTGATCCAAACCTTCACGGTCTCGATCAAGCTTTTCGGCATCAGTTGAAGTATCAGCCAAAGATGATCGCTCTATTTCGATATCTGCAAGCTGCTGTGTAATTTTCTAGACCATTGTCAGTATTCAAATTACATAGGAAGCGCTAAGTTATATCTTGATGATCGTACCACTTGTTCTGCGAGCAGGTGCTTTCTCCAAACATCAGCATCCAGAACAGCTTGTAATGCAGGAGTGTCATCACCAGTAATCTATCACGGTATTAGCCAATGAAAATAGACCAAGACACACCAGAGATACCGACCTCTTGCTCCACGTGAAGAATAGAAATATGGGTAGGAATCGCCAACTCTCTTCGGGCTAATGCTCGCAAAAGGGTAGATTTTCCAATACCGTTCTGACCAACTAAACCATATCTTCGACCAAAAGCTAGTGTTAGGGTTGTATCCGTCAAGATGCGCAGACCACCAATCGAAACATCGATGCTGTCCAGTTTGATGTCCTTGCTCTTGGTGCCTGCTCCAGTTCCCAACTGCAAGGGGTTGACAGCCATGAAGAACTCCTCGTAGGACAGAGCATCATCAGTTTGATTAATCAACTTCGAGGCTTCATACTCGACATTCTTGAAAGTTTTCTTGTTCTGCTTGGCAGCGATTTTCCTTTCCGCTTTCTCAAGCTTCTTTCGATCAACCTTGGATTCAAGCTTCCTCGTCCCTGCTGATTCAAGATCAACACCTCCAGTAGATACTCCAAGCGTAGATGACATGTTTCGTTGAGCCCCAACTTGGATAGCCTGGTCTAACCTCCTGGCCGCAGAGGACATCTGCTTTCGTTGCCCATTTGCGGCAGAAGCATTGAACTTCTCTACCCACTTGTCCACGAGCTGACTGATTTTGGTCTCATTTTCTGGAGACGAATCTCCCGAGGCTGATACAAGGAGAGAGGTAATTGAGGTCGCTGCCTCTTCTAGAGGTGATGGCCCTGTGGAGTCTGCATCTGGAGCAAATGCATTGGAAGCATGGGTCAGATAACCAACGGAATATTCCGAGATGATGGGGTCGATGCCGGGCAGAAAAGACTTGATTTCGGACTCCATTGTGGTCAAGAGAGATACCGATAGACAGAACTTTTACCTGAAGGCCTGGAAGAGTTGACGTGCGGCTCTTCTTGATGCAACTCAAAATTGGATTGGCATTCGCCTCAATACACGTGACTATTCTAATTCGCGCTAGCGTTTGTTTATTTGCTGCCTGCCGAGTAGCGCGGTTGGCCAAAGCGCCTTCCTTTTCACACCGCTTGACTCCCTTCACTACAATCAACAAGACCCAAACCTTCAACGTCTTGCTCAACCAACCTCAAATACTCGCTGAGAATCTCATCCTCAATTCGAAAATCAAACAACCTTCATCATGCGTGAAATCGTACGTATATCTGCCTCCTTTGCGCCCTCTGCAAGCTTTTTCGACGCGTCTGCTGTTGACCCCTGAATACCCCACTACTTTGAAGATACCTATCACTGACCACGTACAATACACAGGTCCATCTTCAAACCGGCCAATGCGGTAACCAAATTGGAGCAGCCTGTATGTTTATCTCCTGCTTTGTTACCTTTAGCTACTGATACCATATAGTCTGGCAGACCATTTCTGGCGAGCACGGTCTCGACGGCTCTGGTGTTTACAATGGCACGTCTGATCTCCAGCTGGAGCGCATGAACGTCTACTTCAACGAGGTTTGTATTGCTATCATCTCATGTCTTCACTGCTGACGCGCTTTAGGCTTCTGGCAACAAGTATGTTCCTCGTGCCGTCCTCGTCGATTTGGAGCCAGGTACCATGGACGCTGTCCGCGCCGGTCCTTTCGGTCAACTCTTCCGCCCTGATAACTTCGTGTTCGGTCAATCTGGTGCAGGTAACAACTGGGCAAAGGGACATTACACTGAGGGTGCCGAGCTTGTCGACCAAGTCTTGGATGTTGTCCGTCGTGAGGCCGAAGGCTGCGACTGCCTCCAAGGTTTCCAGATCACCCACTCTCTCGGTGGTGGAACTGGTGCTGGTATGGGTACGCTTTTGATCTCTAAGATCCGCGAGGAGTTCCCCGACCGTATGATGGCCACCTTCTCTGTTGTTCCATCTCCCAAGGTCTCCGATACGGTTGTTGAGCCATACAACGCTACCCTCTCCGTTCATCAATTGGTTGAAAACTCCGACGAGACTTTCTGTATCGACAATGAGGCTCTCTACGATATCTGCATGAGAACTCTCAAGCTCTCCAACCCATCCTACGGAGACCTGAACCACTTGGTCTCTGCGGTCATGTCTGGTGTTACCACCTGTCTCCGTTTCCCTGGACAACTCAACTCTGATCTGCGAAAGTTGGCTGTGAACATGGTTCCTTTCCCTCGTCTCCATTTCTTCATGGTTGGCTTCGCCCCTCTTACCAGCCGTGGTGCTCACTCTTTCCGTGCCGTCACCGTCCCTGAGTTGACTCAGCAGATGTACGACCCAAAGAACATGATGGCTGCCTCCGATTTCCGCAACGGTCGCTACTTGACCTGCTCTGCTATCTTGTAAGTGATCTTGAAAGAGACCCCTCTTGATGTAGCATGCTAACTTCTATGCAGCCGTGGTAAGGTCTCCATGAAGGAAGTTGAGGATCAAATGCGCAACGTTCAGAACAAGAACTCATCCTACTTCGTTGAGTGGATCCCCAACAACGTACAAACCGCCCTTTGCTCGATCCCACCCCGTGGCCTCAAGATGTCCTCGACCTTTGTCGGTAACTCGACCTCCATCCAAGAGCTTTTCAAGCGTGTCGGTGATCAGTTCACTGCTATGTTCCGAAGAAAGGCTTTCTTGCATTGGTACACTGGTGAGGGAATGGACGAGATGGAGTTCACTGAGGCTGAGTCCAACATGAACGATTTGGTCTCCGAGTACCAACAATACCAGGATGCCTCCATCTCTGAGGGCGAGGAGGAGTACGAGGAAGAGGCCCCGTTGGAGGCTGAGGAGTAAATTACTTCACTTCGCTACACTAATTGGGTAGCATGGTCCGCTGATCATGTTGCATATAATCCAAGGCTGTTGGCAAGGTTGGTGATGGTCTGATGGGCCTGTTGTTTTTCATATGTCGAATTGATAGCGTTGGTGCTTTCTTCACAGAGATTGAGTGGAGGAAATACCTCATGGAAGACGTGGTTAGTAGCAGTGATCGAGTACAAATCAAGACTTTGACACTCCACAATTGCGTGCAGAATGCAGAAACATGGTGGTTCCCCTCAGTAATGGACCTATTGGATGCGTACCATCGCCTCTTGGACTTTGTATATGCAAGAGAAAATTTCTTCTTCGACCATGTGCTGCGGAAGATCTCAAGCTTCGAGGTTCTCGGCTCAACGAAAATTCTGACGCCTCGCAACCACCCCTCGTTCTGTGGAGCTTATCGCGTCTTTCCAGGTCATAGCACCCCTTATCTTAGCGTGCCGAGAGCGGGCTATTTACAATAAAATTTCTGAGCTCCCTTCTGTTCGTCCATTGACTCATATCTACGATAGACATAGGTTGTAAAAGTAATCAGCACTTCTCAGATACTCAATTGAAACCCCAAAAGACTTTTACAGACAAATACCCAATATGGCCAAGGATAAGGTCAGTATTTCCCCAATTCCTACCCCTCACCGCCAAAGAACAGTTAACTGACGAGGATTCCAATTCAGGTCTGTCTCGCATACTCTGGTGGTCTGGATACCAGTTGTATCTGTAAGTTGTACCATTGGAAAGTGGAGGATTTGGGCTCACAATTGGACAGTGGCATGGTTGTTGGAGAAAGGATATGATGTACGAGAAAGAACCCATGATAAATAGTATAACGTTGACATCCGGTAGGTTGTGTGCTTCATGGCAGATGTTGGACAAGAAGGTATGGCAGACTGCTTACGTTATCGGGAGTTTGTGGCTCACATGGGGACACAGAGGATTTTGAGGCTGCAAAGGCCAAGGCCAAGAAGATTGGAGCTTCTTCTTGCTACGTTGAGGATTTGAGAAAGGAATTCGTCGAGGAGTTGTGCTTCCCAGCTATTCAATGCAATGCCATCTACGAGAATGTCTATCTCCTTGGTAAGTTGGGTGTCAAATATATACAGCAGATTCTCCATCTAACTTTCGACTAGGTACTTCTCTCGCCCGCCCAGTTATTGCACGAGCACAAATCAAGGTTGCACAAAAGGAAGGATGCATTGCTGTTTCCCACGGCTGTACAGGCAAAGGCAACGACCAAGTTCGTTTCGAGCTTGGATTCTACGCTCTCCAACCATCCATCAAGGTCATTGCCCCATGGCGTATGCCCGAATTTTATGAACGCTTCGCTGGCCGTAACGATCTCCTCGACTACGCAGAGAAGGCTGGCATTCCAGTCAGCAGCACAAAGAGCAAACCATGGAGTATGGATGAGAACATGGCACACTGCAGTTACGAAGCTGGTATCTTGGAGGATCCAGATGTCACTGCTCCAGCGGATATGTGGAAGTTGACCGTGGATCCATTGAACGCTCCTGATAAGCCAGAAGACTTCACATACGTGTTCGAGAAGGGTCTGCCAGTGAAGCTTATCACTTCCCAGGGCAAGACCATCACCGACCCCGTTGAGCTGTTCCTCGAGTCCAACGCTATCGCTCGCCGACACGGTGTTGGACGTATCGATATCGTTGAGAACCGATTCATTGGTCTCAAGTCCCGTGGATGCTATGAGACTCCAGGTCTGACCTGCTTGCGCTCTGCTCACATCGATCTCGAGGGTCTGGTTCTCGACCGAGAGGTTCGTGCTCTCCGTGATCAATTCGTTACCTTCAACTACGCCAAGATTCTTTACAATGGTCTGTACTTCTCGCCCGAGCGTGAGTTCCTCGAGGAATCGATCATTGCCTCCCAGAAGACCGTCAACGGAACTGTCCGATGCCGGGTCTACAAGGGATCTTTCTCCGTTCTTGGACGTAGCTCTGAGACTGAGAAGCTTTACGATGCCAGCGAGAGCTCTATGGATGAGATTGGTGCTTTCTCTCCACAAGAGACTGGTGGTTTCATCGCTGTTCAAGGTATGTTGATTCTCGTTCTTCCCTCGTTTGTGACCAGTCTTCAACCAAGTGGGCGGACTATCTGAACATGATTCAATACAAATCTTCCACTTTTATGAACACGCATACTAACTTCCTACAGCTATCCGCTTGAAGAAGCACGGAGAGGCCAAGCTTGCCCGAGGAGAGAAGATCTAGATACCCATTCATGGCGCACTGGGAGGACATCTGGGCAAAAAAAGCAAAACATCTGGGAGGTCGTCCATATTTCGGACAATGGGCCACTGATCTCTTCGGAAGCATTGAGCCACTTGGCTCACTTCTCCAGCCTGCGGGTGACTAATTTGCGGTCTTGAAGATAAAGAGTTCTAGACTGCTGCTGCACTTGCCCTTGCTTGCTGCTTTGTATCTGACTTTCTACCCGAGCGTTTGCTTTACTACCCGATCAAGAAAATCCTCAAAAACAGAACTCGACCCATCCAATTCAAGAAGTAGATGGGAATGTGAGTAAATTCCAAATGTGCAAATAAAGGCCTGATCAAGAACGAGGACGGAATATTGCAATACTTGGTTGTCTCCTATTTCCGAACCAGAAGTCCGTGATCTCCCTTGCCTACCGCCGAGATACCCGAACATGTTCTTCATCGCCCAAGTGCCTAAAGTAGTCAATCTTTCCTTCCCATGTTACCTTTGATACCAAAAAGAAAAGTCCAGATCCCGGTGACAAGGAGCAGGAGCCGAAGTGTCCGCAGGGTGTGAGCCTCATGGAGGTTGTGCCAGGAACCAAATCCCGAAGACCTCCTCCGTCGATTCCGTGCCTTGCGGAATGTTGTTCAGACGAAATTGTTTAGGGATGGGTGGAAATGTGATAGGAAAGAGATAGAGATAGGAGATGACTAGGTAGCTGACTCAAAGTGCTTCTGCTGAGTCAATCGGCCGCCATCTAGCATTTGGGAAAGGAAGTATTGGTTTTCAGACCCCATTTTCCTGATTGGGATAGGTAGGGTATTGGCATTGACTGTATCTGATTAGGAAGAATACTTCCCTCCCTTCTGCTTCCATCCCCATCTCATCACATCTCCAGAGACCAGCCTACCTCTTTCCCATTGTAGCAATGCCTCAAACTCAAACTTCAAAACAAATAAAAACAAATAAAAGAAAGAACATGGGCTACAGACAGTCGGTGAAGGTACGTACCCTTCTCCCAGGATCCTCGGGTTCGTCTACGAAAACAGAGAGGTGAAGGATGGATTCGGAACGAGAGGATGCACGGGGGATGGAAGAGGGTTGTCAGGTGTGCGTGGTCATTACTGTTTTAAGCACTTGATTTGAGTTGTGTCTGGGTCATTGGATGCGAGGTGGATGATTCAGGAAGGGGGATGTAAGGGTTGGGAGGGGAGGGGAGGAAAGGCGTCGGGAAATAGGAGTGCACCGAGTGTACCGGGCGGACCGCGAGAAGACGGTTTCGTGGCTTTTGGGCTTTTGAGGGTTGAGATGGTGGGTGTGTGGAGGTGTGGTAGTGCTTAGGCCGGGTATGCCGGTTCTTGGAGGGGGAGGAGGGGTTGTAGGGCTGTCTTGGGGATGGAGAGAGGGTGATGATAGGATGCGTCGTATTGGAATGCGTGTCGCTGCGATGTGTCTGCGTCGTATTGCATGGCATGGCATCAGGCTGGCAACCTCATTGTTTGGTATTGTATTTGTCAGGTGTGATGACTGGGGCAGCTTGGGAACTTGGGCTTTAGGTATGAGAACGTAAGCACGGCCCAAATACCGCGCGAGATGTGGGATGTGATGCTGGGAGTGGCAAGAGGTTGTTGATGTTTTGGTGTACTTGCTTGGTCATCCGTGTCTCGAAAGAGATCAGATGCCATGCTCGCAGCTGCAATGCATGGACAGAGTAGAATAAACTTTTTTGATTCATCATCTAGAGGAGACAGAACATGGTCGATCTTGATTTGCGAGCACGGCGGAATTGAGAGTTGATTAGGTGATCAGAGTTGATAGGAGTGGGAGCCGTGCACCGCGGTGGAGAATGCGGACTTTGGACTGAATTGCGGATGGAATGCAGACGCCCTCGACACTCGCAAAGGGGACCAGGAGGAGGAAGGGAAGAAAACGGTTCTGTGGGCTTGCATATGTGACGAATGCCGAGGAGATAACTACTTCTGGAAAGGCTATGGACCCATGGCTCGCGTTTGGAGGTTTTATATGGAGGGACAAGGCTGAGCGTCACAGGGTATCGAACGAACAGACAAATGAGAGGTTGTTGGTCCGCCTGTATGCTGTGTGACATAGATTGTGATGCGGCATCGGTGTTGCAAATGTTAGGCCACCGATACGAATGGGTTCACCTGTATCGACACGATAGCCGAATGGTTCCATGGGAGTGACACCAAATGGGTTTGATACTGGCTTGGGGGTAGGGTCGGCAATTCATGTGAAGTGCGAGGCAGAAAAGTATCAGTTGGAATATCTGCAAAGCTGGGCGTGAATGTTGCATGTGCATGTGGCTCGGTCTCGCCGAAGCGCACGTTTAATATGGAGTGTGTATATTGGTATTGTTGAGCCTAATTCATGTTACACATTCCAAACAACCAACCAAACCATCCCACTTGCCTATCCCTGGTCCGGTCCAAATTGTCTCCTACCCTTGGGGTCTGATTCGGGTCGTCGTGATAAGGCTCGCAAGCGTCGGCCGACAAGTGTTTAGAGAATGCTGAAATGGATCTAATAGACAAGGAGAAGTCTCCTTGTTGAGTGCCGAAAAAGCTATGGAGGTTAGCGGGGTGCATTGGACCTAGCAAAGAACTTACCTTCGCATCAGTAGACTGATTCTCTTGACATGCTTGAGATCCAAAGGTTTGGCATCTTTCTTCTCCCGTCCTCTGTATGTAGGCTTGAAATCATCCCATAAGACATGTATCTTCTCTCCACCTTTATCCACCTTGAAGTCGTATTCCCAGCTGATGGTGCTTTGCTCTCTGCCATTAGGACTTTTTGGGAGCAATTCGTCCTTCAAGGTCAGGGTATACTGCTTTGAATCTGCCTTCTGAAGGTCCAACAATATACCATCGTACTTTGATAAATCCCAGTTCCGATCCTCTCCTGTAGTCCTTTGTGATGCAAAGCCTGCTCCGCCGAGTGTTTCGATATCGAGATTGCCTTGAAATACAGCTGTGGGATCGAAGGGAGTGCATTTGAGCTCCGAAGTAGACGAACCTCCCCGAACTGTGTCATTGCTGCTAGTCCAATCGAGAGGTGACCATGGTCTGTTGACTATTAGCACTGAGCCCTTCCGCAGAGGACTCTGGAAACTTACTTGTCACCACCGAAGAGGCTTGTTTTCGTGAGGGAAGCCATCGTGAGGAAGAGAAATGACTGCACTTTGCAGACTAGACAGGGTTGAGAGTAAGGTCGTGGTGGGTTACTTGAATGCCACGAAATGAGAATGTAAATGTCCTAGCAGATGAGGAACAATTCAACATGGAATGATTCCCTGCGTCATGAGTTCGACAGACGATGGGAATTCTTGGCTTCACCTAGCACTAGGCCAAACCTTACCTTGAGACTTTCACGACGTATCCTGGAGACCGCTCACAACAGTCCTGTTGAATTTACATCGATAAATAATGCTCTGTTGCAGCCTCGCAATACAATGAAGTGAATTCTTGGTGATGACCTCAGTACTCGCCAGCTTGGCATCATCTTCAGCCTTAAAATCAGCAGTAACGCTCAATTGGGCGCGCTTAGATAAAAGTCGGGTAAAATCCAGGAAACCCTGGGAATTTTCCGCGGCCATCTCTTCGCTCCCCGAACCACTCGTCTCGACTCATCGAACCTCCATTCCCCTCGAAGGATGAGATATGGCTCCACGAACGCGACATTGTCGCCCCATTTGTCTTCGCCACGATAATAAGGCCGAAGGTCCAAAGTAACGATCCATCTCGTCGCCAGATATACTAATTAAAAGCATTCCCACAACAGGCTGGATATCGAAGGATTACTCCGCCTCGCCTGCCGGCGCGAATCCCGGCTTCGTGATTGGAGCTTTTTACGCCTCACAAAGCCCTTTTCCATTCTGCGACCGGAGTCGGATCCAAACGTCCGTCACACAACTAGTTGGAGACCAGTCGTGGAGATTCCCGCTTCTCGTCGGTCTCGAGGGTCTGTAACCAAAACATTTACGTGAAAGGATGAAATTGGGAAGGCCGATCATCGACTGCGGTATCCCACCACTCGGTCGTCTGAGCCTGGGAAATCATGGATGGGACGGACCCTAAAACATCGGAGCCTGGGACAACAAAAAGGCCGTGCTGCATGGTCACGGCCGCGTTGTGACGCAAGGCTGCGAGATGCTACCTACGCCGAGCAGGCGGAAAGTACGGAGTTACGAAACACTCGAGGGGTTTGTTGGAAGGATTCAGGAGTTCTGCGATGCCCCGGCCTCGTGTTTGATTTTGTCAGTCTGCCCAAAGGCTACCGAAGTTGGTGCACGCCAGTTGAGGAAATTGTTTCGAGTCAAAGCACAGCGCGAGGCTGTTGCGATGTCTTCGCGGCAAGAAAGATTTCAGTGGAGTATTCATAAGTTTTCATTCCTCGACGACGAACAAGTGTTCGCGCTTAATCTGTGCTGGCCCCTTTGGGTATTTACAACCAAAATCAAAAACAGCTTGTTCCTAAAAGGGAACAGCAAAAACAAAAAACACCAGACGGCCATGCTTTCATAATCCTTCTTTCAAACCCAAATTCGTAAAACATCTCTAGAATGAGTGTCGAGCGCTTCGAACTCTGTTCCATATACCACAAGAAGAGAAATCATCAATCTTTCAACCCCCTTCCTTATAATTGTGATAACATTCTTGGGGAGGGAGGCATCGATAGAGGTGTTGATGGGTATTGGTAGCTACCAGCTTCAGAGTGTTCGTATGAATGTGAAAGAGGAGGAGTCTGCGTATATATATTAGTTACTGTTTGGTATAAGATCTGAGATTGGATACTTACATGAGGATTGGAGTCGTCATGGTAGCCATGCGATGCGTGGATATCAATAGCTGGCAGACCCTGGTTGTACATGTTGAAGGGGTGCATTGTGTCGTCTTCCCGCTTGATGGCCTCGTTGAAGTGCATCATCGAAGGCAGAGTTACTGGCACTGGTGCCAAGTAAACGTCTCTGTACTCGGCAGTGGTGATCGCGTGGTGGTAAGGCTGAGATTGTGGGTATGGTGGGTAGACGATGTCTTCTGGAGCTGGGTATGTGTGGTATGCGAAGAGAGGAGGTGTGCGAGATCCGTCGCGCTGATATTCGTGTGATGGGAATACGAGATCATTCTCCATTGGTGGCGTGTACTGATTTGGCATCATTCTTGGAGATGGCTGTCTGTGGACAATCTCTGGGCTTCGCTGGTATGTCTTGACATTCTCCTTGCGTTCTTGTTGAAGCTCGGCGTGCATCTGAGGTGGAGATGCTGAGGAGGAACCGGCGCGTCTCTCGAGGTCTTCGAGACGTCTCTTTAGCTTCTTGCCTGGAGAGGGGTCAGTTTGGAGTCAGTGGAGAGAGTGCAGAGTTACTGACGGTAGTTGCGCTGAGCAATGCGGTTCTGGATTCTTCTGCGCTCAGCCAAGTCGGATATCTTGGTCCAGTCCTCATCTGGATTTGCTGAACTGCTGAAAGCACTGCTGGTGCCATGGCCGGTAATATGCCTCGACGCCGTGGGAGTCGAGTATGAGTAGCTTGCGCGGGACATGTTGGATGTGGTTGTTGGTATTTACTGTGATCATGTATAGTGAAACAGTATGGAAGGTAGATGTCTTCGAAGTGGAAGAGGTCTGAAGAGTGATTGGGAGCTTGGTGTAGAACAAGATTCAGAAGCCCTCAATTGGGGGTCCATGGAAGTATATATGCTGCTGCGGCACAACACATCCCTCCGTAGGTATACGGACTTTACGCCAGGCCATTTCCTCAGACCCATGCAACTCAGCTTCAACACGGTGACCTTCGGGTCACGTCAAGACCAAGGGCTGGAGATGCCCCCTGCACGCTACCATGAGCTTCCCACCCTCTTGACCCTGCGACGTTTGCCCGCAGCAAGCCACGGTGCTAGGGCGCCGACTTTCTGCAGGTTGGGTTCAGTAGCCCCATTAGGACTAAGCTCGTAGAGACCTCGCCCTACTCCTGCATCTTCTCGACCCCCCTCCATTTCGACGACGCTGCGAAACCCAGATCTGGTGCTACCCTTGCATAACGCTACGCGAGCCAAATTTGGGTCATTTACCTACATTTGGGGACCAAAAGAGGCAGACTCTTCGTAAAGTACCACCAATCACAGACCGCATACCGCAATGAAAATAGATGCGCACTAGATCCATGATAGGCTATCACTCGCACACCAGCCCTATGGATGTGGCAGAGGCTCCTCGACAACCGTTTTGACAGCCATCGTATCAATTCTGCCACACAAATGAGGACCAAAGGCTGCCGCTGCCATCGTCAGGATTTAGAAAATGGCTTCTTGGTTGCATTGTGATTCGAGACAGATATAGCGAAGCCGACCACAAGATCTAATCATGGACGCTATGGCGGCAATCCACTCTCGAACTCGAAGCCATACCCGGTCGGGCACGGAGCCGCTACGAGACGATCGCCATCTCTACTCCCAGCTGCGGATATACAGTAGCTGGAAATCACCACGAGAACCCGAACGCGAGATATCAAATCAGAGCTAATTCAAGAATGACATAATCAGGTCAAGCTCCAGATATGGTTGTTGCCTGGGTCCACTTTGGGGAGCTCTACGATACAACAATAGAGACCCGGATATAGCGTCGGAAAATGGGTCAATCAACGCCGTGCATCAACTGCTCAAGCTTTTTGAATTTTCCCTATCATCTCCACCATGGCAGTGGAGATACTGTAGATTTGGGACACTGGCTGGGTTACTGTTACGACATGTGCAACACCGGATACTCCATGGACGACCAAGAAGATTGCATGTATGAGGATGAGAGCAGCACCTTCTTTCGATATGCTCAGCACCTTGTTGCCCACGAATAGTGTGGGCAGATTCGCATTTGTCAAGCAGCAGAGTGAAATGACCAGGACTCTCCGAGGTCACTACCGGGCGAGAGTAGTATCACGAATGGACGTTTTTGGGGGCCAGGACTGTTGGCAGATCTATTCCGGTGCTCTGGTTTGACTTCATTTTCCTGGATTTAGTTTCCCACGAGATTTAGCGCTTCGCCAGATCACCCATGAGGCCCATCACAAAGTACACCCATGGCGAAACTCTGAAGCATCAGTCGTACTTTCTACCATACAACAGGCCGGGTTGAGGAAGGTCCATCTTATCAATTTTTCGCTTGTCGCATAGCGCACCAAATGGTCCTTCTCCAACCTGGCCGCCGCGACAGGGTCGGGCAAGTCCCGTAGCTTTGAGTTTGACCCCAATCTCGAGGACGCCTTGGTCGAGAAAACCCCCTGTCCTTTCTTGCCTTCTTCTAGAAGAACAACGTGCTTGGTAAGAAGTTTATTTTTATTTCACGATTACCAAGACATTTGGGTCCCTGAAACGATTGGACACAAATCCATCTGGCTACGAGCTGCTACCCCTCCCCTGAATCCCCTCACTGCACGGCCACGGGTTCATTTAGCGACCCAGTCACATCTCTCACCGTCGCAAAATACGCTGGGAGCTCTGCCATTGGCTACATCCCCTGTCGGAGCAGAAAAGTGACGGTGAAGCTGTTCGGGAACGACGAGCACTTAGCCTCCACCACGAGCATTGCAGCACAGTGCACGACACCCAAGTGGTTCGACTCCCACCTCATATTTGCCGGTAGGACCGATTGATATGCATGGTTATGACCTGGCTGCCTCTTTCAGGAAGCCTCAGCCCTACCCGGTGCGGTGACGGTCCTTGTGTTGCCTTCAGTCCTGCCTGCGCGTCGCATCGAATCGCATACTGTCCAATACAGATGCACGTCTTGACACTGAGGAGTTACCGCGGATCAATGTACATCTTCTTTGCCAGCGCAGGTCGGATACCACTTGATGCAAGAGCGGAGAAGCGGCTTTGAATCGAGATGAGTTGTGTCGTGGCGGCCGTCGTGCCTGGGTACGTCCTGTCTACAGTAAGAGCATTGTTCTGGACCTTGAGGACATGGTATCGACTCCGGCGATCACAGGCGAGATTTGCTTCTTCCTGTGCTTCGGCGTTGCGGTCAGAGGCTCTCCTATCTCGGAGTTTGTGCTCGTGGATGTATCCTTCCATGCTCGTACTGAATGCCCTCAAGGCTCAAGCTCCTTGAAATCTCCTAAGTCCGAGCTTTGTCGGCCGCCCTCGTGGAAATTGCCCCTGAGAGTACTATTTGCAGTAATTACCCAGAGTTTTCACTACACTCTCTCAAATTGTCATCTGTACTGCAAATAGCATATCGTTGTTCTGCTTTCTCTTTGGTTGCGTCGGCCGAGTCTCGCTTCCCTTCCAAATACAACACATCAGGAAGGATCAAAGGACTCGTGGCAGTGTATCTATGCGATGCCTCCAATGCTTGATGTCAATGGACATCAATGATTCCCTTAGATGCCTGGCTCTATCTTGGTAGTCCTGGGGTATAGCTTCATAGCCTATCAAGACTTCGGGTCGCCTTTCCCCCCAATGTTCTGGAACGGGAGCTTGTCGTCTTTACATCCATCAAGCTCAGCCATACACGCCATCACATCTTTGTCCACCAATGCCACCAATACGGAGAATAGACCGTTTTCCCGCCACCATCGGGTTCTTCCCGTTCAAGTAATTCGGTGCATTGCATCAAGGCGCAAGGCATTCAGCCCTGAGGTTTCATCTTGCTGTCAACAACGAGATGCGGAAATTGCCTCTCCCTTTTTTAGCAGTCCCAAGCTCTTGATAAGGTGCTAAGTCATCCCATGGGTCGGGTCGGTGGATGGGTCGGAAAAGCCTTCAGGGCTGGACTTGATGCTGGACAAAGTGCTCGTCAACTCCTTCCGTTCCGCCATTACTTCTGATACCCGTGCTGACCTTGAACCCCCACAAATGTTCACGAAGTATTGAAATCTTACAAATGCCAGCTCACCTAGAGATGTACCTTTCCAATAGTCATCATCACTCGCCGTTGACGATCTCTACCTTTTGATTAGGATATGGTCCCTGTCAAGCTTTCACCTTCGGGTTCGGAAAGTGTCCAAGAGACCTCGAAGCGTTCCAAGAGACTTGCGCGACCAGCATCCTATTTGGAGACACGAGCCTGGAATATGGGGATCGGATCTCCAGCTAATCAAAAGAGGATATCAGCTCATCTCCTGCCCTAACAGGTCCAGGATTCCAAATGGATCCAAGCTTCCTCACGGCACACAGCTTCCAGGGTCGCTACAATAAAGATCTCACCGCATCACCTCGTCCCCGCTCCCAGGGCTGTGTCATGCTCGAGATGGATGCTGCGATCCAGAACGGAGTAGCGGGACGAAGGGACCTGTCAGGGACTGGGCTAAGGGTGAGCAGCAGCAGGCGAGCACCCCGAGGGCTTAGGCGCTTCGCGTGATGGGACCTGTCATCGCCTTTTGACGAGACGCTTAAGCGCCCCGTGTATGCTGTATCTATGAGGCACGACCAAAGTTCTCATGGATTGTACACTTTGGATATCCATTCTGCAACTTTACTCCCTGTTCCCAGAGATGTTTGTTGGGCATTGACAGGGCACGGCAAGTCCCAGAGAGAGGTCTCGAGTCCAGATACCCGCTGGAAAGGCTCCTGGCGCGAAGGATCATCTTTCCATGAACCAACAATCGAAGTAGCCGCCTATCTCCCGCCTGTTGGAACGAGCAACACCAACCCTGAAGCGCGACGTGGTTCTCGCTTGCGGTCAACAACTGCAGCGAAATCCCGAGTTCCCATGATTGTCACATCTCGCAAGCAAATTAACGTGAAGTCAAATTTGAAACATTCTCGTCACAAAATGTTCATCGTGCATATGGAATCTTCCCAGCATTATGCTTTGAGATTGGGTTCTTCGTACCCCTCAGACCATACAAGCCTAGGAGCCCCTATCTTGGTACTGGCATGGACGTAGAATTTGGATGTTGGGGTCGATGTGAACAGGGATTGTGTCCCAGGCGAAGGATCTCCGCCAATGTCTAAACGACCAGCAAATGTTTATTGGTCGAGCCAGCCGACATCATTTGATGTCGATCAAGTTCACCACTTCCTGAGACAAATCTCGTGAAGCTTGGAATCAGGCAAGTGGTGCCAGCACTTGAACTTCACGAGCGAAGTAACAATGCACTAAGGATGAGCTGGAAGTTGTTGAGAATAGTCAAGTAGATCCCAGAGATCTCATTGGGAGAGAAAACGACGATGTGCTAGGAAAGAAGGACCGTCGGGACCAACCATGTTGATGGACGAGCTCGGACGAGGATACCTTGCGCCTTAGGCAGTTCCTCAGCCACGCTGTGTGTCATTGGTCGTATGCTCGCCAATGGAATAGGGGGCAGTACAACCCGGTGCACGTGGTTTGACATGATCCCACGATGTTGTTCATCTCGATTTCGCTTTCGCTACACAGCATGTTCCGCATCATTATTACGCCATTGCAACGTTCCAGTTGCTTTCAAACATTGCCTTCTTTGTTGACTCATCGCCGAGGACTCTGGATAAAGTACTGATGCTACAAAGCTACAGCTGCAGGTTCATGCTGAGCAGCTTAATAATTGTCTTGATTGCATGCTTGGGACGTCGGTGCCTCCGTCCGCACAATGGAGGTGAACCATAAGGCTGAAGAAGAACATCCCAGCCCTCCGCAGGGTCACGTCACGCCGAAGACGGCTTCCTCAGCAACGATTGGACGAGCCTTGGATCAAACGGGGAAATGCTACCGATGTGCTTGAAGACAGGCCGGGCTGGCGCAGAAGAGCGGAGGGGTCGAAGGTCGGCGTCTAAGGAGGTTGCTGCATGGCTTCAAACGCGTCCATCGAGAGGCACGACAAGAAACAGGCACCCCTCAAGGCTCCACGAATCCTCACCGCTGGGGATCTTGGTGTGCAGGTCACAACCCTACCCCTTTCGTACAAGCGTGATTTGCTGGTGCACGTCTGGGATGTACATGTCCAAGCTTTTGGATGTGCACAGCCCATCTCGAACCAGCTCCCCTTTTGGGACAATTAACAGACATTTCTGAGCGAGCTAGGGGCGGAAGCTCCCCCATGATCTTAGCAAGCTATCATATTGTGACCCAGCCTTACCAGCTTACCAACGGCGGCGATCGAAGTCGGCCGCCTCTACAGCTACCAATTTTACGTTCTGACCAGCACAGCGCTCCGAGCGGGACAGTTGCGCGATGGCTGGTTAGTAACCTTGGATATCAGTGACGGTCGGAGACTTCTAGCCGGCTATCGTATTTCTCACCAATCATATCGTCGGTATCGTTCAGTTGGTTTCCTTAGTTCTGCTGTGCCTTTCTGGCCCCCGATTTTTGATCTGCCCTACGAGGGGGTTCCGCTACAAGCCAAGCGTCACCGAGCGGCCTCCCCCTTCTGGTTAGCGAATACTTTATTCTGAACAACTCAACGGTGGAAACGTCCTGCCCTGGAGCCAACCCCGAGTCTCCTTGAATGACATGAAGGGCGCGGGCTCCGAGTTCAAGCTCATGCTCATGCTCAAGCTCGAAAAGCTATCTACAGAGTTTAAGAATATTCGAGTCACCGAACCCTCATACCCCACCAGCAGCCTTTCCTTCAACAACGATCCATAATGTCGATCTTCCGACTTTTCAACCCTTTCTCAATCTCCTCCTGGTCCAAGGTACAAGGGACCACGATTAACCCTTGCGCATATCCTCCATCGGTTTTTCCCAAGTTCCCAACTCCTATCCCCGAACAAGCCTCGACGTCGTATATGGGAGCCAATCAGAAGGTCACATTCGCACAACCGAACCCGAGGAGGGGGAAGGGCTTCAAATGGGTATCAAGTTGAGATGGGGATGAACATGGACCCTATGATTTGCATGTCTTGGCTGGGAATATGGAGTCTGGACATGCAGGAAAGTACGGTTACCACGAGGAATTGCACTGTATGGATCTTTGGCCTGGTCATTTTTCCCAGTGTTCTTTCTTTAGGAGTGGGACTTTCAGATGGCCGTTCCCGTCCCCGTCCCTGCTGCGGTTCGGTTCCTCCTTCCTCCTCGTCGTCCACCACCACCACCGCCGGACCCGAAATTATCTCCGAATTCATCTCCTCGAGTTGCAACTTACCAACAAAAACCTACACACCAGATTGGTTGACCATTGCGACGTATGGATCGACATCTGAAGTTCTTCATCTGCTCGACCTCGATCGAGCATGAAGTTTCATCTCGTGCATTACTAGTACTCGGTCTGGACCATCTAACATCTGCACCTCGACCTCTGAAATCAGAACACACAATGCACCAACGTCGCAAGCTGCAGCCGATCAATTTAGCCGCCGCGATTCCCATCGTGTATCCATCCTCCTGCTTCTCGCGCCGTAAATCAAAACGTTGTGGCTTTGCGCCTCTTTCTGCAAATCGGGGAGACGTTTCCTGGTCGTTGGACCCGTTGGATGAGGTCGTGCCATGTAGATGCTTGTTCCTCCCCATCCCCAACAGATCCCTTGTGTGACGAGTTCACGGTCCCACGGCCCCCAAATCAAGTATATCGGCGCGAAACAGAGGCCGATGGAGGGGCCAGAGTACGCATTTGGAGCGCATGTTGTCGCCGTGACACCGTTGGTGCCCTCTCATGATTGTTTCGTCGGATGTAAGTTGCGGGCACAGCGCGGCAGGGCACAGCCGCTGCCAGTTCACTTAGTATCTCCACTTCTCAATTCCCCCTACTCGTCCTTGTCCTCCAATCTCAAGCTTTCGCAATACAGGGTTCAAGAGTTCTATTTGCGTTTCCGTTGTCTTGGTATAAAGCGATTGCGGTCACTCATTTCCAGATACCCGATCGCGAGATACCATTCAACCTCCTCTCCCTTGGCAACTTCCTCTTCGAACTCTTTTCCTCGCCAAAACCTCGATGCAGGGTATTCGATTGGGTTTACGTCGCGAAGAAAATGCTTGGGAATATCACCCTGTAGACCTCCCGGTTTCGCATCATTTTTCCTAAAGAATCACATAGGTTGCTGCGGTACGAGTATCTCATGTTCCAAGGGGTAGATCAATGTATGTATGCGGCTCAGTTGACAGGTTTCTTCAAGCATGTCCAAGGCATGGATTTTTCCTCCAGCCTTCATCCTCAAGGATGGCAGCATTGGTATTGGAAAATAAGTGCCGGGAATACCAAAGATGGGAACTAATCACACCTATTGCCCCGCGTCCTGATCGAATAACAGTGCCATGTTGGGAGGCTCTGGTCTAGATGCTATGCCAATCTTGGGGTCGAAGAGGTGCGCAGCAGGCGCGTACAGTAGATAAGGCGATCAATCAACACATTTGGGCCTCTGTGACAGGGGCCGAGCGGCCAAAATTGACCGTACATACATACAGCATGTTCCGCTCGGATATAGCGCTAATATCGCCAAGAAAACCAGGGCCGTTGCTTGACGCAGCGAATTCCCAACTTGGGTCTCGCTTTCGCTTTTACCAGATTCTCCGCAGGAGACCAACCCCCAAAGTTTCCAATATGGGATCAAGCGGGCAGCGATGAATGGTGCGGTGAGCGATTGAAAAACTCACTGCAGTAGACTTCCGGTTTGGTTACCGATGTTGATTGATTTGGTTTCTGTTCGAACGGATTTGGGCAAGATGTCTGTTCAAGGTTCTGACTTTACTTTTCGTCTACGCTCTCCTGGGACTCTGGTTGTTGGTCTGGATCTGGGTTCTGTCAGGTCAGATCAGATCAGGCTTCGGCAGTTAATGCCAACCTTCGCGCCGTCGGCGTCTAGAGTCGGGCCCAGGTGACATTTATGTCTCCGAATCGGGGATAGAATGAGTGTCCGAGGACCGAGTTTGGCGTCCAGCCTCAAGCCTCAAGCCTCAATGTTGGTGAGTGAGTGAGTGAGTGAGTGTTAGGTTTCACCACTTTTTGTTTGATGTTGGATTTCGTGCGTATGCGTTCTGCAACCAGCTGCAGCCTTGTGACTACCATGGGAGCGCGGTTACCGCCTGCAGAATGCCAACGCCCAAGAGTTTGTTGGCGTTTCTGGTCTACATTTTCTAGGCCTGAAGGTGTGCGAAAAAGTTATCTTAGGGTACAGTACGTCCGCAAGGCAAGCCAGGTGAGTGAACTTGTGAGATGTTGGGAATTGCACGGATGAATACCTCGAATGGATGGACGAGAAAGGAAGCCTAATTATGCGACCTTGGGAATATTTCAATTCCTTTGGGAAGGCAACAGGTCTTGCACCTCGGAAGGACGCTCTACCTTCGTGTTACGAAGTGACGCACTTCACGAATCCCTCGATCCAATTCCTTCGTAGCAGAACCAAGCGTTGTTTCACTACTGGCCCGTATTCTATTTATTTTAGTGCTCGTATTTCTTTATTTCCATTCATTTCGTTCGTACTTCCTTTTGGAACATCATTCGAGAAGCAGCGAAGAACGAAGGATTCGATGTGCAGTCGCAATCGCAATCGCATCACGGATTCCCAATCAAGTATCTCCCGCGCAGCGATCGACACCCACATCTTTTTCTTCCGTAACACACGAGATGGAGAATCGATCGCTGTTTCCTGCGTCCCCTCTTCTCGTTTTGGGTTATTTCTCGACATTCACCTCTCTAGAAGAGGATCGTCGATGAACTGATTGGAATCTCAGGACATTTTTCCGGGATCAGGAGAATCCTCCTGAGAGAAAAGAAAATGATTGGAAGGGATTGGAAGGGGAGGAAGTGTGTGGGTGCGGAGGAGATGCACGAATTTTGATTAATAATCCGTAAGGCTATGAGGGGGAAGGCCGTTGTCCGTGTTCTAGGACCTAGTGTGTTGGGTATCGAAGGATTTTGGGATTCGCGGGATGATGGATAGATATACCGTACCGACGCGGGGTGAAGTCACCAGCGCGGTCACCTCTGCGACGAGACTGTTTGGGAATATCTTCTGCATCGTATGATCGGTTCCTGCGATGGAAATCGTTGTCCGTGGTTGTGTGGTGGGCGGTTTTTTGGGCTGTGGCATGTGCTGTTGGGTATGCGGGATGGTTAGAGATCTTCTGGTTGCTTGTTCCCTGGGATCGTTTTGATCGTCTTTACAGCGGTATGTCATTCAAGAATGGCAGATTGCGGGGTATAAAATGAGTGGCATGTTCTATTTTGAAAGAGAGAAAAAAGATCATACGATACAAAATTAATTTTTTGAAAGTGTCGAAGAGGCGAAGATGGGAAAGCCAGGCAGAACGGCATCTCGCTGTTTTTTGATTTTTTCTTCTCCTTCTGTATTAGGTAATAGGATGAGTGGTCCAAGGTTAGAGATCTCGTGTTGTTTTGTTGTATTTGCTTCAGATTTGACTGGGTTTTCCATCTCAAGTCAACATAGTCAACCATTACTTCGAGGTTGATGGACATCTTTCACCAGACACAAAATTGCGTCCAGACTCGAGCCAAATGATATCAAACCGGACACACCAGTCCAGATGTGATGGCAGTGTCGAAGGGCCCGCCAGAAAATATCATGGCAGACTGTCCGTGTCTTCACATCCCCAACCCAACTCAGCTTGGTATTTATGTATCCACTATATCTAAGCTGTGACTTGGCAATACCAGGGAAGGCTTCTGTGGAAGAGATGAGCGAGCTTCAAAAAACTTCAAAATAATGCCAGAGCAATTTACAGGTAGGCATGAAGCATGGCTGGGAAATGGACAGAAGTGAGCACCACTTGGGCAAAGTCGTAGCTTAGCAATAAGCAAGATGTCTCGACTTGAGATCAGCTCTCGACCTTCGAACTCTGTTGAAGAAGTTCCTCGTGGATACATGCTGAACGATCACACTTTCCGCAGCTTGGTAGTGTTTGTATCTGCTTCCATGCTTATTGAGCACAGGCACCAGCTTCCTTTGCATTGATCTCTTTTACTACTCAAGTTTCCAATGTCTGTAATGGTAGTAAGTAGCTACTTATCATCGGTAAAAAATAAGCGAGGTTGTCCGGGGGGACAGAATGAGGAGAGAAATGATTATTGCGAGCGCTGTCCTGTACTCCTGTGGATGGCTGTAGTCCATGTTGGGATAGGCGACTTCATATCTCGATCTGAAAATTAGCATCATTATATCCTCCCCCTCCAGTGTTTCAAGAGTGGAGTCCGCCGTACTCCGAAATCTTATCTCAGGTATCTCAAAGGTGGGGTAAATAAGGCTTCACACAAGGCTGTGGAACCAACTGCAACTCCATACATGAATCGAGAGTTCGTCAGCTGTATTATATTGATTCCTAACTCGATCTATCCTTCCCTTTCAAACCTCCATACCACCAACCCCATCAAAAAATGTCCTCCCCAATCCCCTTCTCCATCCCAACAATCGACATCTCACCCTACCTCTCCTCCCCCACCTCTCCCGAATCCACTAAAATAATCGATGCCATAAAAACAGCCTGTACAACAACCGGATTCTTCCAATTAATCGGTCATGGGATCCCAGCTTCGTTACGAGAAGATGTGTTTAGAGGCTCGGAAGCACTGTTCAATCTTCCTATGGAGGAGAAGGTGAAGCTTGATAGGGGGAAGAGTGTTGGTGCTAGTAATAGGGGGTATGAGTTGATTGGGGGTCAAGGGCTTCAGGAGGGGACTTTGCCTGATTTGAAAGAAGTGAGATTCTCCTTCGCTTGGATTTTTGGAGAGATGATTGACGAGAAAAGGGGTTCTATGTTGGTCAACATATCCCCGCTGAGGACCGTAAGTTTGACTTCTTCACTGTGACGGATATTCCTTTGTAAAGAAACTCCAGGAGTTTAAATAAAGCAGCAAGTGGATTGGAAAATTGATACTGCTCTCGAGACTTTCCCATATCTTCGGAGCTCCCAGCCATATTCATGTTTTCACATTGCTAATTTACTCCTTAGCCCGCGTCCAAAACAACGCCTTCCTCATGGGTCCCAATCTCTGGCCCCCTTCTTCACTCATCCCAGAATCTCTCTTCAAGAAACCATGCGAAGAATACTATTCCAAAATGTATTCCCTCGCCCTCAAAATAATGGACGCCATCGCCGCGGGGATGCCCTATAGCCCATCCGTCTTCGATGAATTCTGCTCCAACGACGCAGTAGCCAGTATCAGACTCCTCCACTACCCACCCGATAAATCCAACAACGAACTCCAGCTCGGAGCAGGAGCACACACCGATTTCGGCGCCATCACAATCCTGCTCCAAGACATGACTGGTGGTTTACAAGTCTGGGATTACGGGATTAAGGAATGGGTAGATGTCGTTCCTGTGAAAGATGCTTATGTAGTGAATGTAGGAGATATGTTGCAGATGTGGACGAGTGGCGTGTATAAGAGTAGTTTGCATAGGGTGTTCAATAGGAGTGGGAGGGATAGGTATTCGGTTCCTTTCTTTTTTGATGGGAATGTGGATTGTGTTCTTACCCCGCTTGGGGGTGGAGAGGAGGGGAAGAAGTATCCGACTGTGGAGGAGCATATGAGAGAGCGGTTTGGGAGTACGTATGGGAGGGGGAAGAAGAGGGAGGATGGAGAGGAGAATTATAAGGCTTGAATGAGATAGAAAATATGAAAGCATGATTTCAAAATCTCACTTGTAGATATCTCATCAAAGGGCGAGTTATGCTTAGTCTGTATCTGTCCAAATATTAGTGATGGCATATTTGAAGCACCCCGCATGGGTCTGCCTTGCCATAAATATTCAGCAAGAGCAGAGTTCTTGAACATCTTGACATCGGCTTCAAAAATAATTTATTGACTTCATTCTCCTTCGATAGTCCATGGAAGGAGGAGATGGGTATTGGGTTGGGACATCATTAGGTATAGATCTGATTAGGATAATTCAGGCGTTACGTGGATGTTTTCGACAGCTTGGACATTGATCTGAACAACTTTGAGGAAAGGAAATACTTTTAAATATACAGATTAAAGTGTTTGACGATCTCTTTTCGGCAGGTTAAGGGACTCACATAGAAAGTGAAGGAATCCCAAAGCATCGAAGAGCAAGATAGTCCATTCAAGACGCCATTCTTGAAGCTAAGAAGTTTAGAGAGCATCGAGCTAGCCAGCACCCAGCAATTGGTTGGCAGGACAGCTACAACTTCTGAATACGAACCGCTCTGGTTGTCTGGCTTTAGATCTTGGTGTACTCCACTGCAAAATCGCCATTATTATGGGCCCAGTGCAGACGACTGACCTTCCCATCCGACTCGGCCTCGAACCTCGCCTTCCAAAGTTCGGTTCCTTGGCTTCTACCAATCCACCTACCACGACTTAACAACTCGTTCCTTGGAGCTAGCCATGTGAAGGTATCATCCTCGTAGTGATTCAGCAGGAACTTCTCAAATTCCAAACCCTGGAACGCCCAAAATAGCTTTCCTTGTTCCAGCGTCACAACGATTTTGACGATGTTGAGTTTGTCCCAATATGTTCCTACATATTCTTTGAGACTTTTCGGAGAAGTGCCACGCTTTTGTGCTTGTTGAAGTTGTTGAGTGAGTTTGGGATACCACTTCAGGTTTTCATTTCGTGAGATCTTGGCAGCTTTGACAAAGTCGTTTCGCTCTGAGGCAGGAACCTGGATGAACTCCTCTAAAACAAGTTGTCCAACCCAGTCTGGAACATCATTCAGGGTTAGGGCATTGATGATAACCACTATAGCACTTTCTGATTCCGGGAGCAGAATCGCCAGAGATAGAGCGCCAGCTGCAGTTCCTTGGTTGAAGACAACCAGTTGTAGAGGAACACCCTTGCCGACTGTAGGCATTCCATCTGGCATCAAACCAGGATTGATGCCGATTTGGCCCATCCTTCCCGGAAGTTGGACTCTTCCCCATCCGAGGCCGTATGATATTTCATTTCTTGAAGGTTGGTCCATGGGTATCTTAGCAGACACCAATTCCCTGACTTGCTTGAGTGGTAAGCCGCCCGTTGAAGACTTGCCCGTGGCAAATTGGTCGATGATACAAGTTAAGAAAGCCTTATACAGCTTCATGAGATCACTGACACAGCTGCGCATGCGTGCCGATGGGCCTGCTACCCCATCATCTCCATACTTCGCACATGGGACCCGCATGAGATATCCGTCATCGAGGGCGTTATAACAGACCGCGACATTGTCCAGGGTCGAAGGTGGCGTTTGAAGGAAGGTTCGATTCATACTCAATGGCTTGAAGATACGGCTCTCCACAAACTCCGAGTAAGACTCGCCGCTCAGTGCCTCGATGACTTTTCCAGCAATCTCGTAGCCCACGTTATCGTATGAGAACTGGCCTCGGAATGGTAGTAGACGAGTCTGGCTGCTGAAGAATTTCATCGCGTTGTATCCACTGATAAGTACGTTGCCTTCGGTGCCAGTGATAAGGTTATTGACCCTTGAGAGACCCGCGCGATGGCACAGGAGATCGGTTATGGTTGTAGTGTTCTGCAAGATCTCGTCCTGGATATGAAAGCCAGGTAGAGCATCCTTAACCAGTGTGTCCCATGTGGCCTTGTTCTCCTGCACCAGGATACCTAGAGCAGCCGACGTGACAGCCTCGCTCAGAGAGGAGACGGGAGTGATTGTTTCACCGGTCATCAGCAAACGCTTCTCAATGTCGCGAAACCCATAATTGGCTTGATATATCTGACTACCCTTGTGCATCACACAGAGTGATAACCCTAGGGTTCCTCCAATTTCCATCTGCTGCAGGATAGTAGGACGCAGAGCCTCGAGACGAGCAGGAAGATCTGCCATGGTGACTATCGTTTTGACTGAAACCGAACAAATTAGCAAGTGGTTGGATTTCGTGGGAATGTAAGGCAGAATTCAGAAATATACAGGGCTTGTAGGAGCACGATTTGTGAAGGAAACAACGGTACCAAAGTCTCTTTGTCGTAGAATGGTTGCTACGACACAAAAGATAACTGTAGGAATGGAGGTGGGCTGTGAATACGGGTCTCAAGTCTATCTAGTACGAGCTAGAACTAGCTTAATAATGTTGACTACGAAGGGGAAAAAGAATTTAAAATGAACTATAAGGCTGGATTTTAGGCTTTCAGGCCACAAAAAGAAGAAAAGAAGAAGAGTAGCAGGCATATCTTGAAGAATTGGCGCCGACAAAAACCTCGGACTTGGAGCAGAACCACCCCTTGAAACGCTTGAAAAGTATTAAGGAAGCTCTGTAGAGTCTACAGTCATGATGAGCAAAGCCAGTTCCAGAATGGTGCAATGATACCAGCATAGAATACATCATGGATGTCAATATGAGTTTAGTGGACTAAGAATTTGAGGTGACTTATATTCGCACTACTGTGCGCATGTAAAGCTCCTTTCTCAACAGTCGACTGAAATCTACTTGCAGTTTGCTTGCAGCTTCCCTTGTGACCTTGGGCTTGTTGCGTAACGAGTCTACTTTGGAAATAGCCATGGAAGCTGCATGGCTGCCTAAATAGCTTAGCAGACTTCGACGAATAAAACAAATCTCGAGAGGACATTTATACCATGATCTTCGGCAACAACATAAATAGAATATAGGCACAGCATCTTGCGAAAGATGCCATGTGCAAAACAAAGATCGCAAAGCTTTGCCACACGGAGGACAGCAAGAGGCACTGGGTAAGGCTTTTTAAGTCATAACATTTACTGTGGCCATCATGGTTTCGATTCTGACAATTCTTGGGTGTATACTTATGTGCCAATGTGTGGTTGCGTTTGAATCATTCCATATGTTCCTAATCTTTTCTGGACATCCGGTAATGTCAGTCTGGAGGTGTTGGTCTCATGAACCGAGAACCGAGAAAGAAAAGGGGTTGGCCCCATATAACACGTGATACGCTACAAGAGGCTACTTTTGCATTGACAGTGTCCTGGTAGTCTTCGAGCTCACTTTTGTCAAGCATCAGTGGCCAATTAGGTACTTACACAAAGAATTTGCAGCCAGCATAGCCAAATGTAAGCAGAAGCAGAAACACCACCTCTTCCTTTATCCTCCCATGCTGCTGTGTGCCGGCTTGAAGGCAGAGTCTAGTTTCGAGTAGTACAATATTATGAATTAAAACTCTCCTACTACAATTGACACATAGAGATCTGAAAGACTAATAGAACAGGTATGTATAGAAAGTAGCCTCCTCATATTTCCAGAACCCAGAGCCTATCTTACTCCATGTGCCTATTCAAATGCTTTTCCAAAGCTGCCAATTGAAGTAATTGATTGAGTGGTAGAGATCCAGCTCTTCCATCCCCAGAGTTCCAGACGCGTTGTTCAACTCCCCCATTTTGCCGATTATATCTGTAAAATCAAGTAATCTTTTGATCCAAGCCAGGCTTGAAGGAATGATCAGAAGCATAACTCCTTCTCCGCTCAACAAGCTTCCCCTTCCCAGCTCTGCTCCTGACTCTACCCACTTTTTCCTCGGCCATGTCTCTCATCTCCTCAGGATCTTGTTCCATACTCTCTAGTACTTCGCTTCTTTGGTAGTCAGGGACCGCTCCTCGATGTAGATCATCTTCCTCCACGTCCACACCAGATCTCTGACTACCTTCCGCGAGTCAATCACTCCCATCCCCACTCGAAACGAGCCGTCGTACCTGAGACAGCCTCTTCGCTTTAGCTCCATCGATCTTGGCCATGGCTTCTTCATTCAACATTGCCAACCTTTCCGTTTCAGTCAGATTTCCTCCCGCAGCAGCCTTCTCCTTCGCCCGCTTGAGTTCATCCTTGCTCACCATCTGTTGATATTTTGCCCACATAGCTTGTTCAACCTCACTCAATACCACCTCATTCCCAATCTTCTGCTGAATGGCACCCGTCCTCATAATATCATAGCGCTTCATCAAAGGGGCTAGATTACCTCCGATCTTCGGCGTTAACCCTCCTTTTCTCAGCCTCTCATCCTCCTCTTCCGCCATTCTCATCATCTGCGCCTCGTTTTTGAAAATGGAACGATGTGCCCTATTCTCAGCCAGTAGCCCCATGATCTCTTTTTTACTCGCCCCCCGAGACCTCGCACTGCTGACTATACGTTTTGCGTACTCTTCCTCGAGTATAGGGTCATACTTCCCCCTTAGAGATTGATGAATGTGGGCAATCTTTATCCGCAACCTCACTGACTCAGCACTAACCTCATCACTTGCCAAACCGGTAGTCCTTACGATCTCCATAAACCCCACAATATCCGTTGCGGGCAGCTCATTTGACCAGACGCCATAGAATGAACAAGTCTCCTCAACCTTTTCGTACAAAGGTCCTAATATATCCTTCGCTCTGTCAACATGGACTTGAACATGTGCCCATGATCTCCGTCCCGGATCAAAACACTCAGCACTTGTCACTGAAGAAAGCTCGTATGGAAGCACTTCCCACAAAGCATTCTCCCTCGTCAAAGGATCCTCAGAAAGTCTCGCCAAGACGTATCGTTCCAAAGCTTTCGGCACAGTATCATCGGCGAAAACCTGAGCGCGAAAGTCCGAATACCCTGGTTTTGCTCTTGCGAACCCAGGAAAAGAATCCGAGGGGAAAATCTCACTCAATGCCATGTAAGCGTTTCGATCGCATTGCTCCAACATGAAACCTGCGATTGTCTGCGCGGAGGTGAGACTTCGAAACCAGCGCATCTTGAGCAGAGCCAGCAAGCATCTTACAATTTCTGGCGCTGCCTTTTTGAATGCCTGTTCCATCTCAACTGTTTTGGTACTCAACACTTCAGAGTTCCAAGCGTCAATCATCAATAAAGTTGTCAGCAAATTACTAACATTCACACTTGTGGATTGAAGCTTCTCGCCTCTTTCAATATAACGTTTGAGAGACTGGCATAGTAGTGATATTTGCTCCTGGGAGGTCGTCAATGGGGTATTGCTATGTTACATATTTTCAGGGCTCCTGCACCTCGTACGTCTCAACGTTCATGTCATTGCTCGTAAACTTTCCACCAGGTCCATTCTTCACCACGATACTATCTCCCTCCACTGTCTTCTCTCGATCTGCGAATTGCCGCATCAAGGATAGGAATTGACTGTTCTGGAACTTCGAGCTGCGGTCGTGCTGAACGCTATCGAGTAACTTGGCTGCGGTTCTTGCTAGTTCTTCTGGGTCTTGGTGAACGGGGTTCTCTTGTACTGGACTGAAGGGGTCGTGGATGATGTCTGCTCCGATACGATCTGCGTTCAGAAGTTCGTCCTGTTTCGTCTCCAGATCGTCCGAAGCCATAAGCACCTCCGCCGATTCGTCGAGTAGAATGTCCTGGCCGATCTCAACGTTCTCTTGCTGAGTACTCTCATGGGCAACCTCCTGTAGGCCCTCCATCTCCGCCTTTGCTGCTTCGTCAAACGCCCTAGCGAACGCCTCTTCATCAAATGCCTCATCTGGTTGCTTCTGCTGTGCTATCGACAATTCGGATTGTGGTGTAGACACTCCAGCAAATTGAGATCCCATCCCCATTCCAACTCCCATCCCTATCATACCTGGCATAGGCGAGAAGCGATGTCCTGAATTCATCTGACCTGGTGCTTGCATACTCCTCTCAGACATTTGACTTTGCCGAGCGAACTCCTGATGCCAACTCTCAGCCTCTGCTCTTTGTTGTGCATGCATTTCCATAGGATGTTGCTGCATATGAGGTGCCGGACTCGAGATGTTCATCCTTTGAAAGTCGGTCGCCCAGTTCGCTTGTCCAGACTGGTGTATTCCCGGCGGCGCATGCTGGAAGGTATTTGGTTGATAGCCAGGTTCAAGAGGTATTTGCCCAGCTTGGAAGGAATGGAAGTCGTGCTCAACAAGACCAGCACTTGGCCCAGGGGAAGATCGAAAGCCCTGAGGGACATTGTTAGTCATGTACAAAGCCGAGCGTTACAGCAAGCTTACCTGTGCGGGTGATTGCCGATTGATGAGACGGTCTTGCTGCAGTGTGCGGTCGACGGTGGTATGCTTCTGGAAGTTCTGCAGACCGTTCGACGGGCCACACATACCGTCCGCCATATTGTGCGATCTGTATGCAACAGTGTCTGAGGTTGTTCAGAGGGTATTCGATCTCGGCGGCGAAATCTTTATGGGGAAGCGAGCCGAGGCAATTAATTAACAAAGTATCGATGTGATTGTGACGGTATGTTCAGAACCAGAAATTGATAAAGGAATGGAATAGCGACTATTGTCGTCCAAGACGAGATGCAAACTTCGTTATTCAAGAAGATTATGTTGTTGCAGCATGCATGATGCGACGTGAAGCATGTGGAAGTGATGCAAGACCCCGCGAGGCGGAATGAAGTCCACGGGGCCCATATTTTAACTCCATCCGGTCTATTGTTATTCCGGTCCGCCACAGACAGCCTGGCCGCAACAGTGAAGCTCCAGAAGTTCGGCCTCGTGTCTTCAACCATTTCTTGACCGTGACAGATCCAGAATTGGTGTCAAGATGGCACAGGTTATTTCGAACTCGGGTCATGATGACATGATTGTGAGTCTCCAATTCCAAGCAAATTGAGCCCTGGGCGCATGCCAAACAGCATCTCAAAACACCACACTCTAGAAACACCAGCTAACCAATCTACCAGCACGATGCAGTACTCGATTACTACGGCCGACGCCTCGCAACCTGCTCCTCCGACAAAACCGTCAAGATCTTCGAAGTAGAAGGCGAAACGCACAAGCTCACCGAAACACTGAAAGGGTTCGTCCTCCTTCCCCCCCCTCAAAACAACCCAACTAACATATTACCCCAAGCCATGAAGGCGCCGTCTGGTCCGTCTCCTGGGCCCACCCCAAATACGGCAACATCCTCGCCTCGGCCGGCTACGACGGAAAAGTCTTCATCTGGCGCGAACAAGGCACGACATGGACAAAGGTATTCGATTTCGCCCTCCACACCGCATCCGTGAACATCATCTCCTGGTCCCCCCACGAATCGGGCTGTCTCCTCGCCTGTGCGTCTTCCGATGGAAACGTCTCTGTGCTAGAATTCAAGGATAACGAGATGGGTCATAAGATCTTCCACGCGCATGGGATTGGCGTCAACAGCGTGTCGTGGGCTCCTAGCACTAGTCCGGGGAGTTTGGTGAGTAGTGCTGGTGGTCAGGGAGGAGTGAGGAGGTTCGTTACGGGAGGAAGTGATAATATGCTTCGGCTCTGGTCTTTCGATACTGCGGCTCAATCTTATAAGCAAGAACGAGAGCCGTTGACTGGTCATACCGATTGGGTCCGCGATGTGGCTTGGTCTCCTACCGTGTTACAGAAATCTTACATCGCGTCTGCGAGTCAGGATAAGACGGTCAGGATCTGGACGAGCGATCCAAGTCAACCCGGAGTATGGAATAGCAAGGTTTTGAACTTCGAGACGGTGCTGTGGAGAGTGAGTTGGAGTTTGAGCGGGAATGTGTTGGCGGTATCTGCGGGAGATAATAAGGTATCGTTGTGGAAGGAGAATTTGAAGGGGGAGTGGGAGTGTGTTAAGACTATCGAGGAATAAATAAGCGACCTTACGAGCGGATAGGGACTGAGCACCCGGGAAGCTTCCGAGCGAGCTGAAGCCAGAGCTTGCGCTGGGATGGTGGAGGCTCTTTGGCTCCGTAAGAAAGGTAGAGCAACATGGCGTTGGGGAATGAAAAGCTTGTACGCTTAGTATACAAAGAATCCAGAAACCCAAGAAGATATCCTACACCAGGTCCCAAAAAGGACCCTAGTTACGTGACTTGATAGCCATGTACTTTTCTCATTTCTCTTCTGAAACTGCATTGTGCTGTATCGAAGTTATGCAGCGATTTTATTGGTGACTTGGAGAAGAACATGCTAATCAGGGGCAGCTTCTCGACATCCTATGATATTGGAGTTTCAGAGGTTGGGAGCAGTATAAAATATGGTTCAACTCCAAGTCAGATATTTAGGGGTACACAAGAACGGTATAGAGCCGAACGCCATACAATATAGTCATCATGCAATCCACTTCCGTATCAGAAACGAATTCAACTCCGTCAGTCTACTTTATAGTTACAAGTACTTGTCACAAACAATCAATCAAGTAGCTGGAGTCCAATGGTGCAAGCTCAATTAACTAACCACCCAATTTATGCAGAGAGAAAGAAATCCACGCAGTCACAACTCAATAGAAATTCTTCCCAACCCATCCACTTCATCCCATCTTTCTCTCATCCTCTCCATCCACCAAAGAATCCATCGTCGAATCAATCATTCTATCCATTGATTGATGCATGATCCTCTCCAACCCATTACTCCTGCGCTGAAATTTTATGCCGAAGGAAAAGGAAACAATGACAGAAAAAGGTATGGAAATCAAGGGCAGAAGCATTCGTAAAGTCTTGAAATATGCGCCGTACGCGTGTATGTACAATCTGATATGTTGTAGTAATGCTGGAGAGGAAGACGGGTATCGGATATCTTTTCGCTTTTTGATAATGAGCCGAACATCTGGTCAAGAGGAAACGCAAGTCTTGGTCGGAGCTGCAACTGACTGAAGGAGATTACTGCATTAGGTTGATGGTTTGGTGGCGTTGGTGTAGGATCTGAATCGAAGCGGAGTAGATTGCTATTTCCAAACCCAGGCTGACAGGATAGCCTCATGGCAGAAGACCAGAACTTCCCGAGGGTATCGAGAAGGATGTCAAACTGAAGGCTAAGATGCCGTATCAGAACACACCAACACCGTGATCCGCGAATGTTTCCAAGAACTCGAAGGCCTCATTCCTGTCGATTGGGGGAGATGCTCCACTACGATCCACGTTCCACCAGATGAAGGGACCTGAGCTAACTTGATCGTATTGAGGGCTGTCGTGGGGGACATTGTAATCCCACCAGCGACCGACAACGACACGCCCACCTGGAAGAACACAACCTTCATATGCCCAGACTTGAGCAGGATCGTAGACATGTTCGCCGTCTTCGACCTTGGTGTAGAACATCATCATGGTGAGACGTTGGAAGCCATGAATACCAGCTTGTGGAATCATGGCATGAATTCGGCCGAAGAAGTGACCAAGCTTTGCACCCCGCGATGTACCCCAGAATTGCTTGATTTCAGGGCGTTGTGGTTGAGACTTGTTGCCTCGAGGGCTGATTCGGCCGCGAGGGGCGTTGAATTCCTTGCATGGATCGCTGGAAAGGATGTCTTCGAATTTCTGAGGCCACAGGTCGTTGTTGTATTGATCCTCATCAAAGAAGAATGACATGTCCTGTTATTGTCAGATGGAGCATCAAATCTAGGAAGATGTATCCTTACCTGGAAAGTCTCTGTTCCATCCAATGAGTCTGTGTGAATCTCACTCTGAGATGGGCGATAGTTCCGGCAGCTCTTCAGGGTATCTTGGTCGAGGTACACTGAGCCAAATTAGTTGCCGTTAGATTCCCAGGAAGGATATCTTACTGTAGGCTCCTTTCCAATGGGCAGCCAAGGGCTGCGTACCAGCCTGTATCTTTCCCACCCAAGGCATCGCGTATTGGTCGTTATCCAGATTGGCATACTCGTGAGCAAGTAATCCCTCACCGTCAGACTTGAAGTGATACTTGAAGAAGTTGACAACGTGTAAGAGCCATCGAGAATTGACTGACTGCTTCCACTTATCAACGAAAAGTGGTTGAGCCATTGGAGTAGCATAGACCTGGTGTTGAGATAAATCAAAGTGGGAGACCTTGACGTTGGAGTATTTCGGATGCAGGGAAAAGGGGGCCAGGCAGAGCTGGATGTTATAGAGAGCGCATGCAGGATTGGTGACGTTCATAACTTTGTCCAATGTGCGAGCGATATCCTTATCGTAACTTGTAGAGAACACCGCGTCGAGGATGTCGATGAAGGACATACCGTGCTTGCCTGTAAGCAAGTCTTGGATGAATTGAAGGTTGGATCCCCTGATGACGAGTTCGCCTTCATAGTCACTGTACACCAAATGTGCATTCGACTCTGTAATCAACAAGTCAGCCAGTGTCTTGTTACGAAATCACGATAAGTACCAATGATCAGGCTCCGAAGCATATCCAAGCAATGCCCTTGATTCATCTCCTGAACCTTTCTGATTTCATATCTAGCAGTACCACCAAATTGTGCCAAGTCGAAGCATGTCCACTGCTTGGATATAATACGGCGATACTTGTACTTCACCAGCATGTCGGCGGTCGAGATATTGTCATCGAAATCGAAGGTTCGCTGGAATCGCTTGCGCCAAACGCTGGGTGTGATTGCAGCACCAGTGGTCTTGCAGATCAAGGCATAGCTGGCGACGTCGTAGTCTCCAGGAAGAAAGTCGGCGATGAGTTGATGAATCTGTCGAAGACGAGCGTCAGCATATAAGATTCAACATGGCAGAATTTGCAAGCATGGCGACCGTCGTTGAGAGAGGAACGTATGGGTGAAAAGATGGTTGTGATTGGATCGGTTGTGTTTTGCCTCGCGGTGATTCATAAAAGGGGTACATACCTCGGTGGCCATGTTCTTAAAAATCTTCCCAGCCGCACTCTCCGTGATCGAAACAACAACTCGACTCTTCGGCGGATCAATTATCTCTATGTCCGAATCGTCTTCAAATTCGGACTTGGGCTTGGCATTCTCTTCTTCCTCTTCATCGTCGCTCTCGGAGTACGAAGTATAGCGAACGGTTCGTGCGTTTCGACCCGAACGTCTTGTCAACCCGACTTGTCCAACCCGTGAGCCATGACAAAGCTTGGCTTCATGAGCGCATAATCTCTTGGTAATAGAGAACGACTCGGTGAGCCGCTGCTGGGAACGTCCGGTTGCAGTCGGCATGCTGGACGTAAGGGCGAAGCCGAAGATGGGCGTGGGTGGAACTTGACTGCGAAGAGAGACCAAGGCAAGCGAGCGTCTGCGTAGTTGCGTGCTGTGATATGAGATAAGTGGATGTTATGCCTTGTGACTGGATAGTACTTACTTGTGTTTGTGACTGGTGTTAGTGTCGAGGGTCGATGGTGAGTCTGAACCAAGACTAAGACCACAAACCCGAGATCAAGAAATTATGAGAAAAGTAAATGTGCTTGCAGAGATTGTAGATGCGCAGCAGAATGCACGACGGGAAGTACTATGCGCAGCGCGGATATGCGAACGATCTGATGGTGGTTTACTTGAGTCCGCGTTGGAAGATAGCAGTCGCAGATGCGCGATTGCCCAATTGTGTTTGGCGAGGCAACCGTATGACTGTAGAAGCAGAAGAGTATGCGAACGAAGCAGTAGTGTTGGCTGGTGAATGAACGGGTCGGGTGTGGAAAAGTTGTTGGAGGACGTGAGGTGGGAAGAATTAAAGTAGCGCAACAGCGCAAGAAAGTGTATTGAAAGCGAAATTTCTTAGCAACACATTCAGCATCGGGACATGAGTCGCATTCAGCCTCGATTGAATCTGGTGGTCGGGCTATAGCAACAGTAGCAGGCACGACGCAGCAGTATTTGGGGGGGTTTTTTTTTCCAGAAATCGAAGGCACGACGCGCTTGCCCTCGAATATTTGGAACTTCCAATATTACAAGGCACGATGACTTCAACATGACCACAACAAGGAGTATTTGTAATTTCAGTGGAAGAAATAGTCTCCCTATGTTGCAGGTATTATCTTCGATCCCTTGAGTCCAGCCTCAAAGCTCTGGCTCATGTTCAATCTTTCACTGGCGAAGTCATCTTGACAAGTCCCAAGTTGCTCAAATCGGTACAGAAATCTTTTGTCGGATCTTCCGTCTCTCTTGTATGGCATCGTGATGCCGTTCTTCTGTTCCTGCAGCCATAGGTTGGCACAGGACCTGGAGGTCGACTTCGTCCTCCTCTGCCAATTCGAACCCCCAGGTCATAGAGTCTTGGTTGTTATAGCTCCGAAGTACACATCACCTGAACGTTTTCCTGAGATGCGCTTTCTTCATTCTGTCACAACCACTGCTCCCACTGATAGAATACGCACCAAGACCATTGGTCGTAGGTGTCATGTACTTGAGTGAGAGATATGAGTTTTGATCCTGTCGAAGCAAGCCCAAAAGGGACAATGAAGGATCTGTAGAATGGGCTAGAAGGGAGATGAGTCTGCCTCCTCTTCCTGTTCATGTTGTTCAGCCTTCATTTTCGTCCTCGCATGCGTCCTGGCTGTTCCTGTCTTCCAGTTATCTGAATTACAGAAACGCCGATTATCTATACTTTACCTTATGCACCCCAGACCCAACAACCTGGTCCAGACCTTTGAGCCTCAGATATGGTGTTCCAGTACCACTCGACCTCGGCATGATATAGCCGTTTTCGTGCTATTGCGTGTCCCCCCTCGAGCAGCTGAAGCCAGCAAGTTGCTTGAATGTCGTCCACGGTCACGTGCTCAATCAAAATTCGGCCCTCCCGATACTGTCTAGGACTAGCATGTCAGCTTTGATGCGAACTAGTCCCAAACACGGCCTCCTCTTATCTTTGGCATTCTTAGCTGACGAAACGCCGCATTTCATGAATACTGGATCTTCGTTCTAGCGTCATTCTGCAGCTGCGATAAGGAGAAGCTGTCGAATCACAGCCCCTGTGTCTTGTCTCCGAGGCTTCCATGATCCCGGCTTGGGTGTTCATGGCCGAGCCGACGAAGGCCCATGGCAGTGGAAGTCGACGAGTGGGACCACTTAATCAGGTCGCGTCCGCGATGGTGAGGGAGGAGGGCAGCTAGAAAAGTAATCGCCTCCGCTATCGTGAATAATATTCTCGACTTGCACTTCGAGCGTGTTCGTCTGGGGTTCTCCTTTTCGTCAGCACATTCTCACGCCAAGCCAAGGACGTTAAAGTAGAGCTTCCCCATCTCTTTCTGGTACCTGACAATCCTCCCCTCTTGCTCATTGATCACCAAGCTATCTTCTGGCTCGTCGCGAAGAGTCGACAAGATGGATTCCACAGTCGCCGACGCCCACAAAGAGAAAGAACATACTACAATGCCTACTACAGCACCAGAACTCGAGAAGGGCGTCATGGCACCAGATGGACCTGTGAACCCAGCCCACGATCAAGACACCACTCTTGCGATCCTTGACCTCGTCAAAGCAAAAGATGTCCATCACCCAATACACTGGCCTGCTTGGAAGCGATGGGGCATTATTTTTATCTATGTATGTCTATAAAATTTCATCCGAAGTTGATCTGGATGTGGCTTGAGTACCAAGACACCGTCTCAGCCCTATGCTGTACGCCCAGATATACTCCCGTCTTGGCAGGAAGCTTGTATAATCATACCAAGATATTGTGCTAACGACATTGCTTTCAGTGCTCCTTGCAAATGTTCGTTACCCTTACCTCGACCACCTATATCGGCGCCGAGTACGACATCGAGTTGAAATGGGGAGCAAGCACACAAGTCGTTACTCTCGGACAATCTTTATTCATTGTCGGAAACGCTGTCGGACCTGCTTTCATGGGACCACTTAGTGATATCGGAGGACGGAAATGGGTTTATGTTGCTAGCATTACTTGCTATGCCATCTTGAACTTCGTATGCCCCTCTTCTCAAAATCATAGAAATCATGTACTGATCAAATGCTCAGGGAACCGCATATGCACGCAACCTTCCAATGCTCATCATCTTCATGTTCCTCGCTGGGACCGCCGGTTCCACCGCTCTATCCAACGTAGCAGGCACAATCGCTGATCTCTTCGGAGACAACGACGGAGCAGGCCAGGCAATGGCATTGTTCGTCGTATCCGCCAACGTCGGTCCATCAATCGGTTCTCCCATCGGAGGATGGATCACAGCCAACCCATCACTTGGCGTGAAATGGATTTTCCTCATCAATGTAATCATCGGCTTCGGATATGCCATCCTCATGTGTTTCATCCCAGAAACACTACCAAGATTGGTTATTGCAAAGGCAGCAGCCAAAGCTCAAGAAGTTGATTCAGACGAGGAAGCTATTCTGAGAAGCAAAGTCAATGTCTGGAAAGAGTTAAGCTTTGTTGCAACAATGACCTTCAGAATAATGTTCACGGAACCCATCGTCCTCGCTCTAGGTATCTACAACGGTTTCGCCTATGGAATTCTATTCCTCTACCTCGACGGTGTATACGATGTCTTCGCTGTCAACAACGGGCTCTCGTAAGCTCTCCTCTCCCTCTCACATCTTAAACCACCCACTAACACTCCCAAAGCATCATCTCAGCCGATCTGACCTACCTAAACTTCGTCGTCGGCGTCCTAGTAATGTTCGCCTTCATCCCCGTCCAAACCTACTTCTACGCCCGCGACCGCCGCCTCCACGGCACCAACCGCCCCGAAGCCCGCTTCATAACCTCCCTCGTAACAGTCTGGCTCTTCCCCATCACCCTCCTCTGGTTCGCATTCACCTCCTCCGGCAACGTATCCTACTGGTCCCCCATCATCGCCGGCGCCATCCTCGGATTCGCCGACCCTCTACTCTGGCTTTCCATGCTGAATTACATCACGGACTCCTATCCGAACGTTGCTGCGTCTGCTATCGCGGCGTTCCTGATACCGAGTTTTATCATGGCTGCTGCGTTGGCGCATCTGGGCGTGTTGATGTTTGAGAAAATGAGTACGAAGTGGGCGATGGCTACTATTGGGTTTATTTCTTTCGGGTTGTGTTTTTTGATTTATTTTATCTACTTTTTTGGGGCGAGGGTTAGGTCGAGGTCTAAGCTTGCGAGGAGGTTTTAGGGTGGAGGTGGGGATGGTGAAGAAGTGTATAATATGAATGATGATAATGGAATGAGAGATGGATGGATGGATTGGAATTGGAATTGGAATTGTTTGGGACGAAGCAATATACCCCTGGTGGAGGAATGATTGGTTCACTTGCTGTAGATCGATGATATTCTGAATATGAGAATTGTGCTCATTTGATAGAACGATTATGAAAATAATACCGAGCACCGAATCATCCAGGTCGTAACATGCTATTGTCTGAGACCCAGTCACAAAGTCGGAGGTAGCATGGTCTAGTGGGGCAGGACATCCGAATCAATGAGCACCTTCAACATACACTTCTAACTATCTTCACTCAGGTAAGCACCCATAGTAATTCACAGTCCCCTGGCATTCTCAATCACAAGTTAGTATATCCAACGAACTCACACCCATACCCACTCTCCCACCAACCTTCTCCAAAATGTCCCAACCACCACATACATCCTCCTCGACACCCTCTCCGCCACAAATCCACAAATCCACACCCCACCACCTTAACACCAGCCACACACATACTCGGAACGCAAACACCCCTCAGGTTTTCAACAAACGCAAACACACCCTTCATCACCTCTCTTTCTGTCCCGCACCACCGTGAACCGCTACTCCTCCTGAGAACTGCTTTGAGATTGGAAGAAAGACCTGGTTGAAGCAGAGAGGGTATTTGGTTATTCGTTTTATTTTGTGTATATGATGGTGACGACGATGATAGATAGGGAAGCTAAGAGGTTTCGGAGGAGGGGGAGGGGAGGGTTGCTGTTGCTGTTGCTGTTTTTTGAGAGCAGGTGTGGGGTTAGAGGGCGATGAGGGGTTTGGGATAGGATGTCTGCTCCAAAGAGCGATGGTTTTGAGGTGATGTTTTGGGTATTGGAGAAATGGCGGATAAAACAGGTGAGAAGGGCGTAGGTTATTTCAGACTTGACGAGAGTAAGTGGAAGGTGAAAAGTGCTGGGCGAGGAAGAGAAGGCCATCGTAAGGAAGAGCTGGCGAAAAAGTGGAAGAAGCCCGGAAGCGAGGAAGGGTATGAGAGCGTGGTCAATGACTTAAATATTGGGATGGTGTCAAAAGCGTAAAGTGATGCTCAAGCACGAAACTATTTTTCTCTCATGGTACAAGTGTGTATATTTCGGCCCTAACTCGCAATCCTCCTCTTATTACTTTGTCAAATCGCCTTCAGCCGAAACAAGTGAGAGCTATAGATACGTTCTATACATCTGGTAACACCACCTCACTTCTTCCCCTTGCCGACAAGATCTTCCACTAAACAACCATTAACCTGTCTTCCCTTTCCCGCGTGCTGATTACCATGATAGTGACCGGTCAATCTAAGCTTAATTGGAGGAGCGTTAACAATACTCTCGCTATTGTCGTTCTGAAAATAACTCCATTGACCTGGATTCCCATTGAACCCGACGTCGTCTTATTATTGGCAAAGAGAACCTTGCCAAAATCAGGTACGATCCGACCCACTAATCCGTCAATCCCGAAGCCATTTATCTGCTCTCCTCCGCCGGAAAGAGTGTTATGTTCAAGCACCGAGTTTCAGTCTCCTATGTTGGAGCTTATATCTCTCGAGGTATAAGTCACTTCGATGCCACATGCAGTTGAGATTGAATGGCTGGTATCATAGCCGAGTGTCTCAACTTTGTCTTGGTGACGAGACAAGGATGTCGATTGAACTCCTCCGGTTCCGGCTTGAGAACTTTCGTCGGGTGTATGCTTTTTGTCGTTGATTTTCGTGAGGACCTTGCTTGCAAAGCTTGAGGGTTCCCCCTTGGTCGAAACTGGTCTGCGGGAATCCATGGCTGAGACGTTGGGCTTGATGTGGGTGAGCACGTGGACTTGGATAGGGTGTATGTGTAGGGACAAAGCAAAGTGCTTTTCCTCTTCTCGATAGCTTCGAATAGTTCAAGCAAAGTGCTTTTTTGATGAGAAAGATCCACGTGCGGTAGATTTTTGGTCCTTTAAGAGTGCCTCGATATCGATGGTGGTAACCGTGCCCAAGATTAACTGAACTATTGTTGAACTTTTGGGGTGTGGAAGGCCTCACTAGCAACGATCGCCTCAGAAAGAATCTGCTGCTCTCTGGAATAATGATCATATATCTGGAGGCTTGGATTGCTACTCTTTATATCTCAAAGAAGGGTCCAAACTCCTTTACTGTAGCGAACAAGCTGGATAGCCGCCGAAGCTATAGGTCCTAAACTTTTGGCCATGGCACGTCTCCCCGCGCCTAGAGTGCGAATACAATATTTCAATTGACTATCAAAAAGTAATGTCCTGAGATGAAACGATTCAAAGGACGAAAATACCTGGTTCGCCTTTCTATAGGTGTGTTAAGCCTAGGGTATCGTGCGGGTATTTCGATGCAGGTACTGCAAGAATACGGCACAGCTGATCAGATGTCGTCTGAACATATGTCGCCCCGTGAATTCGGCTAGCAGTACGTCGAGAGATATGACTGGTGAGAAACAGGTACATTTTCAGACTAAATTGAAGAGACATAGTTTCATGCTAAAAGAGAAGAAGAACCTGTGCGAGGCTCTGCGGTGCTGTACAATACTAGCGCCCAACGCCCGACGCACCTAGTATTCGAACATACCAGAGTGCTCAGTCATATGTAGCCTCCATGTAAGCTTGACGCGTAGGCTAGTTGATTTGACAAGGAGCCAAAAATTGCAAGTGCTTCCCCTTGTTCCCGGCGCTAGCCCTATCCCGTCTGCCACTGCTTGTCAAGAGAACAGCTTTCGTGGAATAATTATAAGCAGCCTATAGTACCTACTCAGGCCACATCTCTGGCCTATGCGAGGAGGCTCATCTGGCCTGCGCTTATTAAAAATAGGTGCTTTTTGCTCCCCCAACCAAATTTCTCCAACTCGCTTATTTTAAGGGGTTTGTCTCGACTTACCAACAACACAACAACAGACCACGACATGCTTCTGTGTGTCTGGTAGGTTGAGATTCAAAATCTGATGCATTATCGTCATGTAGTATTCCATAAAGAGTATGGTCACACAAGTGGGGAGTTGACAACTTTGAGGATCGCTCACCGAAAGAGGCAGTACAAACTTGCAGTACCTTGGAATGCTCAAACGTTTTTAGCCAATCTCCAGACGCAAGCATAAGCTACAGCCGACCAAAGCCACTGCCGTCCTTCTGGAAGCAATCACAACACTTCGAGAGCCTTGCCATGGTGCTTGCTCTCGGGATCGGGGTAGGCTTACCCTTGGGACTTAGAGCTACCTACCCGAAGTCTGGGGAGTAAGTCTAAAACTTGGGTGGAACTTCATGTTGAAATCCATACACCAGCTCGAGCGCGACCTCAATATCGACATTGGCTACTGGATCAACTTCTTCTCTTGCCACCACAAAGTTTTATGAGGGTAAATGGGTAGATTTAACACTTTCATCCTCAACGAAGCAATCATCAACCAGCACCTCTTCTACTAACATTCAGGCAATATCGATGCAACCAGCGATTTGAAACGGCGTCCATACCACCTCAACCGACCCAGCCTCGACCACTACATCCTCACCCTCACCACAATCCGATCCTCAAATCGATTCAGTCATGTCGACTCCATCTTCTACCTCAAGCCAAGCTACCGTCACGGCAAACTTAAAGTCGACCACGACCAAGGCTCCTGCTTCCACCTGTCAGTCTAAATGCCTTGACCCCAGCAACTGCAGTTGGGGCTTTCCAGGTGCAACATGCAGCGATATCACTGATTTTGCTGATTCATGCAATACAATGGCGAGCACTTGCTGTGCAACTGGTTGTTCATCAGGGTGGACCTGCTCAGGGTCGTGCATGTCGCCGCTGACTTGTTTCTCGGTGGCCGGAGGACCCTCTACTTGTGGTTGATTTGTATTGTATGCCTCATTGATAGTAGGAGATCTGACTGTGAGTTGCCTTTGTAAATAGTGATAAATAGTAATGCATGCCTGATGATTAATATACGCACATTTCTTGACATTGGACACACAATCAAAGTAAAGGAGCAACAGTAGAAAATTGAGTAGGTTTTCTTCTCCAGGTATCTGATAGTACTGACTATATTGGAGAAGAGATGGTATCAGAAAGGAGATACCCAGTACTGATCCAGCCATATCCAGATGAGCAGTTGAGTTCGCGGCAAATAGATGGCATGGCGATTGCTATGGTTGTTTGATTTGATGCTGATACGAAGACTGCTGACTTCTTCAATATATTAGCGTCGATGTCTGAATAGTGAACGAGAGTAGCCCACACGCACTCCAGACATGATGGCGAAGGGATCTGAATCGGCTCGGTCCAATCATAACCTCGTCCGCTTCAATGCTTGAAGAATTTTGAGAGATTTTGGTGGTTTCGATTCCACTTGTCACAGGGGCGAGAGAAATCTGGAATGAATCCCGAACGGCATTTACCTTGAATGAAAGTCAGGATTCTCCCGTACAAGCAGCACATTTCCAGGTCTTGATGGACGAACATAATCTTCTACTTTGCGTGACATTGCGACGAAAGATAAAAAGGAGAAGAAGGATTTGATCGCGGGTATATAAGCTGATGATGGTTCAAGAATGGGTCATGAGGTAAAGCCACGTTGGAAAAGTATATCCTTTCGAGAAGGAGCGTCAGCAGTGGGGTGGCTTGGTGAAAGGTAGTGCCGCGGTTGAGACGCTCTCATCTCCTTCCTACAATAATTTCAATACCTTCATTTCTCATTCTTGAAGCCTCTCTCTCTCTATGCTCTATAGCTTATGTCTAGTAAAGCGTCAATTCCTAGCTGCTTCATCCGAGATATTGTGATATAGTCGTCCTTACCTCAATCCGTCACGGAAGCAACCTTTCCGCACCAAAACCAGCAATTCGCAGGATCTACGAATCCACACTCAGCCTCGTGTTATATGAACTCAAAAAGCTCGCCAGCTCACCAATCGATGTTGGAAACGTCGATCGTTGATTCCACCCCCACGAGCTCAGAGTGGGATGATTCGTGCCCCGCCCGACGCTCGGAGGGTCTCACAAGGAAACGTTGTACCCCGCCAAGCTCACTTGCAGTTGGAGCTCGTGGAGATGAGGGGTGATGGATTCGATCCTTACACATGAGAGGTGATATCAGTCCTCTCCTTCTGCCCATTCCTTCGTCCTTCCCTTAATTCATCATTGTTCATCAAAGTCTCAAGAATTTACCATCCAAGATGCCGCTTCAACGCATCGCCTTGGACAAGAATTGGACCTTCAAACAAGAAACCAATCTCAACAGCTCATGCGCCGACTCTTTTCTACCAGTCGCTCAATTTCCAACAGTGGCTCATATTGACCTCCTACATCATGACCTGATTCCGGATCCATACATCGACACTAATGAGCTTGACTGCCTTTGGGTCAATGATGCAGACTGGACATACAAATTAACTCTTCCTTCACTACCTAGAATCGCGTCAAAAGACAGGGTAGTTCTGGTATTTGATGGTCTCGACACTATTGTTGATGTCTACTTCAATGGTTCCAAGATCTTGGAGAGTCGGGACATGCATATCTCCCATAGAGTTGATGTCACCTCTTTACTCACCAAGGCTACCTCAAATTCGGAACACGTACTGGAATTGAAGTTTCAAAATGCTCCAGCTTATGCAAAGAAGGAAATGAAGAGAATTGGATACAAGGGCAATGGAACAGATGTTCATTTTGGTGGACCAGAGAGATTGTTTGTGAGAAAAGCACAGTATCATTGGGGATGGGATTGGGGACCAGCTGTCAACACTTGTGGTCCTTGGAAGCCTATCTGGCTGGAAGTATTCGATCTCGGTGAGGGAAGGATAGATGAGTTTCTTGTTAGGCAAGAAGTTTCCGAGGATCTCAAGACTGCTATCTTAAAGATTACGGGCAGTGTTGAAGGGAAACGTGTAGGGGAGGTGGATATCAAAGTGAAAAGTCCGACTGGAGTTAGTGTTTCCATAGAGAAGGTCACGACTGGCGAGCATGGAGAATTCAAGAAGGATATCAAGATCGAGAGGCCGGAGCTCTGGTGGCCGTTCAACTACGGATCCCAACCTCTCTACAGCGTCACAGCATCTCTAACATCATCTTCACACACCGAAACCCGAGCTATCGGCTTCCGACGACTAAGGTTACTCCAATGCACCCTCAATAATGCACCAGGAACGTCTTTCACATTCGAAATCAACAATACTCGAATTTTCTGCGGCGGCTCCTGCTGGATCCCAGGAGACTTCATGCTACCCCGCATGACACCCTCTCGATACCACGACTGGCTCACCCTAGCCAAATCGGGGAACCAAGTAATGATTCGCGTCTGGGGCGGAGGAATCGTAGAATCCGACGACTTCTACCAATCATGCGACGAACTCGGGATTCTCATCTGGCAAGATTTCCTCTTTGCTTGCGGTGATTACCCTGCTTCTGACGATTTCTGTGAGTTGATCAAGAAAGAAGCAGAGCAGCAGGTGAAGAGGGTAGGACATCATGCAAGTCTTGCTATCTGGGCGGGGAATAATGAGGATTATATGTTGGCGGAGAGGTGGGGGTGGGAGTATGATCCTAAAGACCAGAAGGGACCTTGGGATCATACGAATTTCCCGGCGAGGAAACTTTATGAGAGGGTATTGCCGGAGGTGTGTGAGAGGTTGGCTGGTGATGTGCCGTATTGGAGGAGTAGTCCTTATGGCGGGGAGACGAGTAATGATTTGACGGTTGGAGATACACATATTTGGGATGGTAATGTTCCCCTTTCTTTCCTTCGCTTAGCTTCTTGTTTCCATTTTGATTTCGTCGGAGGCTTGGAAAGCATGAGTTATATCTGAAGGACAACAGCTAACATCAAAACACAGTCTGGCATGGTAAAATGTCCCCTTTCCAAGATTACAAAGCATACACCTCCCGCTTCGTCTCTGAATTCGGCTTCGAATCTGCCCCGTCGCTGCGTACACTTCACAAAGGCATCACCAAACCATCAGAACGCCACTGGCAGTCCCTAACCTTCGACGCTCATGACAAAGGACCTGGCCATCAACGACGCTATGGGATGTATTCTGGCGAGAACTTTCGCTTCCGATTTAATCCTCTTAAAGACTTTGTGTATTGTTCGCAGTTCTTACAAGCTGAGGCTATGAAATATGCTTATAACCATTGGCGGAGAGAGTTTCGAGGTCCTGGGGGAGAGATCTGTTCTGGTATTCTAGTATGGCAATTGGTGAGTCTCGCCTTCCTTTCCCCTCTCAAGTCGGATACTTTCACGACTTATCTGTCACTTGATGTCTATTCCTTTACATCTATCGAGATACCCTCTCCACTCAAACTCTCCCTCAACACCAAGATATACTAACGCAAACCCCAAAGAACGACATCTGGCCCGGCACATCCTGGGCCCTAGTAGACGTCTCCCTAGCCCTCAAACCAAGCTTCTACATCACCAAACGCGCCCTCTCAAAAGTCGTAGTAGGCATGGAGCGACTAACCACCTCTGCAATGCATTACATGGTAATGTCCTACCCGGACCCGAAACGTAAACTCGCTATTTGGGCTGTGAATGGATTTCTCGAACCGTTGGAGTGTGTTTTGAGGTTGAGGGCGTTTGAGATTGGGTCTGGGAAGGAGGTTGAGTTGGATTTAGGAGTGGAGGGGAAGGGGAAGGGGAAGGGGAAGGGGAAGGAGCGGAAAGTGGTGTTGAAGGAGAATCAGGCGACGGAATTGTTGGAGGTTGAGTTGGGTGAGGTGGCGGAGAGGATTGTGGTTGTTGCTTATCTCGACGACTCCAAAACTGGGGAACGATTAGCGCGATGGGTGGATTGGCCTGAACCGTTGAAGTTTGTACATTTTTCCAAGACGCCGAATGTGAAAGCGAGGGTTACCGAGGGGAGTGAGGGGGAGGAAGTGGTGTTGAGTGCTGATACACCTATTAAAGGTGTGATGTTGAGTGTTCCTATGAGTGAAGGAGGCGAGGATGCGGTGTGGGAGGATAATTTCGTGGATTTGGTTCCGGGTGAGGAGGTTAGAGTCGCTGTGAAGGGAGTCCAGGGGAGGAAGGTGGAGAGTAGGTGGTTGTGTGATTGGGAGGGAGAGGAGGGGTTTGAGTTGTGATGTGCGGGTGGTGGGATGTGATTGGGTTTAATAATTTTTGTCCATGCTAGACGAATGCATTAGTGGGAAATGGGGAGCAAGCTAGACTGGTAATCCATGTGAATTGGACTTTTAGAAATTGATCTTTGGAATTAGAGTGTGCTGTATTACATATGTGCGTTCGTAGGCAGGAAGATATGTGTTGACAGCAGCCAGCTTAAAGTACTTCTCTCTCGGTGAGTACTAGCTGCATTCTCAAGATCCTCGTTGTCTAACTCGGGGTCTTCGGCCATAATGTCCAAAGCCTTGACATCCGCAGCTACGGTCTCGACCGAATGCTGAGTGTTGGAAATATCATTACCCAACTTGACTTTGGGACTACAGAAGGATAGTCGTCCCAGAAATTGTATTCTCTGGACAAACTCGACATTACATGTGTAGTGGTAAACTGGGCAGGAAAGGTTTGGTTTATACTAAGGAGTGCAGTGAACAGATGTGAGTCATTTAGAAAGATGTGAATATATGTAAAGGTGTGAATGTTTAGAAATGTGGATACTCAGAAAGACATAAGTGAATCTTTAAAAAGCCGCGAATCAAAATAAGGTAACAGAGCCAACTTTGCTCACGTCCTATCAGCAATACTTATATAGTTACTCAAACACTCTCAATTGCCCGCTATCTGCAGGTTTCTGCGACTGCGGAAGACTCGACATATGGGTTTTGGAACAGGGTTGGTAGTGTGCCAACTTACTGTTATAACCAGGACTTCAGTGCTAGTATGGACTCTGAGCACCAGACGTATAGCTTGAATTTGGAAATGGAGTGGATGGAGATTATGATAGATATAACAGAAGTAGAAGGGATAGTTGACAGTAAGAAGTTTTTTGTGTATGTTTCAAGGAGGGATATTAGTAAACAATACAACACATGTCTCGTTTTGTCTAATCTCTAGAAAGTTTCAGAAGAATTGTGGCTATTTATTGACAGCAGTTGTCATACTTTGACAGTTACTATGCTAGCTTAAGAAACGTTGGATCGCTCCTAAAAAAGATAGGATCGGTTTACACTACCTTCTAAGTGACCAAGTCAAGTAGAACCCAAAGGTTTCCACTTCGTGATCCGATTATTCCCCTGCTTCCATTCTTGACCCAGCGAGGAAGGCGAAGTTGCTGTGATTGCTGAGATCGTTGGGCAAGTGATAATTATTTATACATGATTACTCATGCCAGGAAGTAGAGTGAAGGTGAATAAATCTTGCAGGGCTCGATGTCCGGTTTGGCTCCAGCGTGGTTCAGTGGGGAGAATGTCTGTTTTCGAGTCCAGATATAGATTAGAAACAAAGAAGCAGTTGGCAAGCCAGATTTTATCTTTGATTTCGTGATCAAGTAGCTGTCCCAACTTGGAATAGCCATGGAGACTTCCTCATCTGGCTTCCAGGTGACGAACACATCTGACACGTGACGAGTTTTTCTGTAGGCACCTGTACATACTCGATTGTGAAAAGCAAGAGAAGCCATTCCTTGGAGAAGAGAGAATGTCCAGGGCGAGGCAATAAATGGGAAATGGCAAAAGGCGCAACTATCTCGCCATCGTAAACGGGCCTTCTCGAAGTCTGCTGACTGCATTATGCATCATGATCATATTATCTCGAGGTCTTCGCCTTACCTCGGCCTTACAAAGCAATACTCACACTTTAAACTGTCATGCTCATGATACTCATGGAATGGAATCAGCGCATCTCAAATTGCAGTGTCAAGCTCGAAATAACTTCTAGGCGCTGTTGACTCTTCGACCACTGGTGCATAAAAGGAATGTAACGTTGCGGCACAAGAGATTATGAACATTCTCCAACTATCAAAAACAATGCGTTCATCTCTCGCATAACAACCCAAGTACTTGGAATGTGGCTCAACCCGGTATGGGGTAGATACGGTACCGAGTCAGAAATAGGGGGTTCGTGACTTTCCGCATCCACTCGATGCCCTGCCAACAGACGAAGTGGGCTGATAATCGATATGACTTCACGGCGGAACCGCCAAGAGGAACGGTCTGTACAGGATGAACGCAAAAGAGATGTGTTGGACCAACAAGAAGGTAAGCACAAGGAAAGTGTCGGGAGGATTTATGATTTTATGAGAGTGAGGGGATTAGGAGTGTTTTTGATACAGTGATGAAACTAAATCTCCACAAAAACACAACCAACAGGAGAGCAGAGGAGAACAGCCGGCAGCGGTCTGAAAACGATACAAAAAGTAAGTTGGGATTGTATAAACAAAATTATCATACCGAGGCCGAGTTAAGAAACATTCTTTGATTGTTGTGATGTCTGCAGTAAGGTCTCCCGAGGAATGCCGTGGAAGTTAAACAACGCCACACATGATGGCTACATGGCTACTGTACTTCGCTACTATGCCGGTATCCGTTGTAGCGGTCCCAAAAGAGAGAAAAGCTCGTGGTGCCCGGTGATGCACCAAGTATTTGTGAAATATGATGCTATTCCGAGATCTCGTACCACCAACACGAGAGGGTCGCCCAAAGGAGAATAAACTGATTGCACAGCCGCGGCCTAAAGCGGAAGCCTTAAACTTGGCCTGCAAACGAAGCTCTAGAAGGCGAGGCCGAGCCTATCACAAGGCCTACCAAGAAACCCAGGGCCACCTTTCAGGGTCCGCCGAGAGAAAACTAGGGCCTGCCGTAGCGCTGTACGATGCCGCCAACCACCCAGAACAGACAGCCGACATGCAGCCTCCTGACCTCAACTGGGCGTGTTTCAAGCCGCACATTCCAGCGGCCACACAGCACGCTGCGAACTACTGCGACCAGCCACCGGCCAAACACCTAGAAAAGGTTTGTAGAAAGAAACAAATACGAATGGATACATCTGGCCCAGCGGCGATGTCGAGTCTAGGGTGGCCGAGGAACAATAGTCACAATAGCCACAATAGTCGGGGACTGGGCGGCCTCGTACCTGTACCTGCATCAATGATCACTCGCAAGCATGGGCGTGATCGGCTCAGGGGCAAGTGGTGCTTGGTGGTCCTTGAAGGTCTCTGGTGGTTCTTGGGGGTCCGTTTCCAGGTCCTGGCGGACGTTGTTTGGCTGGCATTGCTCGTGTTAACGGGGCCCGCCAATGATGTGCACCCGCTGAGACAAGACTGTGTTTGACACGCCCCTGCTCGCTCCCAAGGCTGTGCCCACCTCACCTCACCTGCGACGGCCTTTATTATGTACCGTATCTGCCCCTCGCTCCTTCTCCTGTTTCTTCTGCACATACCATCTCGACAAACGTAATACATCTCGACTTCGACAGAGCGTGGCCTTTTGCTCTCGTTTACTTTCGTTATTCAGTACTTAGTTCTTTTTATCACATTCGTTGAGGGCCATTCACATCCATCCGCTTGATCACCTCGTCTCTGCATTTAAGTCAAGTTCCACTTTGCTGTCAATCATCGCGGACTTCTCTCCACAAACAACAAACAATCAATTTCGATCCCAGCAAGAAACACGCAAGCACCGCAAACATGCTCTCTCTCACAGCCTCCGCTGTCCTCCTAGCCGCGGCCAGCCTTGTATCTGGTCAGACCTTTACTGAATGCAACCCCACTGAAAAGAGTATGTATTCTCAATTCTTGATCCTGTTGGGACTTGACTGACTTCTCCAGCTTGCCCCGCCGATGCTGGTTTGGGTACGACTCTCACCACCGACTTCACCAAGGTTGGAAGCGAGGGCAGTGATGACTGGACATTGGCTACCGGTACTACCATGAGCTATGACTCTACGAATGGCGCCAGCTTCAAGATCACCAATACCGAAGCTCCCACTATGAGCACGAAGAAGTACATCATGTTTGGCAAGGTTTCCGTTACCATGAAGGCATCCGCGGGTGTCGGTATTGTCAGCTCTTTCATCCTCGAATCCGACGACCTCGACGAGATTGATTGGGAGTGGCTTGGAGCAGATGACACCACTGTCGAGTCCAACTTCTTCGGAAAGGGAAATACCACCACCTACGATCGTGCCGCCTATCATGATGTGACCGACCCCATTGGAACCTCTATCACATACACCATCGACTGGACCGCCGACTCGGTTAAGTGGTACATTGGTGACAGCCTCGTTCGCACCCTTAACTATGGTGACGCTGTTGCTCTCAATGGCAAGAACTACCCACAAACTCCTATGATGGTCAAGATGGGTTCATGGATTGGTTGTGCTCCTGGCGCGAACGTTCCCACAAACCCTGCCTATGGTACATGTCAATGGGCTGGAGGCGAGGTGGATCTCAGCAAGGCTCCATTCATCATGTACGTTCAGAGCGTTACCATTGAGGACTATGGCTGTGGTGGTGAATACACCTACTCCGACTTGTCCGGTAGCTGGCAAAGCATCAAGTCCAGCGGTACCTGTGGATCATCCGGCAACTCTGGTAGCAGCAGCAGCGCAACCGGCTCTGCCACTACTACTGCAAGCACTTCCGGAGCCGTTCTGGCACAGTCCTCATCTACCGTCAGCACCTTCACCTCCAGCGCTACTGGTGCCGCTGGCACTGCTGCGGCTAATGCCACCAACGCGAATGGCAACGCCTCTGCCGCTGCTGCCAGCACGTTGACAACAGCTACTGCATCTGGTTCCTCAACCAAGAGCACCAGCGCAAGTGGCACCTCATCGACACCAGCCCAAGTAACCGCCAACGCAGGAGACAGCATCAAGCCAAAGACCAAATATGGCATGATCGACGTAACCGTCATCGCCCTCGGTCTCGGTCTCGGCTATCTCGTCATGTAAATAAACTCATGACTTGGATAGAAGAGGTCTCTTTTTCATTGTTCATTATTTGATTTGCATTCTGGCGACGGCGTCCAAGGGTCTGAGAGAACTCCGGGCTGGACATTTGCAGATACCCCCTGGTTCCTGACACTGCGTTTTGAGGGTTTCTTTTTACATTGCATGGTTTGAGGGTTTCGTTGTTTTTTGTACTATTAGTGAGAGAGGGGGTAGAGAAAATGAAATGGGGACGGGTGGCTTCGGATCGGATTTGCATATGCATAGAGAAGGAGTTCACTGTTCATACTTAATAATTGAAAAACATCATCTATACTTTTCTTTGCCTGTGTGTTTTGTGAAAAGTGACTTGAATAGGGACAGATGGATCCTTGAATGTCTGAATTCCCCGGCACGACCAGTCATTATTTGAGGAGTCGCAAGTACTCCAGATACTTATCATCGACATCCGGCACAGTAGTGACACATACACTTTCCACTGATTCATATGTGCTGAGCTGAATCATATATATATCCGAACGATCTATCATACCGTACTATGGCACAAGGTTCAGACTCAAGCTTAGAAAGGGGAAAGGTGAGATGTGAGATGTGAAATGTGAGATGTGAGATGTGAGATATCCTATATCTTATCTCGTATCTCTACGTCTCCTACCTTGTACCTCTTGGTTGTTCAAGACGCTTGGAGATTGTGAGATTGTGAGATTGTGAGATTATGAGGTTGTTTATTTGTGCAATTATTTATCTTTATATCTATGTATCTTCGTATCTGTGTAATTGTTCTGTTGTCTACTAGATTACTCGTTTAAGAGTTCTGAGATTTGTAGTATAGGCTATTACTGGAGCTTGCATTCTTTCTCTGGGGATGGAGATGGAACGGCGATTGGTGGTTGGTGGTTGGAATGAGTTGAGTAAATGATGTGAGCGAGGAAGGTAATGATATTTTGATATACTCATATATTGACGGGTTAGGGGGGTTGGAGTTGATGTATGTTTATGATGCTGATATTGGAGAAAAGTGAGTGGGGGAGGTGAATATGGGAGTTGTTTTGATCTTGATTTTGATCCAAGTTTTTGTGTTATTATTTATTGTCGTTGTCGCTGTTCTGCTTTCTAAGGGGATTTCCTTTCTCTTGGGAGGAGAGGTTGGTAGGTTTTGGAGTTGGAGTTGGAGTTTGGAGTTCTATCTCTGAGATCTCTGAGGTGAATGAGAGGTGTCAGGTGTGGATGGTCGAGATAGTTGAACTGATGGAAATATGGTTTTACAAAAGAGAGGATGAGAGAGGAAAGGGCATATGAGGAGGGAAAGAGTAGGTGACCCATAGCAATTTCCACTTTATTCTTAGCGAATGGGATTGGGTTTAGAAGAGAGAGGAGCGAGTGAGTAAGCTATAAGGAAACTTCTTTCTGAGTGAGATAAAGACGAGGTGGGAAGGTTGGAAATGTGCTTTGCGTCAAGTTGTCATCTGAGAAATGACGAGAGGAGTAAGGTAGTGAATCCCTAATATTTCCTGTCGTTAAGATCGAGAATAAAGTTGAGATTGAAACATTCTAAAGTATTCAAATCTTTTTAACGCATTTGTCTGAGTTTAATAATACTAAATAAGTAAGAAAGTATTTACTTCTAGTACTGAGTTGATATTATAAGTACTAATATAGTTTAAATTATAAAATAAAATACTAATATATATATATATCTATAAATTGTTTTTAAGATCTAGAATATAGAATATAGAATATAGAATTAAGTCATTGTTATTGCTCCTTCCGTGGCTTACTGTGCTCTCTCGCTTATTTATAAGTGAGCGATCGCAAATACTTTCCTCTAAATAAAAGCAAAGAATAGAATATAGAACTCTATTCAAATCGAATATAATTCTACTAGGTATTAATAATAATCATTAGTATCGAGACAATATAAAGAAGAGAAAGAAGAATGACTAGGTATGTGATTTGTACTCGCTACTCGAAAGTGTATTGACTTGCGGCTTACATCCAAACTTGGATGTCAAATAGAGATATGGAAATGCCGAAAAATTAACCATATTTAAACCTCATCTAAAGAATAATGGGCAAAAATCCCTAAAGACCAGAGTGTAGCTATAAGCGAATCTGTCAAGATTTCATTCACAGGACTATGCCCGAAAGAGATGGCAGGGGGAGGACTTCTTGTGATCAAAAACATTCGCATTACTGGTATACTGGTATCTTTCAAACTCCCAAAACTCACAACATAACTCCACCCTCTCCAAATTCCAATCAAGACCCAAAACCAGCAAGGTGCCCCTCCTATCCCCATCCCCATCCAACTCACCACCCAAAACACTCACTATGCAAATAAACCCCCATAGCACCCGTCCCCTTATGCACCCCCCTCTCATCACTACACCTCACCACGCTTTTCCTAACATCCCTACTCAACCCCAACGGACCACAAACAGCTACCCCCGTCTCACCCTCCGCTTTCTCTAACCTCTCCCAGAGAAGTTCGTAGATATCCGGTCTACCCGAGTAGAACCTCGCACAGGGCAATACTCTACTTTTAACTCCCGACTTTGAGGATTTGAGACTCGAAGACGAGCCGGAGGAGCGGGATTGGATTTTAACTTGCGTAGTTGAAGATTTGGATGTTGATTTCGTGAGCTTGTTCCCTTTCTCGGAAAGTTCTTGCATGGTATCTTGGGAATCGACGGTGATGCAACAACATGGTCCGAGACTCTTGTCACATTCACAAGCACATTCCTTTCCCTCCTCTCCATCTTCTGCTCCGGTGGTGAAATCATCATCGCAAGTGACGTGGACTCGGATATCTAGTTCTATGCCTGCTGCGTTGAGTTTATCCGCTGCTGAGGATAGTTCTTTGGAGATCCATGATACCCAGGATGTGTTCTTTACGATCCAGAGGAATATTATTCTTTTGATGGGGAGTCGTTGGGTTGAGACGCGGTTTGCGATGTCGAGGAGGATGGGAAGGGTGAAGGTTGTGCCTGTAGAGCCTGAGATCAGGAGAGCGGTATCGAAACAGGCGAAGTCGGAGTGTGACGAGGCGTAGGGGCCATCGATTAGTGCCAGATGGGTGCTGAGTTGAGTGTTTTCTTTGATTGTATCGTAGGAGCTGCAATTCTTGTGTAGGCGTCCTGTGAAGCCCTTGTGGCCTTTGAGAAGGAAGACGAGGTCGCCATTCTCGGATGTTGGGACGGTGGCAATTGTTGCTGGGTGAGATTGGCCGATGCCGAATTTGGGGATTGAGAGGAAGACGTGAGAGCCTGGTGACCATTTCCTGATTGCTTTGCTCTGGATCGTAACTCTAGTGACTCCGCCTTCCAGAGCTGTAAGAGTAGCATGTCCAGGACGGACGTTATTCCAGGCGAATCTAGCTGATCGAATGATGCGGTCGATGAGGTAGAGAGCGATTGGGATGTAGATGTAGACTCTTGAGTAAAGAGCAGTGCTAGGCAAGTGCATCATTGCAGCAATGATGAAGCCGAAGAATGTGAGAATATGTTGCACCACGAAGAACTCGTACGAGAAATTCCGGATAGGTGCAATAGTACTGATATTCATCCAAATGAGAATGGCATAAACAGCCCATCCAGTCGGGATACATGAATCGCTGGCATACTCCAATGGTCCAAGGTCATAGGCATTCCATGCGAGATGGAGGAAGATGACATGAAGTGTGACCAGAAATAGTAAGATCCTGGATGTCCACCTGTGGAGGACATTCAATCGCTCGTATCCAACACCACTAACTGCTCCAATGAGGTTGTTCTTTCCAGCCAACAGGATTAGCAACGGAACTTGGGCAACAGCCAACCAAGCAGCTCGAACTCCGAGGGATGTAAAATGTTGGGCGCCTTCGACATTATTATTGACAAACTCCAGCAAAAGAACCCAAGCCAAATATGCCACCACCAATGCGACCGTTCCAATAGGTGGAACTTTGACAAATCTGCTTCGTAAAGGCGTGGATTGGGAATATGTAGCTTCTCGTGCAATAGCTGTAACCGATGCTATTGAAGACGTTAGGAGATTCGAAGGTGCAGCCGGTCGTAGTCGATTCGCAGCAGCAGCTCGCATTCTACAGTCTCATAAGTCTTCGAACCATTTCCAAACACTGACTCGACATACCTCATTCTAAACGTCGCCTTTTGTGCAAAATTGAAGAACGCACATATCGCAATCACAGCGCAGACTCCAAACCAGAAATTCCTTGCGTACATATTGCCATCTATCTGGAACTCGGTGTCGTCGAGGATCTGTCCAAGGAAAGTCTCTGCTTGAGTATCATTCGAGAAGTCGACTCCAGTAGCATTTAATGGAGAATCTGATGGGGCACCGCCCATCGTCATCGTATCTCCCATATCCATATTGAAAGATTTCTATCGTTGCGCTGTTGGGAAAAGTGGTAGTGAAGCTCTCAAGCTTCTTCGACCGACCGCCGAGAAATCTTGCGACAGCTGAGAGAGTGAAAAATTGCGCTGAAATCAATAACCAGAGAATGAATTACAACCAAGCAAGAATCCAAGGACTGCTTGTCTTTATGAAGAAATCCACGACTCTCCCAATGTCAGAGAAGTAAAAGAATTGAAACGCGCTCACTGGTGGCGGACAAGCCTGATCTTATCAATTCGACTACCACGATTCGCGGTTGCGCACTTACTTGCCCTTGCAAAACATGCTCACGCTCCCAGGAGAAAGCACCTCAAGAGAGCGCTAACGCACCGCACCACCGGCCACTTCTCACGGGAAGTCCAAAACTCGCCTCAAGTTCGTCTTCGACCGTTCATCATGCAATCGCGATCGGTGACCTGATAGACGGGTAATGGCATTCGGACAATTCCATCTCACGACGTACAGATTCTGTAGTGTTATTCTTGGCGGGACTCTGTACTGCGGTCTTGGAAAAGCTTGTGTAGCTATCCACAAAAGCTTGGATCTCATGATAGGTACAGTACCTTGCGAGGGTGTAGCGAGATGCGTGGAAATGCAGATGCTGCGAGAGGAAGAGGGTATGGAGATCTTGGTCTGGATCTGGGTTTGGGGTTGGGGATTTGAGAGAGAATGAGCAAGTTGAAGATCTGAAAAAGCTTAGTCGATACAAGGACCCCTGCGCATGGGGTCCCTGTCGATAAGCGACATGTCGTGTAGTGTGATTGGAGAGATATATTTGTGGCTGCCGAGGTTGTGTAGCCTAGTGTTCAGCCTCGAAGGAGGGACATGTCCGATCATAGGGCTGATTTTGGTGCGACTGGGTTTCTCTTGGTTGTCGATCCTTTGCTGATCTGAAGTATTCCGTGTTAGAAGCCTCGTCAAGCTGAATAGGGAGGCACTCGTAGGCTGTTGGTGTTCAGAAGTGATACTAAATCTTCAGAAATGCAGTATTGACTTCATTAGAGGCCAGAAATCACACTGACGGGAGGAAATATTATTCTTGAACATATACTCCAGATATCTTTAAAGTGGTCTTCATTCTGTTTCGTCATTCCCACCTTCGAGAACGAATGAATGTCATCTTGATCTGTGTTTGATTTGCAATGTCCATGAGAGTTGGGAGGACGATCGATGCCCACTAACCGAGCGAGGAGGTGGGACACCCAGACGACAAGTAACGTCAAAAGAGAACGCTAGCAACACAATCGACGGAAGGATACTATATGGAAGATAACTCAACCAGACAAAGCCCTAAGAAATCGAGGCAAAGTTGAATTGAATATATACAGAAAGTGAAATGATATATGGCGCTCTTAGTCACATTATCTAGCAGCCGACACCGCCTGGGCAGAAATACCATGAAAGGAGTCGTGAATGCCTCCGAGAAGGCAATAGCAGGGCCATTTGCATTGCAAGTAAGACCTATCAACACTTTGTTGTGTATACAGGCCAACCACCATCTCTAAACGCCATCCGCATGCAAAATGCGCCAGCCTCGTGGATATGGCTCTTTCCCAACTCCGGAACATCTAGACATGAACATAGACATTACCTCTCCATGAGCTATTGTACTGTTGCTCCGTTGTCATCTCATGAGAAACTCTTTCTATCCACTCTCCGACTTTCAAAAGCTCAACAGCCTCTTCAAATGACTCCCCTTCTCACAGTCACTCGGAATTGGCGGGAATTTCCCCTCCCTCTTTTCGAATACTGCTAGGATACTCTTGACAGCGTCGTAGTACGTCTCGGCTGTGCGTTGAAACCCAAGCTTATTCCACTCTGTCTCTAAAGCTAATGATTTGATTTCATCCCAGATGATCTTCCAATTGTGCATGGCGGTTTTGAAAGGCGCGACAAGGAGGGGGATATTGGTTCCTGGAAGCGAGGCTATGGGATTGGAGAAGGTGGAAGACCAGACGTGTGTGTATAGGACTGTTTCTCGTTAGCACTATACGCCTTGATGAGAAGGATTTCAAGACGAACAATGTATTAACATTTGCATATCAAGTGCAGTCAGCTGGCCCTCTCTCAGAGCACTAAGGTCCTCATCCACAGTTGCTGGCGAGGCGAATAACCTCTGAAAAGCATCCTTGATCTTCATGCTTCGTTTTGGTCGAGCTGCTTTCGCAACCATATCATCATAATTCGTGGTCGTGAAGAAGAGGTCGTCGGAAGGGAATGGAAGGTCCATTTCGGCCCACTGGACACGAGGTGACACATTATTGAATATGCCAAAACAATGGTCAAGCATTACTGCCACTGTAGTAGTTCTAGATCTCATCAGCAATCGCTCCCAGCCAGGACGGTACTTTGACTCACCGTATGTATGATTCCTTTCGAATCCAGGTCCGGAACGACAACTGATCCTTGATCTCGTAGTCTGGTGCATGCTGTATTGTCAACAGATCTAGGTGCTTGAAAATCTTCAGAGGTCAGCATTGTCTCTGCTGGGAGCTAAAATTATGGACTCACTGCAGTCACTCTTGGAAACCTCTGCTGACGGACTCTTGTTCTAGCAGTAGGGTTGCCAGTCCAGTACTGTAGCACAATAATGAGATATGCACCCTGTAACTCCTCAAGCTGGTACTGCTGCCATTCCTGTGAAGCAGTTTCTGATTGCTTAACGTATACCCGGCCTGGTAACTCATACTCATCACTGATGCCTGGAATAGAGAATATGTACCACTCAATAACATCTAGGAGACGCTTGACTTTCGCCACATCCTCTTCCTCTTTCGTGTACTATTCACATGTTAGTACATGTTTAACGTTAATCTCTATTCAGACAACTCACCATAGCACCAAGACCCATCAATGCCAGGACAAGAGGAATTGCAGCTCTACATGGATTAAACGTAACCTCGTGAACCAAAGGAGCATGCTTGTGCCAATGCCGAAAGTACAGCTTGATCCAAGCAGCAATATTATCCGCGGTAATCATTTCCAGTGCAACAAGGACTTCTGGTGGAGGCGGAGCTGGTGGATTCATGATCTCAGATATGAATTTTAACTTCGTCCTGATATCAAAAGCTTTCTGTTCGAGAACTGCTCGGTCCAGAAACAGAGCTTCTGGGCCAGACCATAAAATCAAGTTCTCCCCTGGCATCTGCCAATTATTGGTCTGTTGTTCGAACGTTGAGAATTCCAGGTTGCTGAGGAAGACGTCTAGATTACTTTCTTGTACAATACCGCCGTATTGTTGGTATGTTGTGCCATTAGGTGTCACATTTCCAATCTGCTCGAAATTCCGTCCCGCAGGTGCCATACTCGAGAGGCCATTGGTTCTAGTATGCGGGCTTAACGTGGTCGACTTGGGGAACTCTTGTATAAAATCCGACTCGCTGGGACAATTGAGCAAGAATCCGATCGAATTCCGGTCTGAACCTGTATCTGGCGTCGAAGGGTTCGGCGTCTGTTCTGGACTCGATACTGCAGCTGTTGAGTCGCAAACGTTAGTCTCCCTTCCACAGCGTCCAATTCATGATCACTCACCTGCAGCTCGAGTCTTCACACACTTCCTCCCAAACTCTGTGCATTTCCGACACGGTACGTTGTTGTCGCACTTGACTTTCAGCCTCGAGCACTCGTCGCATGCATGTCGTTTCCTGCCTCTCTCCAGCGAGCTAGGTATCGCCGACGACCCTCTCTTGTCGCATCGACTGAAATGGTCTCGAAGAACATCGCTGCAGGAGGCATAGTGTCAGCAGAGGTGCAGCCGATTGATCGCGCATGCGTTGAGTCTTACCTGCGTTTGAACGTCTTGGAGCAGAATCTACAGCTGTAGGGCCTATCGCCGGAATCTGTTGCCGATATCAGCAGCCGCATGGGGACAACACGCATAGACTCCAGCCTTCTGGACTCACGTTGCTGCTGGTGTCGCAACAGATGGGCTTTCCTCTGGAACTTCTTCCCACATTGATTGCATGTCGACAGGCTCTGAGCCTCCATCTTCATGGAACCATTGTGGTGGAACGGGAAGCAGCCGTCGACGAGAGTTTACGGTTTATTTGGGGGACCTTGCTAGCAGTGCACGATCACCGACAGCACCAACTTTGTGGGGTTTTTCCATGGTCGGGATGCTCCAGTGCCTCTGCGGGGGCCTTCGACCTGCTCCGTCAGCCACATGATAGTGAAACAGCTTGGTGCTCAGTGGACTTCGCGATGCTCCTCCAGTTACAGTTGGTTACACGCTGGCTTATTGCCGACTAATTCCTGGGCATCTCGGGCGTAGACTGCCTGAAGAAGGATGGACCGCACCGAGCACGGCTATGACGGATAGAAGAGCATGGTTGCTGAGAAATAAGGCACATTTATCCGCACTCCATACCCTTTAGGCAAGAGTTGGCAATGCATGAGGCTGGATTGGAGACAAGAGAGGCCAGAAGATAGCTGCTCTCAGCTGTCGATAGCAATAGATGGTGGTGGTGAAATAATGGGCTGAATCCCTTTCACGGTATCTTTTGGCGAATTTGAGTCAAGGTTCAGCTGTCAACCAGGTATCTATCATAATAGACTTCCGCCCTATGAGGCTGTCCAATGACCAAGCCTTTCAGATGTTGAGAGCACGCCCAAACTATTTCTAGCTTACGGCACAGCTGAAGCAGGACGAAGGACCTGCGCAGGCCAAGTTGTGCCCGCCCAGACGGAACGTTCCGCCGAAACGGAACACAATCGTCGTGTCTTATCACCACCCACCAAGGTCGATTTTCTTCTCCCTCGAGGCTTATGGCAAAGTAACAGCCTCAGCCACCTCTGTCTCCGAACCTGGATAACTCAGAAATCTGGACCGCAAACACTGTCTCCGCGACAGGGCTTCTCCCTGTATTCCCATGCTCCAAGTGGGGTGCGTGCAGCAGCATCGGGAAACATCCAGCCGAAGGATGGGCAAATCTGATCTCGTACGATAGAACGAGAGATCTCATCGGCGACATGCCATCCAAGCCGGCATGCGGGTCCTGAAGTAGTAAAATCGTGGAGTAAAGGACACACGTCGAGGCTATAAGAAGCGTACTGTCTTGGCATCTCAAAGATGACCTTCCTGTTTTTGAGAAAAAGTTTGAAGCGCGGAATAAGGAGATATCCCACCTTGCTCTACCGGACGGTAATTTACCCGACAAAAAAAAAAAAAGAACTCGGCACTTATGCTTTCGACTTCAAAATTCGACATGAGAGCAAGTCTGGAAGCCTGGAAAATTGAGCACCGAACCGGCGGGTTCAACAGCTCTGGCTTGGGTGAATCTTCGGAGAAGGACGGATGACAAGACACTTGATCATCTGAAGAAGTCCACCTGATGCTACACACTACTGCCCAAGATTAGAGTGCCGAGCGAGATGGTTGCAATTGCAAGTGGGTATGAATTCCTTGGACGGCATCGCTAACCGGCTTCCATGGATCTTGTACGCCCCCTTTTCTAAACGAGCCAGCTAACTCATGCCACATCAAGTACAGCCCAGCACAATGGCAATCCTGAACTCTGCGAATTCCAAGCAATGCAGTAGCAAGATAGCAACATAATCATTCATACAAAGCATACGTGCAACCATATGTATTGGCAAATCCAATTACGCCTTCCCATGTTGATCCACCTTTTCCTCTGCTCATAAAGTCGTTATTGCGGTCGTTTCATTGTTGGAGGCTTGAAGCCCTGTACCTTTCTATCTCCCCAACCATTTATACTTCTCTTCACACCAAGAGTCTTTCGCGCGACGCCATGCTGGAGTCTATCCATACTCGTCTCATGCATCGTCAGCTTAGGACGGACAAGATTAAGCATTGGCGGGTTTGAGACCAGAGCAAGTGACTTCTCTGGAACTGTTTCTTCGCGGTCAGGCAACTTTTTTCTTGGTGGTGAACTCGACAAGAACACATAATCGTTCCGACTGTGTTCCTCAACAGAAGCACTTTGCCGTGGCCGACTAATTGGCTTCATGCTTCCTAAACGATGACCTGCCAATGATGCTTCAATCTCAACAGGCTTGTCCATAATACCAAACGGTCTTGGCAAACTAAGACTCGCTGATATGGGAATACTCCTGGCAGATGTCTCTTTGACATGCGGTGGTTTCGCAGCTACAGGCTCTGGCTTCCCCAGGAAACTGAACAAGGTGCCTTGTCCCTCTAGAGCCTTAGCTTTTGCCTTGGGCGCAACCTTGTTCCTCGATTGGACGACCCCTGCTTCATTCACAACTGCCGCTGCACAGTTTATCGATTGTTCCTTGAGAACCTGCATATGGGAGTTGGCACTCGTGAATCCAGGTTTCAGTGTGACTGACGGTGCTGTGAAGCTGGCCGCTCTGTCCATTGTCGTACGATAAGTAGGCTTCCAGTCTGGCTCTTTCCGTTCTTCCATGTTGCTCACGGAACGTCCAAGCTCTATCTTCCTACGCTTCGGAACTTGTTGGCCCATTGTGAATGTAGGATTGCCCGTCATAGAGTTCCATCTGGACTTTTTCTCATCTTCATTCTCTTCGCCGTCAACTGGGAAAAGATCATCTTCTTGGCTGAGCAACGACTCGGCGGATCTTAAAATCGATGATGCAGACGGCAGAGAGCGTCGCAGAATTTGGGAAAGGGTCTGAATTGTTGACGACCATAGTGACGGCCCTCTCTGGTCCAGTAACGGAGCTAACGATGGGTGACAGAGGAATGGAGACAGTGCCGTTTGCTCTGACTGGGAGTTCTTAATCGGGCAGCTCATGTATAAGAGTGATTTGGCTCTTGTCATGGCCACGTACAGAAGTCTTCTCTCTTCGTTTGTATCATCGGCTCTTGAGTGAGGAATGGAACCTTGGTAAGCAGCTGGGATGAAAACTACAGGCCATTCCAGACCTTTGGCTGCGTGAATCGTAGATATTGTAACTTGTGCAGTTGTTGTACCCTCTTCATTCTTAACCTCGGAAGCCAAGGCAACGTTTGCCAGGAATCTAGACAGATGGTCCGTTCCTTCATTCTGTTCTAGTCCGTCAATCTGTGGAAGAGATTCGTCCTCATTTCCACAAGATACAAGTTCCTGGAAATCCGTTGCTTGAGTGATGAGTTCCTCCACGTTGGCCCATCTTGCTTTGTGGATGTCCTTATGGTGCTCTGTGAGCCAGGTCTCATAATCTGTCTTTTGGATGATGAATTTGATTAGCGCTGGAGTAGCCATTCGTTCCTCCTGAGGGGCTGTTAGTTTACCCCTCGCTGTCAGGATAATGTTAACGAAACGCGAGAGCCCTTGATCGGCTTGGGTGGAGAGCTTCGTTCTTGCTGTCTGTTTGCCTTGTGTGACTCCAAGTATCAAGGACCAGAGTGTGATTTTGGCCTTTTCTGCCTCTTCCAAAAGACTCTTGATTGTGTTTTCACCAATCCGTCTTGATGGGACATTGATGATGCGTGAGAGAGCATCATTGTTGTCAGGTTGGTTGATTACTCTGAGATAGTCCAAAATCTCTTTCACTTCAGCTCGGTCATAGAATCTTAACCCGCCTACAATATATTAGAATAACGTCAATGTCAATAATGCAGATGCTAGACTCACCAACCATTCGGTAGGCTATTCCAGCTTTCCCCAAAGAGCTCTCTATCAACCGGGACAATGCAGATGAGCGAAGCAAGATCGCAAAGTCGTTCAAGTCCATAAGATCACCAGTGAGCCCCTTGATTCTCTGAATCTCGGTAACAATCCATTCCGCTTCTTTGTGAGCATTGGCGAGCCTTCGAAGGACGGGTCGTGTCCCTACAGTATGTGTTGCAAGCAATGATTTGGCTACCCTGGAGCTGTCTTGTTCAATGACGTTCAAAGCTGTCAACAGAATAGCTCCAGACGATCTGTAATTCTCTTCGAGAGCAATGGTAATTGTATCAGGATATTGCTTCAGTAATCGCCTATAGTTCTTCGTCTCTGCAGCTCGGAAACCATATATGCTCTGATCAGGATCTCCGACAATAGTTATCCGTTTTCTCTGAGCAGCGAATAATCGCATCAAGTCGAACTGTACAATATTGGTATCCTGGAACTCATCGATCAGAACAGCCTCGACATTCGAAACGCAAGAAGGGTGCTGTCGAAGTAGATCCACACATCTCAACAAAAGGTCGTCGTAGTCGAGCAGATTCGACCTCCGCAACGCTTCCTCATACTCCATATAACAATTCTGGAACTCCTGTGCCTCGACCGTCTTCGCACCAGACTTGCTCACGCCCTCTTTCTCAATATCATTATACCCAGCTCCCCTCGCCTTCTCACTACTAATCCTCGATTTCGCGATCCTCGGGTCAATCATAAACCCGTTCCTCTTGCAAATCCTCTTGATAATCGCCAACGAATCCGCACTGTCCGCAATCCCAAAGTCCTTCTTAATCCCAATAAGATGTCCATATCTCGCAAGGTATCGTCTCGAGATACTATGAAAGGTCCCGAGGATCAATTTAGACTCCATGCCATTCCCAATCAGCTTTCCGATTCGCTCCTTCATTTCGCGCGCCGCTTTCACCGTGAACGTCGCGACGATAACGTTCCATGGCTGCAGACCTTGTGCGAGTAGCCAAGCGGTTCGTGAGGTTAAGGTATGTGTTTTGCCACTTCCTGGACCGGCGAGAATAGCTAGGGTGTCTGCGAGGGAGGAGACGGCGGCTCGTTGGGAGGGGTTGAGGTTTTCGAGCAAGCCATCGCGATTCATGGTTTTTGACGCGTCGAAAAGGAGCAATGCCTTGCTGGAAGAATTGTGGCGTCGAAGCAGACAATTGCTTGCGGCAACATCGGATTGGAAGTGGCTAAGACGTATGGGAGATGCACCTGTTAAGGTTGAGGAGCATAGATGTTGTGATGTTGACCTGGTAGCGCGTCGAGGATCGCGAAAAACACCAAGGCACGTGCCAGCAACGGTGTCGAATCAAAGCAGCGCCGATGTTGCCATTACTCAAGACACATAAGGACATTCCAGTGGGTATCTTTTGAAGTCAAAAAATCATTGTTCAATGATCTTTTTTGTCAAGGGTTCCACTGAATTCTAGAGTGTCCAAGGTAATAAAGACCCTTTGATTTCACGGTCTAGTAGAAATTACATCGGAGGAAATCATCGTCCAATTCAAATTGCTAGAGCGTCTCCATATGAGATGCAGTTTACAGTCATTCAGATATTCGAGTAGTTCAAGGATGTTGGGCAGCCATGCCCCCAGAACCTCAAGCAAGCCTACAGCTCGCAGGTCCAGTGGCTCCCCGGCTAATTCTACCCACACATGAAAAGCAATCGATCCATCGCTGACGCCTTTATCTTCCCAGCTAGTATCCATGGGTTACATCTTGAAAGGCTCTCTTCTCCTCCCCAGTTGGTCTGTTGCTATCAATAGCTGCCTGGCCAGGGTTTCGTCTGAAGTTGAACCTGAGAAACTTGCCTCCCAAGTTGTTCGTTCGCTCCTGGTAACCTGTCACTCTGTAAAGTCCGTCGTACCTCAATCCAGCCTTAGGACTTCCAACCCACTTCGAGCCCGAGCTTCGGATGACTCTAACGGGGTTTCTGGTCTCAATAGAACGTAGTAGGGCTTTGGTTTTGTCGGCATTCATGTCAGGCTGTTGATCCTTGGTTTTATCTGCGCCAGGAGTCGAATAGCTGACGTCGTTTCCCGAGTCCAGATCGATATCCTCGTACATTCCGGAGATTACAATAGAGTAAACGCCGTCTGAAATAGTACCCGATATTCCACCAACTTTACTGCCTAGAGATCTTGTTAGTATCTTCAGGACGGAGCGGGCCTTTTTGACATTGACTTACCATGAACACCATCCCGTAACGCCGCAACCTGCAGGGGCCAGCATTCTTCAATTGCAATCCCATTATGGCCGAACACACGAAAGTCCTTGGCAGAATACTCAGGGTTCACACGATATGCTTTTGTCTGCCCGCCTTTGCTGATCTGAATGTCGTGCATAATGCCATTGGCTCCGAAGATAGGATGGTCTCTGGGGGCTGCTCGGTAGACTCTTTGGGCTTCACTACCTCCTCCTCTACCCTGGTTGACCCGGTCCCTATTTGATTGTTTGGGTCTAGGTGACTCGGCTTGTGGCGGTAGGTTGACAGGAACTCCCCAATTCTTGTGCTCGAAGACGGAGTAGATTGCCTCAGCACATTGTGCCATCTCGGCTGGGAGGTTGTTGGCAGGGTTCTTGAGCATCTCCAGAACACCTTTTACATTGACTGGAGATGATCTGTAAAAGAGTAGGGTCAATAATGGCGATTTTCCCACTTATCCCGAGAGCTTGTGGAAACTTACTTCAATTCAGGGGTGATATCCTCTATAAGGTGACAAATCCAGATACTTTCCAAGAGTGCCTCTCTCTCACTTTCCGTGATAGCTGCCTTCTCCCAGCCAAGCCTCTTAGCTCGAGCGACTGGATGTGTAATGATGGCTTTGAGCCGAACAAACCTGGCTTCGCTGAAAGTCGGAGCCTTGACTCGAATTTCTTCGGGGACGAGGACAATGATAGTCGAATCAAGGTCGAAACTTTCTGGAAGTGGTGTCGACATTGTGGCTCGGAGAATGACGCAAACTGGAACAAGAATTGGTGTTTGAAATAAATTGACTTGTTGTCCGTGGTGTTGTGGGTGACGAAGAGAAGCCTGAATGTCGAAGATTCTGTGTAAGAATTGAAAGCGAAGAGAAGTGCGGACGTCGTCGTACAATTACACAGAGAAGCCTGTCTGGAAAGCTGTCAGAGTTTGCTTGTCTTTACTATGAGAGGATGATTGAGAGAGATTTGCATGCCTTCGTTCTACGTCGTAACGCAGAGAAGTCTGTTGAGAAGAGTGACGATGTAACGAACCGAGAATGTAGTGAGGTTGATTGTATGTACAGAAACCACAATCCCGAGTTGGCCGATCAAGAAGGTTCGCTTACTCAGGTAGGCAGGTAGTCGATGCCTAAAACGAGGTCATCGTTGCCTGAACGAAGTGAGGGGTCAAAGTCCAGAGCCTCATATAACACTTCAAATTTGCGTTTCTGCAAAAACAGACAGAAGCGTTATTGCAATAACAAAACTGTAAGTCCAACGCTAGAAATGACTTGTGGCCGTGGGGACGCTACCTAATTACAGAGCGAAGTTAACTACAGTGATCAAATGTGAAGCCTTGCAGCAACGGAGAGACATTCCTTAGAAGGTGCGGTCTCTGATATTTCTGTACTTTAAGAAGTTGATGACTCTTATTGTGCAAAACATTCTGGACTTGGTCATGCTTGAAGTACAATGAGTCCAACACAGATTATATGTTTGCAACTGCTGGGAAGAGAGCCAGCAACAAAACCATACAATTAAACACCAGTCTTGGTTGGGCTTTGCCAGAATGCAACCAACATTTTCTGACTCACGAAGACATAGGCATTGACATAATAAGAAGGTAACCATAAAACTTTGCAGAGAAATTTAATCATTGGACGTTTGAAGACTTGAAGTAATAACAAGATAAGACACAAGTAAACAACTAACATTTCAAGAGTCTTGTCTTTACCATAGAGTATGCATTGCTGATTACGGTAGGTACTTCAAAATGCAAGTCGAATCTGAATATAGTAAGCAATGCGCATAATAAAACTAACGTCAAATGTCGAACCGACATAAACAGCTTAGCCTTAAATATAAATGTAAGGAAATAAGCATGTCCTTTACTGTGAGGTGAAGTGCTTACAAAATCCCAGACAAGTAGTTCTCAATGACCTGCCTCTGATGGGACAGAAGTACAAAGTGGGACAAGGAGTACAAAGTCGACCCACTTACCTTATGTAAAATAAAGCAGGACGTACAAAACAGCGCGTATGTACAAGTATTGGTGAATGTGCAAAGAGTGGCAATTACAGTATCGAAAAGCAGGAAGTTGAGGAGACGCGACGATGACACGAAAAAGTAGTGGCAACGCTAACGATAGGCTCCAGCCGCTAAGAGCCCGACGGGAGTCTTTGGGACAGGGATAAGGTCACGGGGCTTTGGCATATGCAACCTCCTCTCTACGAAGTAGCTGTTACAAAACGAGACTTCAAGGATCTAGCAAGAACTGGCTATTGAAGCTAATTATACGGATAGAGGATGCTGCAAGTTGACCACTTCCATGTGGTATCATGATTCGATCTCAGAACTTGGTGCAGAACCGAGAATACCACAACCAGATCCTCTCAAAGACCTACTTGCCATACGGCCCACTCAACTTTTCAGCCACCTGGCCTTTTGCCGTACCGACCGCCTCCATAACACTCGCCTGCAAGATCAACGTGTCCGTCGCACAACTAATCATATGAAACCCCTCCTCCGCATACTTCTTACTCTGCTCACCACTCGTACAAAAGATCCCAGCTTTCTTCCCAGCCGCATTAGCCGCCTTCAACGTCTTCGAAATCGCAGCATGAAGTTCATCATGCATAACGCCGTTGACTATGGGATGCCCAATGTTATTACCAAGATCAAATGGGCCAACGAATAAAACATCGATTCCGTCCACGGCCGCAATCTCTTCGACGCTGTCGAGAGCTTCTCTGGTTTCGATCTGTACCATGGTGAGGATGGAGGAGTTGGCTTGGAGCAAGTAATCTGCGGATGTCAAGTCTGGGTGGAAGCGAGACATGGGAAAAGGGGAGCCGAAGCCGCGTTGGCCGAGGGGTGGGAATTTTGCGGAGGTTACAAGTTTCTTGGCATCGGCGACTGTATAAAGGAGGGGAACGAGGATTCCATGAGCCCCAGAGTCAAGTGCTCCTGGAATTTTGTTAGTATGTCTAACGTGATGATGAAGATGAGGGGGAAGAGTTACGTTTGACCATCCATCCTTGGTTATCTGGGATACGGACGATAGGGCTTACTCCCTCTGCGGCTATCGCAGGGACAGCTTCGTGCATTGCAGCATCTGTAAAGTTAGATACCAAACTCTGAGTCTTGAGAAAATGACGTTCAGATGACAAATAGGAAGTACCCAGTCACTTGACTCGTGTAGATAAAAGCTAGAACAGGTAAACTTGTGTAACCCCCACGTAGACTCGGGATAGGTACGAGCCTGATAAACTGACTTTTGAGAGTATATAGTTGACAGTGGAATCAAGAAGAGAGGCTTATGCAGTAGAGCCGGTAGTATTATTTTGGAGAGCTCTGGTAGTTGGAAGAAATATGACATGTAACTTACCATCCATATTTCCATGTTCGCCTCAACATTGGAATTAGCATGTGAATCTTGTAGTACTTAGTTTGGGCACCAACTTACAATCTACAAGCACCCCTATTAATGAGATTCTGAAGTCAGCATACTTCCTTAAGAGGTTCTCAAGCGCTAATATGCGTGTCTTGGGAGTGGACTATTCTGGAGCAATGCACTCCAGAGACAACATGGAACAAGCCTCCGACAACATGAAGCTTACAGTCAACACCAGTTGCAGCAAGAGTCCTCGACACATTGGCGCCAGGGATCATCTGCCTATGTAGTCATCAGCCCGTGCCTGGAAGGGAAGCGCGGGATGCCCCCACCAACAGCCTATACTTGGGCTTTTCGCTTCGTCAAAAGCAACCTTCAAACGATTTCCTGCCTTCATCGATACTTTTGACGCCATCGTGAGAAGTCTTGCTCTAGATTCAACACCGACTAGGGATCTATGCCTTAACGAGTGTCCTGTCTTGAGCGAACGTAATGCTTGTTTTGGGAAAGCTCTGTATATGGACTGGAGCATGAAAATACTTGACGGATGTGATAGAGCAATGAGATTGAGCACAAAAAGTCATATCCCGCGACGACGTCTGAGGCTTTCGGGCCGTAGTCGACTACCCCATTCTGTCAAGAGAAAGAGGGGTAGATATACACGTGACTTGAAGTATTGAATTGCCCATGACTTCCAAGTCACCCAAAGTAAGATACTGTTTGTCCAGTGGCGAATGCATGACCTGTAGTTGACGATCTCTTCTTGGTTTCGACATTCTTTGGAAAGCTTTGTCTTGCTGAAGCTCACCTTCGAGATGGCTCCGATTTTGGTATTTCTCCCCGGAAATTGTTAATTGCCTGATTGGGAAGAAGTGGTCTAGATCACTTGAGTCCAGAGTGTGTTTCTTCAAGCTGCTTCCGGATTTATCGACTTCAGCCCCTTTACAAGGTTCTGCGGAAAATTTCCACTCCGCCACTTTTGGGCATTCGTATGTAGTGGAGTACCCCACGATAACTTTCAACTGGATGCAGAAGGTCAGCAGACGTTCGGCAATTTGTCTGTCTCACTTAATGTTTGCATCTTCATGATGAAACTTGTAAATATCTGCTTCAAGTTGCGGGACCACTGCCAGCAAGAAGTCATCCTGTCAGAAGGTGTACGAAGGCCGAGAAGCACAGCGGAAGGATTCCAATTGGACTAAGTCTTCGGCCTTCCCCTCAAGATGCAAGCTTCTCCGCATATTGACCACGCGGGCTTACAGCGCTCCTGCTGGGACGCATCAAGGCGAGAACGCTGTCAAGCTTGCTCAGCCTATCCTGACTTGCAGAGAAGACCCTTCCAGCTATAGTTCGAAGCATTATGAATAATGGAAACGACATGCAGCGCCCAGAGTCGCCTTTAGTCGTCGAGATCCGAATCCGTGGATGCTAAGACCTGTTGCATAAACGTACATCCATCCTATTTGCCGAGGAGTGCCCAGGTGAGATTCGTATGGAAAGGTCAGGTGTTACGTGCTTGCCTGCATCTTCGAACAGAAGCAGCGGTGTGCCGTGAAAGGTAGCTGAAGAAATTTAAAGCTAGAAGCCATCGTGTGGTAGTTTGCATGTCGTTGTGTGGCATATAGCAGGACTGAAAGGGAGAAGCCGGTTCTCCTGCCGATAGACTTTTGACATCGAAGTTTGCAGCAAGGCCTCGAAGAAGTGCCAGATTGGATCCATTTACCCCCACGAATATTACCCACTTCAGCCACGGCCTGACTGCACGCATGGCCGAGAGTGGGTGCGGAGGAAAGCCACCAGCATGGCACCCTAGCCAGCGAACACTGACACCGCTGCAGAGCGATGGTGTTACCAAGGCTCTGGGTGAGGACATGGAGCAGTGAGGGTCTGCCTTCGACGAAATGGACAAGACCAATTTCGTTGCGTTTCTCCAGCACACCTGAAGCAATTGAACATCATGTTGAAACAGCTGAGGGACTTGATCATCCAGGAAAGACAGCATGCGGGAAGTGACTGCAGCTCCGATATCGAAAGCGCATGGTTGTGCATTCATCCCACGCTTAGTATGCCGTGCATCTCAGCAAAGATGCGCTGCGCGAATCAAGATGGAGGTAAAAAATTGGTTGAAAATCTCGATCCAGGAGAGATCAGATTCCAGACAGAAGGCTGCAAATAACACAGAAAGACTTTTCCGCGAACTTCTTAGTGGCCAGCTGATACCATCCCTGGGGGTCTTACAACTTCCAGACACTCAGAGGCCATCCAGGTGAGTTTGCGCGCTGTTTTGCTTGCGAGCAGCACAGATGAAGCCCCGCCAGGTCACAGAACTTTGCGTCTTTCAGGCCGTTCGGGGGCGTTGACTTGCCACCAACCCGCCGTAACTTCAACGTCAACGTCCCACTCTCCGTCGGACCTGTTCATCATGGAATGGAATGGGAAACAAGTTGTGGGCGTGATGCCGCCTCCCCGGCTATTGACTGAGCCCGATCCTCAAACCGGTTTGGCGCCCTCACTGTGTGACGGTTATTGCTTCTGCCCTTAGGCCTGCTCGTGCTTCTGCTTTCGTCCCCATACTGACGAAGTACTTTCCACTTTCCACTTTCCGCCTTCCGGAGACGTCTGTCGAGATGGGTCTCCTCGTCTTCCTCGTCTTGCCAGCACCAAGCCCAGACGCAGCAAGCCGTTTCTGCTCGCCTTCCAGAGCGTTCTCGCGTTGTCTCATCTCGCACATCTTGCAAAGAGGAAACAAGCGGCTTTTCTCTCCGCCGGGCCCTCGACCACTTGGGACACTTGCACTTAATGCCGCTTAGCACGCATGGAGAGTTCTTACTCTAACTTAGTGTGGGGCACTTTTCATGGCCTCCCTCCCCTGTACAACGGCGTCAGGGTTGGGCTTCGATCCTGGTCCAGCGTTTCCTTTCTCATAAAGAGGCACTTACCCGCACATCGTGAACTTCCAAATTGCCTCATTTTCCGCAAGCCGTGGAGACCGAGTCCCTTTCATTGCACAGCACACGACGTTCAATGCTATACATCTCAGAAGTCACTAATCGCAACTTCCTCTTCCATCCTCCTCTCCTACATTAGACTTTCCACTGTCGTGTGCTCCATTACCTTTCTCGTCCTCTCTCCTCACAGCCATTCTATCAACAGCAACAACTGCTATGATGCTCTCCTACGAGAACCGTCCTTCGATGGGGAATCCCACACCCGCTACCTCGGATCATCTGCCATTACATTCCTCGACCTCGAATCTTCAATCCAACGGCATTATCTCGAGCAAGCAACAGCCAAAGACGGAACATCATCACCTATGGCTTGTTACTGGTCCCGCCGGTTGCGGAAAGAGCACTGTTGCTCAGTTCATTGCGGAAGCCATGAAACTGCCATACATCGAAGGCGACGAAGTATTACCTCACCCTCCCTCCATATGACTCGTACTAATAACTTTGCAGTTCCACCCACAAGCAAACGTCGAGAAGATGTCGAAGGGCATACCATTAACCGATGCGGACCGCTGGGATTGGCTCACCCGTCTACGAGACGAATCGTTACAACGACTTTCCTCCGGTTCGCAAGGAGTCGTCCTCACCTGCTCGGCGCTCAAGCGCAAGTACCGCGATGTCATTCGAGTCGCTCCTTATTACGACCACGATGTACGAGTACATTTCATTTATCTGCACGCTCCAGAAGAGGTTCTCGTCAAGAGAGTACAATCGAGACAAGGGCATTTCATGGGCGCAAACATGGTCCACAGTCAGTGTAGCATCCTACAACCGCCAGGAAAGGAAGAGACCGATGTTATCAGCGTGGATGTCAGTGGGAGCTTAGAACAAGTCGAGGAAGAGGCTCTTTCCAAGATTCGCGAAGCAATCAAGAAGGAATTGATGCGAGACTCATGATCATAGCGATCGGCATGGGATATGCAAACCTGCATGCATGGTGCATTTGCAGGGAAGTTGGGATGAAGTCGATTCAAGACTGTCGGCTTTGGGTCATTGTGCATTGGCGTCTACATCGCTTTCACCCTCACGGATCGCATTTCTTGCTTTTCACCTTCCTTTCGGACACTTTGTTCCGAAACCTAATACCATCTTCTCATTTTGAGCGTAGCTGTTAATTATGCATTGACTGTTCGGGTCATGCTTTCACTGTTTGGGTCGGCATCGCATCTGGCATTGGGAACCTCCTCGTAGGTTTTGGGAAAATGGCGTTTGTCACCGGCTTGTCTTTATTCTTGATCACTACCCTTTTCATATGAGATATACAATAGAGATGGAGATGCATAGCTGACGCTTAGCTGGGTCTGAATGATCTAAAAAGCTGGATACACCTATAGATGAATACAAAAGTGGTCCGTTCTTACTATCTTCTCCACATCATCTGTGAATTGCCTCATTCTATTTCTTTCTTCAGTACCATCTATGCTATGCTCAAAGAAACTTTTCCTTCTGACAGAATCGCGGGGTAGTTCGACCCCACCACACCTCCTTCAGCCCTGACAACACCATCGCCAGTGAGGCTCAACCGCTCTCCAGGGTTCACTAGCCATTGGCCACACATAAAAGAAGGTTCGTGCCTTTCCCATGTGCAAGTGCGTTATCACTTATCATCAAGCCTCCACTCCTTACACCGCATTATCACAGACGAGAGGTGCCACGCGTTTACCAAGACCAGACACGCTATCGCCAAGCCTAGACACGTTCATCTCGACTCCCAAAGTCTCACAACGTCCTGTCGTGCTTCCAACCTTCCAACCTTATCACTCTTATCTCAACTGTGCCGATAACGCTGCGATAGCGGAGGAAGCTTCTGCTTGTGCATTTTACCGTAAATGCACAACCATACTATCAGGATCCTCGACAAAGGCTCTTACCATCTCGGCTGCTCTGGCCATGGTAGCTCCGTCTACGACGCGGTGGTCGGCGCTCCAGGAGAAGTTACAGATAGCTTTTGGTACGACGAGTCTGGATTCGTTGAAGGAAGGGATGGTTTTCATCTTGCCTATTCCTAGGATGGCGACTTCGCGGTCGACGATGACGGGTGAGACGTAGGTTCCTCCTATACTGCCGATGTTGGAGACGGTTATGGTTCCTCCTGATAGGTCGGCAGTTGTTAGTTTGTTGCTTGAGGCGAGGGACTGTAGACGGGATAGCTCGGATGCTAAGGAGAGGATTGTTAGGGAGGAGACGTTCTTGATGACTGGGACGAGGAGTCCGGAAGGTGTGTCCATTGCTACTCCAATATTGTGTTGAGCTCGAGATATGAGGACTGGTTTGGATGTCTTTTCGTCAATAGAGACACGGGAATTGAGGAGCGGGTACTTGTGGAGCGTCATGGAGACTGCTTTGATGATGAATGGGAGAAATGAGAGCTTGGTGAGATCGTTTGCAGCGGGACTCTTAGCCAGCTTCTTGTTAAGGCGTGTGCGGAGTTCTGAGAGGCCGGAGAAGTCGATTTCTTGGGCATAGAGGAAGTGTGGTATAGAGAGAGACTTGGTCATCGTCTTGAACATTTGATGTTGGGTATTGGTCAGTGGTGTTATGTTTTCGGTTTGCGGTCCACTATCTATTGACGGTGTAGGAGTAGGTTGGCTGGAGGGACTTGTGTCTCGATGCTTAGCGAATTGGTAGACATCTTCTTTCAGGACTCTACCATCCCTTCCTGTACCCTCCACGTCTTCGATGTTGACATCCAGCTCTTTCGTTAGGTGTCTAACAGCAGGTGTTGCTAACGAAGCATGTTTTCCCTTCTTCTCTGGTTCCTTCTCTGGTATAGGAGGGGTCTGAGGAGTTGGCTTTGCTTCTAGAGCTTTTGCCTCCTTTGCATCTTCCACCTGGGCTGCAGACTCCTCACCCTCCCCTGGCTCGGTCAAAGCAGCTAGATCCTCTTCCTTGATCTCTCCTTGTATGTCGATATCTACCAAGGGCTTTCCCACATTGGCCATTTCTCCGGCTTCATAGTGTAGCTTCTTGATGACACCCGCGAATCGACTTGTGATCTCAACAGAGGCTTTGTCGCTCTGAACCTCACAAAGTTTGTCCCACTCCTCTACTCGTGCTTCTGGTTCTACGAACCATTGGATAATCTCGCATTCTCGGATGCCTATTATACATGTTAATGATAATGATAGCAGTAGGCACGGTGACCTAGACCTTCTCCAATGTCTGCAAGAAGAAAGGGTTTTATAATAAGAGCTCTACCAGTGCCACTGAAGTACCTGGCCGGCGAGGGGTATGGGCTCGGGAAGCTGAGACACCTGTAGTTCTGCCATTGGCGTAGCACAATTCTCGAATATGATCGAGAATGCATTTTGACAACTCCTGAACTCCTGAGTCCCCAGAACAAAGGGTGAATGCGATGCTGCTCACATTCTTGTCAATGAAGTACCCCAATATCGTGGGGAATCTGGGGTTCCTAAGGCAAAGCCGCTGCTATGCGGAACCCCTGTCAAGTTTGTTCATTCTCGGGATTACTCAATGAAGTTAGATTCTCGGCCTTAAATTTTGAGATGATGCTCAACACACGAATGTACAACCGCGGTCAGAACAATGATTATCACACGAAGGCCTCTGCGAGCTTCGAAAGTCAACATTGACTCCGCAGCCTGTCTGCTATGTCAATGGCGCTCATTCAGCACTTCCTATCGCCGGCTGGCTGAGAATGAAGCTCCAACAGCTCCAGCAAAGCCTCCTGCTCCGCTCGCCGATGCACCAAGATCCTATGGCAAAGCAGTCTCCGAGTTCACGCCCACGCCCCTCAGTCGTCCAATTGGTCTGAACAAGCCTCCTATGCCAGGGGACAACACTGGTATTGATAAACGATCATGGAAGCAGAGGAGAGACGATTTCGTGGACTACGACAAGCATATTGTTCGGAGGAAAGAGCTGTAAGCAAGTCTGAGTGTATGAGATTGTTTGTAGTCTGACGGAGAACAGAACGAAGAAGATATCTGTGCCATACTTCCGCGAATGGTCGAATATGGGATTGCATAAAGGGAAATCTTTTCTAGCACCGCCTGGCATTTTTAAAGCCGACAAAGCCCTATACTTCCCGAATCTCCAAGGACAGACACTACTGCGAGACAAGACTCCCAAGGATACCACACCACTATTCGAAGACAAGATTTCTATTGTAAGCGTCTTCAGCAGTCAATGGGCACAGAATCAAGCCGCCACATTCGCTTCGCAAAAGCAGCATCCAGAGTTACATGAGGTGATCAAGAGCAGCGGAGGACTAGCACAGATCGTACAGATCAACGTGGAGGAGAATGCCTTAAAGGCTTGGCTTGTCCGGGTATTCATGGGAGGCTTGAGGAAGAAAATAGGAGAAGAGAACTTGCACCGATACTTCCTAGTTCGAAGAGGAATCACAGATGAACTACGAGAGAATGTTGGACTGCTGAATAGCAAGGTTGGCTATACATATCTCTTGGATGGAGAGTGTAGGATTCGATGGGCTGCTAGTGGTCCAAGCGAGGGGGATGAGAAGGAGAGTCTCGTTAAAAGCGTGAGGAGGCTGCTCGAGGAGAAGACAAAGAGGAGGGTGGTGCCAGCTCCTGCAGCAAAGGAGGCACTTAAACCCGAGGTCAATGCGAAGGCCGCCGCAACAACTTCATGATATACCCATACTTGTACAACAATATTTTGGCTTACCAGCCACCTGTAACGCCCGCTCAATGCAACCAGTCCCTGTGCCGCTCATCTCACATAAAATACAGAAACATCAAAACACAGAATGCAATGAAGCTCCCAAAGATAATCCCATCCCTCCGCTTCTTCGCTGATATCCTTCCAATCAAGCTATTCAAACCTGGTACTTGTGCTGCAGCTCCTGTGATCCGCCTATTGATGCTCATCAATGTTTCTCTTTGTAGACCAAAACTTTCATTGACAGCGTACGCCTGACTGAGCACGCTATCCGCCATATTGTGACTGTTGTCTATCCTCGACCTTTCGTCAAGCATGTAATCTGCTTCCGCTGCCTCGGGATTACTGGAGTGATAGGCATCGATGTCACTCCGTACATTGGACAATAGGTTGACTCGATTCCGGGCATCTTGGATCTGCGACTTTAATCGTGAAAGCTCTTTTCGATGCTCTTGCAGTATTTCTCGATGTCGTGCCAGATTATTTTGTTTGAGTGCTGAAGCTGTGAGTTGTGCTTCTGAGTCGAGAAGTCGTGAGAGCTGAGCAATTAGGGTTTCTCGCTGAAAAGTGTTAATGAAGGTGGCACATGTAAGGGCAGCTAACGGACCTTCTCCAATAGATCCACGATCTTGGCTTCCGTTGTCCTTTCATCTTCCGAGGGTTTTGGTGGTATGTTCGGTACAGTACTAAATTGCGAGTATGTATGGAATAGTGTTTCCGTCTGTGAAGTGGTCAGTTCAAGTTACCTACTTGCATCTATGACGGCATATACCTGTGTCTCTAACGACCGAGCTTGCTGCCGGAGCTGGGCCCAGCCGGTACCTGTAGAAGACATTATTGCGATTTGTTAAAAGCCTTGATGTTCGTTCGTCTCTTGATGAACGGGATGTCGGGGCCAAGTGAGCCGCGGCGATTGGTGAGGCTGAAAGCACGTGATGGTACTGAATGTGTCTTTCGCTTAATCCTTGAGCCTCAGGCTCTCACCCACAAACTTTTGAGCTAACATTTTGAGGTCGAAATTGAATAGTTTGACCGCGACAACATCGACCACCGACTCCACGACAAACCAACCTACGACAAACTATCACCATGGTAAGTCTCGCCCTTGCCTCAATACGCATGCGAAATCGCAGAAGATGTGAATAGCAGGAAGGATGAAGGCTAATTGACCAATGCGACAGTCGTCCGGAAAAGTCAAGACTGGCCAACTTTGGTCGAAGAACAAGGCGGATTTGGCAAAGCAACTCGGCGAGCTCAAGACTGAGTTGGGTCAACTCCGTACACAGAAGATTGCTGGAGGATCTGCTTCAAAGCTCACCAAGATGTATGTCTGGCTCGAAATTTCCTCCCACCAAGGCACAAATTACCTCAAGCCTCAACAACCACACCTCGAGCGCAATAAACACCAAGAACAGTGTCGGGTGGAAGCTGGAGCGCGACACTGACAGAAAACAGCCACGATCTCCGAAAGTCAATCGCCAAGGTCCTCACAGTTATCAACGCGAATCAGAGGTCCCAACTCCGCCTCTTCTACAAGGAGAAGAAGTACCTCCCCCTCGACCTCAGACCCAAGCAAACCCGCGCGATCCGAAGACGCCTCACCAAGGACGAGAGCAGCAGGGTGTTGGAGAAAGCCAAGAAGCGAAGCACACATTTCCCCCAACGGAAGTATGCTGTTAAGGCTTGAGCGGTTCGTGGGGCTTTGGGATCATTTTCTAGGTTTTGCGAACATGGATGGCTTTGCGTGCTTGATTTGAGCACATTGGTCTGGTGTATCATCGAAAATCCAAAATAGCATGGTTGGTATGGTATGGAGACCGACCCAAATAAAGTCACGACATTGAGCAATTTGTTGTTCCGACTGGTACGTGTGATGCTGGAACTGGATACTCGACGACGATGATGTTATGGTGATCTGGGATTCGATACAGCTCAACGACCTATTCAGCGATGAACTCCCCTGGCATACTCACGTTCCCTAAGTCCCAAGCCCCATGTTCTTCTTCTCGGAGTGTCAATTCCTGCCTGTCGTATATCAAGTGGTGCACCTCAACTTCGAGCAGATTCAAGACCCAGAACCTCATTCTTACTAACCACCACCTCCCCTCCCCTCGATCGAGGGACAAACCAAAGGCATTTGTGTGTACAGCTTCCCGGACCATCTCTATGTCCTCTAGCTGAAGGATAATATCTTTCGTGCCAAGAATAACCCCCAAGTCCCTTCCTTACCAAACACTTTTCCTCAATACTCTATGGGGACCATCGTGCATGAAGAAGGGGCTACATTTCATGTTACCAATCACTCAAGAGTATTCAAAAGCCTGGTATCTATCCTGAGCATCTTTCGAGACATGAAGAAAGCTAGACATCACAAAAGCCGGATGGCCTTACCATCATCTGTAAGTACAAACTCTCTCTTACTTCTTTTTGAACCCTAAAGTGATGAAATATTCCGGATGTTAACTCATACTTTCTCCGAGAGCGCAAACCCCATGTGGAGATTTCCGTTGCCTTCCTTCTGATTTTACAAGACCACATCCTGTGCTCTAAATTCTTGCTTGGGTGTCTGCTGATATGGGAAATAGATAGACTAATTACCGACTTCTGGGTGGGAGGGAGTACGGTCTGGGGAATTGTAGTTAGTGTTGAGTTCTACGTGGCGGAAAATGAAAGTCTTCCGTTCTGCTGTTGTTCTTTCGCGTCTAGCTTCGACATGAGATAACTTCGTTTAATCAATTGGTGGGCGTGACCAGTTTCACTACATGTCACGACAGACTTGATTGGAACGAAGTTGAGTCAATACAACGTTGACTGCATTGCATCACAAGTATCCTGTTCTTTCCACTACGAATTCATCACCCTACGCAGTACCTCTATACCAACTTTTGATCACAAAATAATATCCTGATTATCTCTCCCTTCCTAAGCAGTGACACTACCTCCACCACTACTTGTCTCAGTCCTCTCCGTAACACTCCCCACCACACTACCCTCTCCATCTTGCTCACCTCCCTGTCCCTTCTTCCTATGCACCAACTTATGCCTCCTCAACTGATCCAACCTACAAAAGCTCTTCCCACACCCAGGCACCTTGCACTCATGACTCTGCTTGTCCTCATGTGTTCTCCGATGTTTACTCAAGTTACTACTCTCACTAAACCTCATACCACAGATTTTACACTCCAGAGGTTTCTCCTTCGTGTGAGTACGTTCGTGGATCGTGCATGCTGATTGCTGAGGGAATCTCTTGTCGCAGTGACTACACTTCCATGGTTTAGCGCCGGTGTGGAGTAGGCGGTGTTGTCGCATGGCTTGTGGGGCGGAGAAGAGACGGCCACAACCAGGATAATCACAGCGGGAAGACTTGTCTGTTGCAATTAGGAAAGTACTTCAGACAAAGGGTGATATACATACAGTTGGTATGGGTAGCCATGTGACGCTCAAGCTTTCCTCGTTGTGTGAAGCCTACTTTGTCTTCGGGGACTTTCTTTTCGCGATTGCAGCCCTCCCATTGGCAATTGTATCCCGATCTCTTGTCTAGCAAGTCCAGATGAGCAGTCTTAATATGCTTTTGAAGAGCATCTTCAGATTCGCACTCCATAGAGCATACACCACCTGCTTCGAGTTTCCATTTGCAGATGTGAAGATCCTCCTCACCATCGTGTTTCGCCCCAATCTCCAATTTAGAAGCTGATAAGATTGGCTCGGGCTCTTGAAGTGGCTCAAACGCCTGTACTGGCGCCGTGGGAAAAGCAAGATCAATGCCTGACTCCTTTGGATGCTGTGGAATCTGATGCTCCACAGTCACATGCGACATAAATTGATCGTAATTCTGAAAGTAATCCCCACAACTGTCGAACTGACATTGCAAAGATCCATGAGCCGGAATAGCATGGACATTATCGAAATGATCGTGCAACATTGCTGAATTTAGGAAGACCTCAGACTGCTCACAATCCGCTGCTGGGCAGGTGTAGCCACCTGCTCCCTCATTGAAGTTATAGCCGTGATCGTTCTGGAGATGTTCCAATGGGTTCGCCTTGATAGGCGACGGACAAGAGTCTGCTTGAGCGGGACAGTTGAAGACCATCTGGGTATCCACGTGGTCTTGGTGGATGTGAAAGGTGAAATCGTCCCCGCTCACAAATGGTTGCCCGCATTCCGACCATCCACATTGGAACTCGAACTTGTAGTTCGCATTCGGCTGTCCAAAGTTCTGCCAGTCTGTCCCAGGGTTGAATAATGCTCCAGCACCTGACAAGGAGCCAGCCGTGGCTTGTGGCTGTGTTGCTTGAGGAAGAAGAGAGTTGTTAGGAGTTGGTGCCTCCTCATTTAGAGAGTGAGGTGTATCAGCATTTTTTGCCATAGAAGGTGTAGTCGGTATAGGTGAATTAGACAGGGGTGTATTGTCAAGGTTATCGAAGACACTCAGAGCGGGATCTAGGATTCCATTCAGTGTCCGAGTGCCTTGGCTCATAGCTCGAGGTATTTGTGGATTCCACTGAGTATTCTCCCAAGAGGATATCCTCCTTTCAGTGGGCACAACCCCATTGTTCAGTGAAGCCTCTTGCTGTTTGACTGCCACATTTAGACATGGATTTGGGCACACAGGTTGTGCACAGGAATTCCTAGTGCAAGAAACCACCTCTTCCAAAAGTTCTTCGCAATCAGTCCTGTCGCATGGGGTACAGTTTGGCTCGTCGCAGAGAATGCCAGATGGACAGCTACTGCAACACTCGCTCTGCTTGTCTGCGTCTTGACCAGCTCCAAGCTCCTTTTTGCTAGTTGGCTTTTCAATGACCTTCTGACGCTTCAGAGGTGGCATGGGCGCTTGAGCTGGCCGCGTTCGTTGCGCGAAGCTGTAGAGCTCATGAGGGTTTGCGGCTTGGTAATTGGGGTAGAGTGCTTGTCCGGAGAAGGGATCGATATATGGAGTCTTTGACTGAGCTTCAAACGCCGAGAGGTCGCCATACGGGTTCTGGAAGAACGGTGCTGGTTGCGTTGGCTGGACAGCATCTGAGTATGTAGAATACTGAGGTTGTTGCCAGAGTTCGTCGATAGGCATCTGACCTAAACCCATAGGGTCTGGGAAATGTCCTTGAGGATTCATGGTGAGGGTTGGAAGGATTTCGAGTTCGAATCTTCGAATATGATCGTTGACAGCCACTTAAGTAAGCTTGAATGATTCACAACAGCCTCTTGAGCTGTTGACTTGACGATATTTGGTGCAGGTCCAACAATTCGAGAAAAGAAAAGAAAAATGATCAACAACAATAGTCGGTCCTAAAAACCAGAAGAACTGGCTCAGGTGTAGAAATCCCAGAAACGCCAGTCCTGCTTTCAGATGATATCGAAAGTTTGCTGCTACCCATCCAGGTTCTCAATCACGAATTGCAGCAAACCCAGGACCTCGACTGCCACTGCGGGCCTCAACCCCCTCCTTCTTCCGTTTTTCGATGGTTGACAATAAGGATAGAAGTACAGGAGAGCTCGGATACGTATATATCAAGTATTATACTGAGTATTGGGTCGTCATGAGAGAAGTGATGCAAACACCGAAGAATGTTGCTTTTCTTTTGCTCGGCCTCCATTGGCTTGTGCTTACCTCACTAGACCCCGCCAGCCCCCCTCCCGCATTCATCTTCAGGCTTTCAGCAGAGGTCATTTGCTTATCGATAACGTCAAGCCCTGGAAGATGCATGGAAGCACTGGTCAATGAACACAACATCGAGGACGGATCTCGTGGCTACCATGCGACAGAATAGAAGTATATGTTGTACTTTGTATCTACTCGCACAAATTTAGACCTTTGTGCTGCGGTTACAACGCCAAGAACCAAGCAATCCAAGACATTGTGTTTTGCCGCTGATTGCGTTGCTCGTGCTGCGGCATCAACGTCCACCTTCTACAACAAGCTCCAACATGCGCCGATAACTACCACAACCTTCTACAACGTCGCAAAACATCTTCAACCCTCCAATTCCACAAATACTCATCAATCCTCTCGGTTATCGACCTTAATTTCTCGAGAACAACAATAATGGGCAATCTCTGCGGCAAAGAGTCCAAAGGCGACAACTTCTCTCAACCCGGCCGAACCCTCTCCTCCGCACCTCCTCAAAACCCCAAGCCCATCTCCTCCTTACCAAAGAAGGTCGGTGGTCCACCTCGAACGCTTGGATCTGAACCTGCGGTGCCGGGAGGAAGTGGAAGCGCAGCGGAGGATGCGAGGAGGAAAGCCGCTCAAGCTGCTGAGGTATACCTTCCTCCCTTTCCCAAGATCCCAAGGAGAGGTTATGATGAAGGAGGAATGTGAAGGGTATAGGCTAACCTATCGATAATAGGCCCGAGCGAACGCAGCGAGCAAACCGAAAGGAAAGCTTGGGAGTCAATTAGCAGAGCAGAAGAAGCAGACGATGAACAACACACTAGATGCGGCAAGTCGAGATGAGCTCAGGGTGAGGGATGCAGACGCTGGGCAGGAAGCTAGGGCGTACAATTGAACGAATACCATGGTTTACGAGAATATGAACAATCCAATCACAAATGATCGGCACTACAGGTGAACGTGTGAACCAGTATGTTATAAGTACGGCTTGAAGGTTCATTTACATGCTCGAGGAGCGTTGGGTCAGCACGGCTAAGTAACAGTGTATCTACCACTTGCAGGCGCTCTGCCTTCAGCGTCAGCAGCTGCCATGGTACCCTCCTTCAGTAACCTCATCAACTCCCTCATAGCATTAGTGACCACAACCTCTGTGTCACCCTCCACAAGAATATACAACTTCGGATCGCCTCCTGCCTGTACGTCTTTTCCAGCTGGATAGAAACTTCCCTTGGTAGTGATAGACGTTCCGGTAGCTTCCAGGATCTTAGCAACATTGGTTCTGTTTGTGACCGCCCATCTGGCTTTCTGGGGGAAATCGTTGATCTCAAGAGTTGCATGGAAAGCACCAGCATCCGGTCCTTTGTTGTCAATTGGTACTCCAGACCGTAATTGGCCAGTCTTATTGAGTCGAGCGTTGATAGCGTCGATGGCCGATGTGACCTTGTCGAGAGGGTTCTTGGATCCACTTCCACCCGGTGCTGCAGTCTCGGTTCGGTGTACTGTGATCTTCCCGTCGAGATCGATACCCTTGGGTACGCCGTATAGTGGAGCTGCCGGAACTGTAGTCGCCGACTGCACCGTAGATGCAGCCTTGAGAACAATGTCGTCGTCCCCAGCCTTATCTTCTTTCTCCTCTTCGTCGTCTCCGTCAGTTTTGTGAGTTTTCCGCTCTCTCATTCTAGCTGCCTCTCTCTCGGCGTCGAGTCGTTCCAGACCTGTCATATATCAGTATGGGTGCACTTGGGCAAAATGGTTGGTAAAGTGCAGATCTCGAAAAGACATGTATATAGAGGAAATTGAATGCCATACCTTTACCACCGAAGCCAGAGCTATCCTTCATCTTCCCAGTCTTGACCTTATCACGGAAAGACTTTCTCATTTCATTTAATCGTTCAGGCACAGGCTGGCCAGACTGCTCAAGAGCTTTTGCAATTCCAACAGAGTATTGTTCTTGATCTTCGGTGACGAACGTGACCGCTGTGCCAGTGTTTCCAGCCCGGCCCGTTCTTCCAGCTCTATGAACGTAGTCTTCCAAGTGATTTGGAGCATCAAAATTGACGACCAATTTCAGCTGCTTCACGTCCAGACCTCGCGCGGCGACCGACGTAGCGATCATGATTGGTACTACACCTGCCTTAAAGTCGTCAATGGTAGAGTCTCGGTCAATTTGATCCTTGCCACCATGAATAGACATGCAAGGATATCCTTTGCGCATGAGATCTTTCAACAAATCATCTGCCTTCTCTTGTCTGTCAACAAAGATAAGAGTACGAGCATCTTCATCCTTGTCATATAGTTCGCCCAATAGCTCAAGTAAACGATGGAACTTGTCCTTCTCTTCTCGAACTTCGACTATCTGTGTGATCTCAGGAGCGACTATACTTCTCCCACCAACTGTGATCTCAACAGGGTCTTGAAGAGTCTTCTTAGCCAAGGCGTCCATGATTCGAGGCATTGTGGCAGAAAACAAGATAGTTTGTCTATTCGGCCGGATGTTGGCGAAGATTTTCATGACCTGAGGTTCAAACCCCATATCGAACATGCGATCTGCTTCATCCAGAACAACGTACGTGACTCGCCGAAGGTTTGTTACTCTACCAGAATTGGCAGCGAGGAGATCTATCATACGGCCAGGAGTGCAGACAATGATTTCTGCGCCTCTTTTCAGATCGGCAATCTGGTCTTTGATTGGAGCTCCGCCATAAGCACAGACGGCTCGCAAATTCATCGCTTTAAGGAAGGGCTTGCATTCCTTATGAATTTGAGTTGCAAGCTCTCGTGTTGGAGTCATGATTAAGCCGATTGGACCATCTGAACCTTCCAAGGGTCGTTGATCTCGAATGTGACGAAACATCGGAAGCAGAAATGCAATCGTCTTACCGGAACCAGTCTTAGCCACACCAATCACATCTCTACCAGACATGATAGCTGGGATAGCTTGCATCTGAATTGCAGTTGGTCTCTCATAACCGAGCCTGCGAATGACTTCCAAGGACTGGACGTTGAGACCACACTGGGACCACTTCTGTATTGGCTTTGGTACATTCTTTCCCGCAACTTTGATACCATCTAGCTCAAGTCGCAAGTCAGCAAGCTCGGCTTCACTCATGTCAGCCAATTCAGCTGGCTCGAAGTAGAAATTTTTGCGGAATGGCTCAAGATCCATCTTGGCATAGTTGATTGTTGGAAGCTCTTTCTTCTTTCTGGCTTTGCTAGCCATGGCTAAAATGTCATCTGGATCGGCATCCAGCGCCTTGAGATCAACATCATCGTCTCCGAACAAAGGTTCCGGTTCTTGCTGAATGGTTTTGCCTTTACTCTTATTGAAAGTTGTGGCTTTCGGAGCAGCGAATGGATCGCCCATCTGATCCATAAAGGCGTCTAGGGGGTCTATGTCGTCCTCATCCATAACATCAGCTTGTGCTGAGACTGGTTCTTCTGCTCTAGTTTCACCGCTCGTATCTGGCGGTACTTCGCCGACTTCATTGGATGTTTTGATTTGTTCCTGTAGCCGTTCTTCGCGCTTCTCCGCTGCAGCTCTAGCAGCGGCGGCAGCTTCTTCTTCAGTTCCAGCATCTTCCATGTCAACGTCGCCATCGTCTTCTTCTTCTTCTTCTTCAACAGCGTTAGCGAGCGCAGTATCCTCATCTCCAGTGTTTGCCATTAGGGTCGGTAGCTTTTCTAATTTCTTCCTCGCTCCCTCATCCTCGCCAAAGTCCAAGTTTCTCTTAGACGATTTCTCGTGATCAGTGGCGGATTTGCCCCCTAGACCGAAGGCGTTGAGGTTCCCCCTAGCTTTAGGTAACGCAGATACTAGATAAAGTACTTTAGCAACCTGGCTCTGGTTCGACATAAACGTGACAGAAATACCTTTGGAAGTGCTGTTGAAAGCTGTTGGCTTTTTGTCAGCTTGTAATCCTTTTACCGAGGAGCTTAAGGTAGCGGACGCTTTAGTCAATTCTTTCAATGGAAGATCCTTCCCCAGCATGTTTCCAGAAGAGCTTGCAACGGCCTTCTTTGCTATTGCCTTTGGGTCGAATTTGCCGGCATACGGAGCAGGGGACGGAGCGCTGTTCGGTGTGTCTGGTGATGCCGGTGCCGGAGAAGCTAAGGAGGGAGATCTAACAGTCTTCTGGTCTATATCGTCAAGAAGTTTGCGAGTACCCCCTGCAGCAAGATCCTTCTCCTTACGCTCCTTATCCTCGGCCATTTTCTTCTTCCATGCTTCCAGTTTGGCAAGGCGTTCTGCTTTTTTGTCGGCTTCTGTCTGTAAAGCAGAGGCGGTTGCCTTTACTGTCTGTGGGTTCATGTCAGGAATGTCACCCACCGGCAGTTTATACTGAATGCTTACCTCAGTAGCTTTCGCAGTATCGGGCTTGTTCGAAGGCTTTCGAGAATCGCCATCACCTCTACTACGCGACCATGAATCAGTAGAGTCCTCCCCGCGCGTTGACGGCCTATCATAAGAGTCGTCTCGCCTGTCACGATATTCTCGGTCTCGACTTCTGCGTCGTCTTCTATCTGGAGATCGTTCTCGGTCAAATCTATCCCTTCGGTCTCGCGATCGATCTCTTCGTCCAGAGCGGTAGTATTCGTCGTCCCTTCGATCTATGGATCTATCCCTACGCCTAGGCATATCTCGTTCGCGATGGCGGCGCTGTAGTGGACGATCAGAACAAGTATGATAATTGCGATTAAATCTGCTCACGTCTGCGCTGCGTGAGCGGCTCCGCCTTCGTGAACCACGAGCATCATCTCTCCAATCTCGGTCACGCCTCCCATCGTCCTCCCTCTTCAACCTTTTCGAGGAGTGGTGGCTTCCTGTTGGCGATGGTGAGCGAGAGTCCCTGTGCCGAGCCATTCTTGCCCGATTCAATGGCAGAAATACTTTTAGGCAGGACTTGGGGTAGCGCTGCGGTCGACCTCAAATGAATGGAAATGCTGAGAACATGCGCTACAGAAAGTCCAGTGTCGGTAATTTAGTAGGTCCAAATTAATGTGTCGTTGGAAAAGTTGGGTTACGAGGCTCTGACATTGGACGAGGCAAAAGAGTTATTTTGGCATCAGAGGCTCTTTCAGCCCACCCTAGAAGCTCTAAGGCTTAGCGTGCTTAGCGTGCTAAGCTCAGAGGAGTAGTTTCGCGTATCAAAATCAAGGAGGCTGGCGCGACCTCTTCCACTTTACGCCATTCACCGTTCCTCCGTTCTTCTCCAGATTGAGACATCGAAAACCCCCGAAACCCTCGAACTCCCAAGGTTCTCAGTCGCCCACAATCTGCAATCATGCTGTCCGCCATTGGACGGGCCGCCATCAAGAGGGTGGTCGCGAGGGAACCACAGTCAACAAACGGACCTTTCCAAAGCATCTGGCAGTTTCAACGTGTCATTGCCTCTCAACTGGCCAACTATATATGCTCGCGCCCATACCCGTCGAATGGATCCAAGCGCTCATATGCCACGGCGACTAAAGCCACGCAAACCACCAAATCGAGACCGTCTGCCGCCGCAAAACCCAAGGCAAAGAAAGCCCCAGCGAAGAGAGCAGCAAACCCAAGGAAGAAGGCCGCACCGAAGAAGAAGCCAGTCAAGAGAACATTGAAGAAGAAGCCGGTCAAAAAACCAGTCAAGAAGCGTGTCAAGAAAGTCTTGACTCCGGAAGAGAAGGAGAAAGTCCTCATCAAAGAGTTAAAGGCTAAGGCCCTCACTTTGCCCAAGTCCAAACCCGCGACTGCTTATCATGTCTTCGCGTCCACCTTCCTAAAGGGTAAAACTGGGGTAATTGGAAAGGATATGAAGGAAGCATATGTCAATTTAAGCCCGGAGGAGATCGAGGCAAAATGCTCGTCCCATGTTTACTCGGGCTGTTGCTAACCCTTTGATAGTCTTTCAACCACACCGCCCTGCAGAACAAAGCTGCCAACGATTTGGCTTTGAAACAATTCATTGCAAAATATACACCTGATGAGATAAAGAATGCCAATAACGCACGTTCTGCACTAAAAAGGAAACTTGGCAAGCCAAAAGCGTACTCTTCTATTGACGACGATCGCCAAGTCAAACGTCCAACGACCCCTAGAAATCAGTTCTTGAAGGACAGGTACGCTTCGGGTGAACTTAAAGGCATCCATGGTAGCGATGCTATGAAACTCGTGATGAGTGAATGGAATGAATTGTCAGCGAGCGAGAAAAAGGTCAGTCGTAGCTACCTTTCTAATTACAATACTAATACTGTCAAGGTGTATGAGGATCGTGCAGCAGCCGATAAGCAACGATACGTACAAGAGTTCAAGACTGTGTATCATAGAGATTCAAAGGCTGGGACACCGGCGAAGGCTACGACCTGAGTGGTAGTAGCAGGAGCAGCAGCAGCAGATCAACTATGACTTTTTACAGCTTCTTCTTGTCAAAGGCGCCTGGCGAATCGAGAGCATCTATGTGTTTTTCTCGTATGCTAGCAAGATGTATAGCTTAAGTGTGGGCAGTGTAGCAATACCATGGTGGAGGATGTCTGATTATACCTAAGATACAAATTTCATTGTTTGGACCATTATTGATGTACAATTAGCAGCGCCTTGGCGAGACCGAGGCATGCCAATACTAAAGCAACGGCGTCAGCCTTTTTCGCTTCTGACCACGGGATGACGATGTAGTCTCTGTGAATCCACCTCATCATGGCTGTCATTGCAACAGTGCGTCAAAGGTACATCCCAAGCGGGTTCTACATAACAAGGACGGCTGCACCTCGAATTGACATCTGAACGATCTTGCTTAGTCGTTTTCATAAGCATATACCTAAAATAATTTACAGGATGAGTTTTCGTTCCACAATATGTGAGGATTTCCAGACGCAAAGAATAGTGTCTTGCTTACTTGATCTATCACAGCTTGTATTTCAGATTATGCTCTATCCGCCCCTAACGTCTGCCCGTATTGAAGGCAGAACTCATCTACTAGCTCTCGCAAAGCATTTACGTCCCCATCCCAGCTATCTGCATTATCTGGTATCGATTTGTACTCGATCAACAATCGATCTACTTCCTGCTTCCATGCATCAGTCCAAGGCTCTTGAGCCCCCCGAAGATTTTGATAGAGCACTGTCGCCTGCTTGATGAGCTCTTGGTAATAGGGATCGGTCTTGTTGACCAGCGCCCCAGTCAATGGGTCTATGACTTCTTTCCTCAAGTGTTTCTCTACCGCTAAGACTTCGGGGAGGAAGTGTTCTATTTCAAACAGTCAATGTCGGTTAACATGTGCGACGGATAAAAACCCACGCAGAAGTCCTTGATCTATACCGCAGAACTCAGCGCACAGTCTTGCGCCTCGTTGAGACTTCTTCCATCCATTGATAAAGTCCGTATAATCCTTACTATCTGACTCATACCCATATTTGACTTTGGCGAAGTCCTGGAGGAGATTATATAACTCAAGGGCCACACCCTGGACTTTCCCTCTTCCGAACGACTTTCTTTTCTTTTCAATGTTCTTGATAATGGATTGTCCCTGAGTCACCGGTACGGTGAAGCAGCTGCCATCAAATATGACGGGTTCTGAGACTCCCGCGGCTCTCCTGGTGATACCACTAGTTGCCAAGACAGTATTTGTACGCCAACCCATCGCTATAGATCTTCGTCGATATTAAGGATCTCGTAACAAGTTGAGAATCGAATTTAATCTGTGCTGAGTAGCCAGAGGTCCAGCCTTATTTTGAAAGATGTTGACTAGCGCCCCGATGCAGTGACATGCTTCAGCCACAAGCCACATCATGTGGCAGGTCATCAAGTCGGATATTTCTAGAACTTCAGCAGATCCTGTTAATTATCGATCAAATCACAGGTTAGTATCTTCTTAGCATAATTAAATCAATTGAAGGTGAAGATTAACGATAGGTGAACAGAGAGGATGGCGTCACAAATTCCAGAAACCTTGAACGAAAGAGAAAATGGACCTGTTATACCAGCAACCGAATACGACAAGAAGCTCTACACATACTCACGTGAGATTCGAGAACTACACTTCCTCGAATTCCGCACTTTACAACGAATCAACATCTCAGAGCTACAAAACGACCTCGCAAAACAGGGTGCAGAAATAGCAAAGGCAGGAGCAGCCTCCAACACTCAACTCCTGACTCTCCGCTCGACACTGCGCGAATACAGTAAGTATGTTCCATCACACAACACCTCTACACACTCTCACCAATCCCGCAGCAACAGCAATCAGAGACTGCGAATACCTCACCTCTCTCGCACCACTCACCGGCTCGGAACGAGATGATAGATATAAAGATCTCGTCGCCTCATTTCCATCCATCGGCCTCTTGCCTTCACAACCATACAATTCACTCTTCCGTACCTTCCGCTCACCACCTCCCATCTCTCCCGATCCCCTACGGATCTTTCTATCCCATAAATTACCTAGGAGGGTAACATGGACACGGCCCGAGATTGAGCGTCACGCAGGAGATTTTACCAACGACCTCCCCCCGGAAGAGATTTCCCCCTTCGTTGACAAAGTAGCTCGCCTAATCATAGCTTTTGGGGCAGGAGCCGCCTTGGTGGTACCAGTTGTGATAATGAGTTTGAATAAGAGCGTGACCAAGAGCTTGGTTACGACGAGTCTTGCGGTGTTGCTCTTTGCGACTTTTCTAGCATTTGGCGTTAGAGCAAGTAACACTGATACATTGGCTGCTACTGCTACGTATGCTGCTGTTTTGGTGGTGTTTGTTGGGACGAGTGGTCCTTGAGATGATATGTTGGGGGTGAAAACACGCTTTGAACTTGAGAACCGATGCATGAGAGGAGAAGATGCTGGTCAAGGTTGATCATTGGTTATGAGGGCAGGTATCAGCCTTGCTGATGTGCTGTGCCACTGTCCGATGATATGGTGGGAGGCTCCAAGTTGCTCTGCTAGTGTTCGCTAGCATAATGTGAAGTATGGGACAAATACATCTGGTGCATGGTTTCTACCCCTTACACATTCCTTCTAATCTATTTACACAAGCCCGTCTACTTTTGATCACTAATACATACTCGCTCGGCAACAATATATAATGCTAATAAACATAGAAACCATTAAATGCAAGGATTGTAACGAAACCGCGATAACGACGGCCACCGCATCTACCTACGGTTGAAATTCAAGTATCTTGACTATTCAAACTATTAGCTTTGAAGCAGGACTTCGAGAGAAGAGAAACTTACACCCAAGAACAAGAAGATCAAATTGCTTCCAATAAAAGCGACCAAGATCCCCAGGTCCCTCCACCGGTTATTGAAGTCCAAACCAAGCGCAGTGTAGAATTGATCTCCGACTTTATACGCACAGTACTCGCAAGCACTCGTGGCATTGTTGACGATATATCCGGCACCACCACGCTCGAAGAAAGGAGCCATGTAATCTCCACAAGTCTGGCCAGATGGAGCGGCAAAATTCTGCAATTCGCTGGGAGAGCAGATTACTTGGCGGTCGTGAAGTTCGGTGACGACCATACCACCAATGAGACGTGTGAAGGGATCGAGCTGGTAGAGCCATGCACGCCAGAACTTGGGAATCTGAGGCTTAGGGACCGTGACACCACAGAAGAGGGCAAAGGTAATGATGATGAACGGGTTGAGAAGCGCGGAAATGAAAGGACTGGGAGTGATTGCTGCCACCATCTGGCCGAGAGTGACGGAGAAGAGTTCGGTAATCAATACCATGAGGAATTGGTAACCGGCTCGGGATGAGGCGTGTTGGAATCCTGGCATATAGTAGAGTGGAAGGAAGAAGCCAACAGCGCAGAGAATAGAGTACGGCATCTCAGCAACAACGAGCGATGAAGCAAAGGCAAACTGTCCATACATCTTCGAACTGGCTTCTCGATAGTAGATCATCCTCGACATGGCGTACTTAGGTTCGACTTGTGCAAGAATTAGAGCTGGGAGGACGGTGACTTGGAAGATGACGAAGACACGGTATTGAAGTGATTGGCGAGATTCGTCGAGCTGGAGGTATGCAAGACCAGTCAATAGGGCGATGATAACGTGGTTGAACAGACGTGTGAAGCCGTAGTTGGGCGAACGCCAGAAAGCAAGATTCGTGCGCTTCTGAACGACCTTGAGTTGGTGAGTGAGCGGCGTGGCGAACTCGCGTTCATCGTTCTTGAAATTGCCGCCAACTTCAGCAAGACGCTCCGTCTTCAATTGAGAGATAGTGTCCTTGGTATTTGCGAGTTCTGGTGAGTCTGCGAAGATTTCGGCCCAGTCACGGTTTCCGACACGTGGTGCTTGACCTGCGCCTATGGCATCAAGCATGTACTCTGCAGGATTGGCGTCTGGAGGACAATCTGCGCCATGCTTGCGAAGATAGTCAAGCAAAACACAAGCATCCTTTCCGATGTCTCCAAAATAGACAGTCTGTCCACCACGTTGCAGTAGAAGAAGCCGATCAAAGTTTTCAAAAAGAGCGGCATTGGGCTGGTGAATAGTGCAGAGAATAGCTTGACCTGCGCTTGCTAGCTTCTTCAAGAATCTGACGATGTTGAACGCGGATTGGGAGTCGAGACCGGAAGTAGGTTCATCCAAGAACAGAAGTAACTCAGGCTTAGCAGCAAGTTCAACACCAATTGTAACGCGCTTTCGCTGTTCAACTGCCAACCCATTCTCGGGCTCACCCAAGATTGCATCAGCGATGTCTTCCATCTCTAGGAGACTGAGGACCTCTTCCACATATGCGTATTTATCAGCCTGGGGAACATCGAAAGGTTGTCTCAAGTCGGCGGAGAATCGGAGAGCCTCGCGGACAGTCGCTGTAGGCTCGTGAACATCCAACTGTTCAGCATAGGAGGTTCCACGCTGGAACGCGGTTCCCGGAGCAATACCATCGACAAGCACATCACCAGAGATGACACCAATATTCTTTCGAGCAGCCAAGACATCAAGAAGTGTGGTCTTCCCAGCACCTGAAGCTCCCATAAGAGCAGTGAGCTCTCCTGGACGAACGTATCCATAAATGTTGTTCAAGAGACGTAATTGGCCAGATGGTGTGGGAACATCGTAATTCAATCCCTCCCAAGTCAAGACAGCTTTCGAAGTGATGTTGATTTCTGAACCTTTAGCCTCGGCTTTGTTGGATCGGCGTTGGTCACGCTTCTGGACCAAAGCCTTATTGAGCTCGTCCCGTGCTTTGTTTGGCTTTTGGAAGACTTTGGCAGTGTTTCCACCGGCCCCAAATGTCAGCCATTCTCCGAGCGTAGCGTTGGTGAACAGGAAGAAGACGATCAAAGCCATGATGATTCCGAAATTACGCCACAGCTCATCAGGCTTGTAAGAGAACCCTTGAGTAATGTAGTCAGATCCCGAAACTTGATCAGTACCCGCAACACTGCCTGCGAGAGTGCAGACTTGATTGGCAAGATTTGTATAGCCAGGTCCAGAAGGGATCAAAGACTCATCAGTACACGTTAATGTCAGTCTGCTGAATTCATTCTCCATGAGAGCCGAGAAGCCGAGACCTAGAGCGTTAATCCAGAATATCCATCGAATCCATACTTTCTCGGACTGGTATTGGATGATATAACCAGATGTGATCACAAAAAGGGTGATAATCGTGGCAGCGAATTTGATGGCATAGTCAAAGTCGGGGCAAAGGCACCCAATGGTCCTAAAGAACAAGGTCATGGCAAGATATCCAGTAACAATGATCAGATAGAAAGTGAAGAAGGCTCCAGCGTCTCGGACGAGACCGCACATGAAGTAGACCATGACTGAAAAAACAAAGATCTGAACTGCTGAAAAGGCCGTATCGATGATGATTTGAGCGATCCAGAGCGCGGAAGGACGATGAAACGTATAAGCTTTATGCTTGTTGACAATCGGACGACCAATCATAGTACTTGCAAGTTCCGAGAAAGCTTGGAAGGCGTTGAAAAGTAAACTGATGAATAGAAGACCACCTCTAGTAAAGGCTCCAGCCGATGTCTTGGGGAGGTCCAGCCAGACGGTACCGAGAACAATGGCAATAGTGATGCTAGTGATCCAAGAGACGACCAGAGAGAACTTGTCTTGCCATTTGATCAGGAATTGACGTTGCATAAGAGCCCAGATCTGTAGGTAGTAAGGCACGCTGTAAACAGACTTCTTCGAGGCACCTTTGCGCTTGCTGTCATGGACGGCAGTAATAAAATCGTCTTGTCTTTGTTTATCTTCGTCAATTGTCTTTCGGTAGGCGGTCATTTCCTCATCGAGGAGAGTAGAGAACTTAGACTTGTTGAAAGCTTCGGCCAGAGTCTCGGGACTATGAGGGGCATTTTCAGCCGATCTTCCATCCGCAAACTCACGCTCAAACTCGTCTGTACATCCTGTCAAGAAATCGGGTGATGTTTGACGTGGCTTTTCCTTGAAGCCAAGGCCTTCGAAATAAGCTCTTGCTTCCTTCGCTGGTCCAAAGTAGACCTGTCGTCCGGCATCAATGACAAGAACTTTGTCAAATTGCTTATAAATGTTCTCGGACGCTTGGTACAACGAGACGAAAGTACTTGTCTTGTAAATGTTCGTCATGACTCTGAGAGATTTGGCATAATCCAAAGCTATAAATGTGTAAGAAAATGTAGAATACTAGTATATAGATAAGCTGACCTGTTGATGCATCCAAGCCACGAGTTGAATTGTCCCAGGCACAAACAGTTCCGGACGTAACCATCATCTCAGCAATCGAGACTCGCTTTCGTTCACCACCAGAGACACCCCTGACAAATGGATTTCCGACAATAGTGTTTCTGGTATGCTCGATGTTGAACATTTTGAGGAGGGTCGTAATAACGCGGTCCTTGAAATCAGCCTTCGACATGCCATGAGGCCGCTTACCCGGCGTCTTCGTATCTAGAGCAAACCCCAAAGTCTGTCCGACTGTCAAAGTAGGGTGATGGACATCATCTTCTTGGTTGTAGACAGCCTCTCCTCGGTAATGCTTTGCAAAGGTAGTGGCATCGAAAGGTCCGTAGAGAACTTCACCGTTCACACCCGTGTAGCCGAACCGTTGGTTTGCAATGACCTTGAGAAACGTTGTGCAACCTGACCCTGGCCTCCCGAGCACAAGGACCATTTCTCCAGGCTGTACCACACCACGGAAGTCTTTCAAGATATTGACCTCCCGTCCCTTCTTGCCCACCCCAAAGACATTCATTGCTGTTTCGACTACATTGAAGAAGCTCACGAACGCTTCCGGGAAAGTTTTCACGAAATTTGTGACGCCTCCTGTTCCAGAGACAGTCAAATTCTGCCAGTAAACTCCGATTTTTTTGGATCTGATGCCAGATTCTTGCTCTGCCTGGTTCAAGTCAGTCACGGATGTCCTAATCCAGCCAAAACTCGAGGACAGGCGAATGTTCCGATCATGCAGGTAATCTTACGAAATCCATTTCGGATCTCTTGATTGGCATGCTCGCGTCCCAATCCTCCAATGCGCGCGGCGCAAACGTGTGGTGAGATGCACTCACAGTATGATTCCCCCTCAGTGTGCCTTCCAGATCGAATTGCTCGTCCTCAGTGACCGATCCATCACTCGCATTCCTCTCAACATCCTTCTCACTGGCTCCGCCCTTCCTCGAATTCGTCCTCGAGAGTTGTCTGCTCGCATGGCTTATTCCCGATAGCTCTCTTTGGAGCCCTGCAAACTCTGCCTCGGCCGCCTTGACGTTCACGCCCGCAACGTTGGAGAAGCCATTGGGGTTTCCTTGTCGCACACTCTCTCGCAGAGAGTCAGTATCGGTGGAGGATTGGCTTGATCGGGTGTTTGGAGCAGCCTCAATGGGTGCTTCTTCGAGGGCTTTGGGAGAGGGTTCGTAGGTTGCTTTCTCAGACATGTTTGGTGGCGTGGCGCAAGCTCGCCAATACTCTTGTTTAGAGCTCGCAAGGCCAGGGTCTGTGTCAATGTCCCAAGGCCGTCTGTAAGAAAGGAAAGAAGGGTTGAGAGGAGATTGTATAGATTAGGATTAAGAGAAGAGAGGACTGTGCGCAAAGGAAAGGAAAGAGGAAGTTGCGTTTGGAGTGGGAGTAAATAACAATACCCACCTCCGAGCACTTTTTGAGCAGGGGACTTTTGAGGTCTCGGACAGCTAGTGCCTGGCAGCCGGGCTTAAGATCGGACTAGAACAAAGATCCGCCTGCACCGCGTCGTTCATATGTGTGGGTCATGCTCTATGGGTGTCAAACGGCCAGTGTCCACTTGCCTCTGGCATTGCGCCGTCTGGTTGGCAGCGCGGAGAGTGGGAGAGGGGCAATAGCGTGAGACAGAGAGAGGCATTTGAGATTTGGCTTTGTGAGATTATCAGTGCTCCAATCAATTGTTAGATTGGGCTTGGAGTACGAATTGCTGCCTCGAGGCAATTGTTTGCAATGGCATTGGTTTCTGGAGCTTTTGAATTCCTACAGTCTTCACCGCGTTACGCACAGGAGGGGTCTTTTCCAATTCGATAACAGTTGGAGGGGTCACAACTACCTGGGTACTATTAGCAGCTCTAAGGCTTCGATAGGCTTTGAAGAGCGAGTCAATTCAGTCAGCACATCTAGGGCATCCTGAAGAGGCACGCCGAGTGACCGGGTGACAGGAGTCGGATCTTTCGCAACTCAGTTGATCCGATCGCTTACAAAACACGTCCACCTGCCAAGACTCTCCCGATGCCTCATGGCATCAGAGTCACACCGAGGTTCTGACAGTTGTAACGGGATCGTAACGGCCAGAGCACCCCGCGATTGGTTCAAAACAATAGATGGTGCTGCGAAACCTCGTTTGTTGGACACTTCGACAGTGACAAAGCTGCGTCGACCGCATCGTCGGACAAGGCTGTATTTTAGTGCTTATCCGATATCTCTTAACAACGAGGGGGAAGAAAGTTAGTTGAGAGGGCTTGCGACGCTCAACATAATTGAATAATGGAAATCCACCCAAGAAAAGGTATGTGGTTGCCTGCTGATGTCTGGAAAGACGATTCATGAGTGTATTGCCTTTGATAGGAGCCATGCGGTCCGAGCTCAAGTGCCCGGTCCCGGTACAGACATTGACATCTGAGAGGCCAGTCGTGTTCGTGTATCGTGTCCTTGTAGGGTAAATCATCCAACACCGCGTCTGACCCGCGAGAGTATGATGGAGGTCAGATTCGGAGAAGATGGAAATCTTACCTTTGCCACCGACGGACATCACTCAGCTCTTAGTCCAGTGTGTCAGATGAGCTCCAAGTCTACTTTTGTTTCCGAGCATGCTCTCCCATATATACAGATGCCCAGCCTCATTCTATGAACCTCAACCAGAAGCTCCGAGTACCCATTTCCGTACCGCATTCCATAGAAAGGTACCGACATCGACTAAACGACTTCGTGGGCTTGAATGCGCAACACTTCTATCCTCTAAATCCCCAGATCCAATATGCCACGACAACGCGTCACAGAACTCCGGCCAGAGCGTCGAGACCTCGTTGTAACTATCCTGGGTAGTGATAAGAAGTCCACTGACATTCGAATCCGTAAGATTGTCGATCAAATCGGCTTGTAAGTATTTGTCGCCTGTGAAGTTGTGTATTACATAAGTTGATTTCGCCAATATGTCCCACGGCAGCATTTCCACGGCCTCAATATTGAACTCTGCCCAAGCGTTTTCGAAGATGTTGACAGTGTCTGCCATGTCGTAATATGCAGGATCGACGGCAACTCCGGGATTCAAGGCGATGTGCTGTCTTCCTGGCCCGAGAGAGGTCTTCGCAAATGTTGTTACATTCCTCATGTAAAACAGTGAATCGTCTGTCACAGACGTGGTCGCTTCATCGAAGAAGATGCCATCGACAGCGATGTTCGCAGTGGTGTAGTTGTTCCATGAAGCATACGAGCTAATGTCGGCCATGACGGCTGAAATGTCCCGATCCGTCCATGATGTTGCTACATAGCCTAGAGTAACTACGTTGGTATAGTTGTTCAAGGTGTTCAGAGCACTCTGGTAGTTGAGATCCGGCTATCATCAAATCAGTATGGGGTTTGGCGACATGAATCTCCAGACAGCTGGGAGAACAGTGTAGACTTTTCGAAGATCCCACCTAGTGAGATCACATGAGACCAAATGACAGCATCTTCGGTCTAGAAATATAAACATACCAAGACATTGACAAGATTCGGCGCAACAACGACATGAAAACTCAACTCAGGATGCTCAGCGATTGATGAAGTAATACTGGCCCATGAAGAGATGTTATAGGGATACAAATACAGGGGCAAAAACACGAAGGGAGAGAGCACCATGGTGGCACTGAAGGACAGTGGATGGTGAACCTTTCAAGTCCGAAAGCAAGATCATAACTCTAGCAAGATAGCAAAAGACTGAATGTTTAAGATGAGGGATACTTCCATTCTCGTGGCCAAGTAAAGTATTGTGCCTGTTTGTGTGTTTGACGTCTGTGAAGAGTACGCGTACGGAGGAAGAGGAATTCTTCAGGCTGAATTGACTAGATTGCGCCTTCATCTCAGGATACTTTCCCAGTGGTTTACCTGAAGCTGACAAGATTGGGTGCGAGTTCCAAGGTATTCTGGATCAGCTGCCAATTGATTTTAGAATTGGCGATTAAAGAAGATTGGAAGCTGAGATGTTGAGGGAGAAGTCGTAGAGATTATGTATACGGGTACAGCAGTGCTCGGTTACGGCGGCCGAAACAAGACAAGTCTGGGGCGCAACGTTCAACCATCGATCCATCTTGATTCCTACCCGTCCTTTCTTCTTCACGTACTAGATAATGTCCCTGACCAAGCCTGGCTTCATTCCAATCTTACTTAGCACTTCATGTGGCCCAGAGTAACGTTTCAACCATATATGGCTTCTCCCATTCTTGTGCTGCATATCGGTGCGGGGGAAAGCCCCCGGCTGATGTCTTCCGACGTCACGATGAGCCTCATCGGTCTCCCTCCCACAGCGATGCTACTGCAGATCAAGTTGAACTAGGTAGGTTCTATAAGTATCAAGATGGGACAATGTTGCTCAATTGGCGGGGTGTCGACCTCGAAGCCATCTCAGGGAGTTTCTTTCTCTACAGGTCATTATCTACCTTCATATGTGAGAACTTTCTCATCCGCGACACCAGCATGGCTATTCAAAGGATCCAAAGCTTGTTCATTGCAGCCGCAGCATTAACTCATGCCTCCTCCTTGGCTTTTGTACTCCAGCCAACGCCGCCTATGGGTAAGTCCCAGTCATCTGGATCTGGAGTTGTGGGTACAAGTCTAATCTCGGATAGGATTCAATAACTGGGCCCGATTCGAATGTGGTTTGAATGAATCGCTTTTTGTTCAGACAGCTCATTCAATGGTCGATAGTGGACTCTTAGCCGCTGGATATGACAGAATCAACCTCGATGACTGCTGGAGTACTTTCGACCGAGCTGTATGTGGCCATTTCTTTGTCTTCCCTTTCCGTTCATGAGATTCCAGCGATGTCGGAGGAAGTCCCCTTCCTTTCACGCCTTCTCACGTCTTTCATTGGGCAGAATATCCTGGTCTAATCTGTGGTAGGCAAATGGCTCGATGCTATGGAACACCGAGAAATTTCCTCGTGGGTTACCTTGGCTCACAAAGTACCTCAAAGATCTTGGGTTTACCCCAGGTATCTACACCGATGCTGGGAACTTGAGCTGTGGTGGTTACCCAGGTGCATATGGGTACGAAGAACTCGACGTTCGAACCTTTTCTGAATGGGGCTTTGAGTATGTCAAATTGGATGGCTGTAACATGCCAACTGGGACAGAAGAAGAGTACAAGGAGGTCTATGGGAAATGGCACGATGTTTTAGGCAAGATGGAATCACCAATGGTATTCTCTGAATCAGCACCAGCATACTTTGCCGAAGCAGCAAACCTAACAGACTGGTACTCTGTCATGGACTGGGTACCTAAGTTCGGCCAACTTGCAAGGCATTCCCGAGACGCCCTCGTCTGGAATTCGTCAGACTACGATTTTGAAAAGGACGTCACTGGATGGCAATCTATAATGTTCAACTACGGTCAAGAGGTACGCCTTGCTCGGTATCAGAGGCCTGGCTACTTCAATGACCCGGATTTCTTGAACGTCGACCACTTCGACTATACCATTGCTGAGAAGAGGTCACATTTTGCCATCTGGGCCTCGTTGTCGGCACCGCTCATTATATCGGCATGGATACCAGGTCTCAGTGCTACCGACATTGAGTTCTTAAAGAATAAAGATTTGATCGCTGTCAATCAAGATCCGCTGGCCCTTCAAGCAACACTCGTCAGCCAGGATGGGACGTGGGATGTCTTGACAAAAAACCTCGCAAATGGCGATCGACTTCTGACCATAATCAACCGTGGAAATGTCACTGCTAGCTACAGCGTACCATTCAACCGGATCGGGATCTCACCATTGCTTGGACTCCGCGTCAAAGATCTGTGGACTGGCTCACAGTCCATCGCCTACAAGCAAGTGACCGCAAACAACATCTCTTCTCATGGAACAGCAGTGTACAGACTTTCAGCAGTGGGCGGATCATGCGATATCACACCTACAGGCATGATCTTCAACACCTACTCCTTGACCACGTTGACCATCACTGGCAAAGAGGTGACCTGGGCAAACTCGACTGGAGTTGATGGACAAGTGTGGCAGATCAGAGAGGATAGAACGATCAGAAGTATTGCCAACAAGAACTTGTGCCTTACAGAGATACGCCAAGGAGAAGTAGTTATGGCACACTGCTCACGGAAGCAAGACCAGAAGTGGGACTACCTGTATTCAGGGAATGTAAAGAGTAGGGACTCGGGTCTTTGTCTGACCGAGGCATCGAACGAGGCAGTCACTACTGCAAAGTGCTTGTACGAAGACAACACCCAGGTCTTCGCGTTACCAAGTGGGGTAGATGATATCGAGGATTGAATATCGTTCCACGTTACCAAACAAAATAAATCTCTTCTTGAGCAGCAGTCTCAGGCATTGAGTTCGAATCTCAGTAACCAAAGGGGCGCCGCATTCAGGGAGAAAGAATATGCAGCAAAAACAATTCTCATTCAGCTTTTGTTCGGGATGCGAAAAAGATGGGAAACACAGAGCCGAACTGGTCTTCAAAGGCAAGCGCCTACCCGATTCCAAAAAAAAAAGTGGGAGAAAATGGCAAAACCATGAATCCTCCGGGGAGGAAGCTGGGGAACCTAATTTAATAGGTTTTTGTTTGTCCCGTCAAGGGGCACTGTTTTATAGTGATCACACACTGTTAGTTTATACTCAGTCTTTCGGAGGGTTGTCCATCGAAGGCACTGTTTTATAGTGATCACACACTGTTAGTTTAGACTCACTTTTTCAGAGAAGTTTGTCGTGTAACCATCGGTGGATGATTGGAAGCTATTGTGCTTATTTGGATTTATGTAGGCACTTGGAGGCTGGCTCAATTGTGGGGCTCAAGCGAGTTTTGTCGCGTTAGGCCTCGTCTTCACTTCACTACTATTATCTGCACAAGGCTGAGATTTTTCATATGATGGTTGAAGCTAAGAGATCTACACAACGAGTAACCTACCAGCTAAATCTCTCCTCGACCAATTTCTCGCTCAATTCCCAGAGTCGATCCTGATTCTCTACAGTTGTAGACTCGGCCACAGGAGGAAATTCAGCAACATCACCATTGACCAAATACGCACCGCTCGCGTCTTCGATACTCGGATCCAGGGCAGCTATTAGAGTGGTTGCGGATCCTTGATCCAACGTCTTTGGGGCCTCGCGCTTGAACACTCTTCCCTCCTTTGCTTCTACCTCCGTGGCTTTCTTCAGACCATCTGCAAGCAGATTATCGCTTGCCAACATATGGACCTGAAGTCCTGATTTGATTGCTGCACTATATCAGCACATTCTCACTATCACTATCATATAACAAGGAAAGGAAGACTCACAACCCGGATGCAGACTATATGCCTTCCCTCTACCGCCCCTCTTCTCCAGAATCCTCGCTAAACTCTTCGCAAACAGAATATTCGCCATCTTACTCTGCGCATACGCTTCCCACTCATTATACGCTCCTCCCTTCCCTTTCTCCCCTTCACCATCGAAATTCCAATCTTCGAATCTCACCACGCCAGCTCTACCCGCCGAAGAACTAACCATCACAAGCCTCGGTTCCTCAGCTTTCAAGATATGTGGGAAGAGAAGATTAGTCAAGAGGAAATGACCGATATGGTTAGTGGCGAATTGAGATTCGATTCCATCTTCGTTCAGAGAGAATGGAGAAGCCATGATCGCAGCGTTGCATATCAAAATATCCAATCCCCTGTCTCCTAGTATCTCCGAGATGGTCTTTGCCGCTGCCCGAACGGAAGCTTGAGAGGATAAATCGCAGAGAATGAATCTAACGTCGACGGCTGGGTATTTGGCATTAATCTCGTGGATGACAGGTGTGACTTTGATTTCTGAGCGACCAGTAAGGAGAAGAAGAGCTGGGGATGCGGAAGCGAGGGAGAGGGCTGTCTGAGCTCCAATACCGCCTTGGGAAGGACCTGTAAGGAGGACTGATCGTCGTTAATCTGAAGCCGAGGTAGAAGGGGAAGTCGGCATACTGGTTTTGTTCTTGACGCGGTCTGAGAAGGTTGAGACTACTTCCGTCCCGGTTGAGGAGTAGGACCAGCGGGTCGTTTTCTGGTATTGAGATGTCATTTTGATGTTTTATAAGAGTGAGACTTTGGAGACTCGAGATGACTTCAATTGTGCTTAGGAGAATAGAATAAGAACTAACTGGGTGCTTTATATATATATTCATTCTCATGAGTCTCGCAGTGCCATCCACCTCAACCGAAGGCGGCCGATCTCATGACTACAGATGCAGCCATGCGGCCGCTTGGACAAAGTCCGACTCTTATCTGCGTCAGCAATGGCGTGGCTAAGAAGGGCTCATAAATTCATCTGTTCAGATTTTTGGTGCTAAATAATGAGGTTAGTCATGTCAATTCAGGCTTCAGAATGTCAGCAAGTTGCATACTGTAGTCAATGCACTCCTAGTGAACACCCCCCTGAAAAGACTCGCTTACTGTACTTTTTCGTCAGGAGCGAATCAGTCCGCCCAGGTAAATGGTTAAAAAGGGCTGTTTCTACGTCGGGGCATTTTTGGCGACGCTTTTGTGACGACAGACAGGCTTTTCGATGTAAGGGAGTAACTGCAGCTCCACAACATAGGATATCTTCCTTAGCGCTATGGCACAGGACTCGTATTATATGGGGGATGACCACGATGCAGACCTCGCAGACGCTTTGTTTGATAGGGATACACAGTTGGCTATCTAGATAAGTCGCTGCTCGGATCACACTCACGGAGATGGTAGTGAGCACTCTGACCATAGTCATAATTGTGCCTCGACCGACGACAATGGCGACCTCTCTGAGCAGCAGGAGGACAGCAGCGCCCAAGAAAGGACGAGCTTCTGTTTGAGAGCAGGCAAAAACCAACGTTATATTAATAACGTGCCTCCCTCTGTAGGGGAAAGCTACAGGCAAGCAAATGAAGAGGCTGATCAGCCCTCAAGTGAGTAGCCAAGATCACCAGTATTTTCTCTTCCCATCTTGATCAGTCTCTCCCTCATCCCATCCGCCCTCTTCTTCTCCGTAGCATCAAGAGCAGAGAAATCAACATCCTCAACCCACTCTCCAATGCCATGCTGCAGTACATTCCTCGCCCTTAACCTGCTTCCTCCAACATGTCCCATACTTCCATGCAATGTCATTCTCTCCTTATTGCTCACGTACGCTCCTCGATGCAGGATGTTGTTGTTATAGAAGACAACATCACCTGGCTTCATCTGAACTTTGATCTCTCCGGGTAACCCCTTCTCGAAAGGCCCTGCTTCTCGTTCTACTGCCGTTCGAGCACGGGTGTGAGAACCAGGAATCACAATCAAAGAGTTGTCGTCGTAAAGAGCTAAGTTCCATTGAGCGTGCCACGCTGGCTCTCTTAACCTCTCCAGTTCCTCCTCCGCACTTGCTGTAGCAGGGATGTCATCCCTATGCCACCTCAACTCAAAGTCCCTATCCGGTCTGATCAGAATGTTAAATAACTCCATAACCAAATCCTCATCTTCGCACTCCAACAGCTCCTTGACCACATCGACAATGCCGTTTGAGAAGTAGTTCTTCACGAAAGTGGAGGAATTTGGCATAGAAGGGTGCATGAGAAACTGTACACCCCAGATTCCCCCAGCTGCTGGGTTGGCGCCAGGTTCAATATTCCAGGGTGGAAACTGCTTTGGAAGAGTCCGGACATAGGGCCAATTACCTGAGCGTGCAAGGGCTACGGTTTCGGTGGAAGTGGCTCTGAGGGTGGCGAGTTGTTCTGAGGTAAGGACGGAGGGGATTAGGACGAAGCCATCTCGTTCGAGTGACTCGAGGTATTTTGTCTTTGACATGGTGGTGAGCTGAATCACTTGTTGAGTAGATGTGCTCTCGTGTTTGATTGCTTTCCAAGTCTGGTCGGAACGCATAGAGTCTGTTCGTTATATGTTTGATGGTATCTCGGAATCGAGTATGAATCGTTGTGGTCTCATATCAGGTGATGAAGGAAGGTTGCAGAGGTTCCAGGTTCCATTGATTTTTCTTGGTCGTTGTGTAGCTAATGCATACGCCGTACTACAGAGTATGTAACGTAGCAAATGGATTGTTGTCATCAAATATGGTTTGCTGAATCCGTCGGGTCAACTTTTCTGATGGCTTTATGGCTAAAGCGGGGCCATGAGGCAACCTGACATGCTTCGAAAGTGGGGTCAAGTGTGGCACGATGAGACCTCTTGCAGATGACCCCTGCCGGTGATCACGACGGAAGGTTGCGTTTCATCTCTGCTTCTTCCGCCAAACGGGACAACACGCTCATTGCCAGATTTTCTTTCCCCAATGGCACGAAACAATGATCATGAAAGAAAGCAGCAACCGGGTTACATCCTATCCCTGCGTCTGCCAACGTTGCGGTGACTGCTGCCATGAACCCGACAGCTTCGAGGCTGGAGTGAATATTCAAGGTGATCATCTTGCTGGGGAAGGTGTATTCGAGCTTGTGAGATGTTGCCGAGTCCTGGGTTGTGATTACTGTCAGACCTTCAGCTTCTCGAAAGCTCATCTGGATGAAAAGGGATGGCGGAGGAGATTGAGATGGCGGAAGCGTTAGGAAGACGTATGTTTTTGGATCGAGATATAATTGGAGAGTCAACAATAGAACTTGGAGACAGGTCTCTCCTGGAGCTGGCGCTGAGTTGGACATCTTTGTAAGAATTTGCGAGTGCCGGGTGCTTGGTGATTCGACAATCTCTTATATATATCCTTAGTGCCGGAAGACAAATTACTGAGCTGAGATTCGGCACCTTCCAAGAAGGTGGATTACTCGAAGCTATTAACTCGTTCACGCCTTCCCATTGACAAGAGAGAAGAGTGTCATACCCCTGACAGATTTTTGGTTATCTGCTGAGTCAGCAAGTCTGGCAGTTCACCAGTGATACATCAAACACTTGCTTGGCTTGTCGTTCCGCTGTCGAGGCTCTCTCGGAAACACAGACTCCTGACAGTCCGGATAATCGACCTACAAAAATGGAAGTTGAGTGTACTTGTCTGCTGCCCCATCATTTGTCCAATTATTTGCAGTCAACTCGCTGTTACCAGAAGCGCAACCCGTCACGACGAGATTCGAAGCAACGTTGGTCACGATGCTCACGGTTTTCGACCGGGCGATGAACATATTGCCCACGATATTCAATTTTGTTGGCCGTGAACTAAGTACCTGTCACTTGTTTGTTCTGATGTTGCTTTCCCGTTGTCCTGCCGGTGGTTGATCCAATTTTCCCCCTCACTTGAGCTACCGACGTTTTTGGTTTACTACTTGTGAGATATCTGGAGCAGGTGCCATAGCCTCACACGACTGTTTTCAAGCATAAAAAGCGGAGAAGAAGTAATTTTATCTCACCTCATATTTTACGACAGTCTTAATCTCCCATTGTTGTCTAGTCAGTAGCTATTCACGGGCAATGGGAACGCGTATCTCAGGCATCACCACGTCTAGCTTTAATGCAACGTGGCTAGCATTCATCTGAATCTTCTGGCAATCACTTATTACCTTTTCCTGGTCAATTACTTCATTAACTCCTTTTCCTACACCGATGCATCTGAAGAGATTTCGGAATGACGGAAAGTGCACCGTGCCCAGACAGAAGACGAGGCTTCCGAGGTTCCGAAAACGTTACCTACAATGTTATCCCGTATGCAAGGCACTATATCGCGGAAGAGAGCCCGAATGCTTTGTCAGCTTTGTACCTGAATATCTCGAGAGTATCCTCATCTTAAAATGAATCGCGTGTATTGAGATTTCTGTGGATCGCATGGAGGCACCTTCGAAGAATTTGGCTTGTGATCTAGACTTCTTGCTTGCATTGTTTGATGTAATTTCCGACTCTACTTTCAAGCTCTTAGAGATAGGGCTCAAGAATGAGACTCTGCTTGGATGGAAGGTGAATAAATTTCTGAAGCATCTGTGTTCTTCCATCCCATTTTGATCACCTCAATGACACCTCAATGGGCGAAAGCGTGTCACAAGAACATCTGGATTAAAATACTGTGATGTAGTATCCCGATATACAATCCCAGCATCGCATATGGTAATTAATTTTCTCCTTATTCTTGCAGTTGCACGTCCTTGATTTGATACTCAATTCATCACACCACGAGGTGAAGTTGTTCCATATTACATCAATTGTTCCGAGTCCCAAAGAAGGCAAATGGAAGCAAAGAACACCATGCGTTCCGAAAACATGCGTCTTGGCTAATAACCGATTCCCTGGCCAAGGGCCCCGGATCCAAGCATTCACATCAGCCTGTGGGGTGTCCGGCAATACCCAAAATAGCGCTACCACACCGCAAAGTATAAGGCGAAGCATGGGACGAATCTATTTTTGCAAGATTCTGGTAGTCTCTGGAGTGGACTTCTACTGCAATTAATGAGGAACCTTCTTCTACGTTTCAATCTCCAACATTTGGACCCAGATCAAACATGTTCAATCGATTGGTACTTGTTCTCTTCGTCGTAGGGCTGACAGGCGTGTCGGCGCTTAGCGAGATTCTTGATACCGGTACCTATTCAAGACCCCAGTCTAGACCTCTTGATCAAGATACTCACACTATGCAGTCGAACGAAAGGATCCAAGGTCACAGTATGGAGCTATAGCTCGTGATATCGACCCAAGAACATGTCCAACCATTAAATGCGCCGCCCCCAACACCCCAGTCTACAACGAAGACACCGGGAAATGTTCCTGCGATATCGACTCTTCGATATGCTCCAACTCAATAACCTGTGGTTCTGGTAGCCACAAGGTCGCCTCCCTCCACAAGGAAAAGACCATCTGCGCATGCGAAGCGGATGCCGGGACCGAGACATGTCCACTGATGAAATGTTGGCCGAACCATCATGTCGTCTACCGAAAGAGCGAGGAAGAATCAGAATTGTGCTCGTGTAAACAAGACTGTCCAGGTCTGATCTGCATCGCGACGAAGACGCCTTATTACAACGCCACCTCACGAGCTTGTTCTTGCGAAAACTTCAAATCTCTCCTTGGTACTTTGGCTCCTCGCGAGGTTTTCACCACGGTTATCGATATCATGGTTCCAAATGCAGAAGCGACAGGTCTTGATGTGGAAATAAAATCAAAGACGACGTTGAAGATTACTTATACGGGACCCTATACGAAGCGGGATGCTACTTCTACTGCGCCAGGTGGACCGATTGTAATTACAGGGACAGCTAGTATCCAGCCTGGCGGTGCGATGATAACGGGGACAGCATTTCTTCAACCCGGTGGACCAGTTCAAGAAGCTGAACTCCTCCAACTTGGTGGGGTAATACTCACAGCTCGAGATAAACCATCAACCTTCATCACCTCAACTCTCTCTACACCTAAATCGCCAAAAGCAACCTCGAGTGCGCCTTTCCCGACTATGAGTTGGAGTTTACATCATTCGACGATGACTACTACGCCTTCGACTTTCTACTCTGTTCCGACTGGAGGGAGCGCGAGCTGTGGGGGTGTTTTGTGTATAGTTGAGAAGAAGCCGGTTTGGGATGATACGCTGGGTGCGTGTGAATGTAAATGGATTGAAGGGTTTGGGCTGGATCCTGTGTCTTTGTCGTGAGAGTATGGGAGGAGTGGTGAGAGAGTGACTAAAATGTATATATGTAGGTCCGTGAAATACTTCGATCTTCAAAACTGCCTTGACAAATTTGCCGTGCCAGCCACGAGGGAGAGTATACCCGATTCTCTTCTGTGAGCTATGATGTAGCGCTTGCTTAGACTTACCTCCGATATCACATACATTTTTTCCTTTTCCTGTCTCTCCATCAAGACTTCTTGTCCATGGAGAAATCCATAAATCCATAAATCCATATGGAAACCGCTTCATAGCTAGCTCGGCTTACGGTATGATCGTACTAAGCAAAGTTGAGTAAGATGTTTCTGCTTCGGCGATAAAGGAGATAGCCCCGCACGCTTATTGGCGAAACGACTCGCAGCTGTTCGCCAAATGGGGTTAGACAACTCTCGGTTTGGCGGGTTACCACTCGGAGTTTAGAGTGTTGCTGGATAGATGATGATGAATATAAAGATGGGTTTGATGGATATATAAGGAGTTGCTATGGCTGCATGGAAATGAATGTTCAAAAGATACATTTTATCAACATTCATATGAAGAACGAATTTACTCTTTAGCTTTGAACTCACCTATCTACAAGACTACCTCCCACAAGCCAACAATCTGATTAAGATCACTAGATCTCAGACCTGGTTTCAAACCTCAACTCTGAGTTTCTTATAAATTGGAGCGTCAACTTCCTCAAAATGGTCAACGTCCTCATCATCGGAGCAACAGGCTATATCGGCTCTGCGCTCAGCCAATCCCTTCTCCGATCTGGCTCGCATCGTGTATACGGTCTAGCAAGGTCCCCTGAAAAGGCTCGGTCCCTAGAGAAAGACGAAGTCATTCCAATCCCCGGCTCACTCAAGCATACCGAGACTCTGATCCAGTCTCTCACAACAGAGCGTATAGACGTGGTCGTTGATCTCTCTGGCGATCAAAAGGACTCTTATGTCTTGCTTGCTCTGTTGAAAGAGCTCAGTGCTAAGAAATTGTCGAATGCGTCGGCATCTGGAGTGAGAGTACCGAAGCTGGGCTTCATTTACTGCTCTGGAACCTGGGTTCATGGCTCTTCTCACGCACCCATAAATGATCTCTATCCCGTTGGCACGTCAGATGCACCCACACCTCCAGCAGAGCTTGTAGCTTGGAGAACTCAACTTGAGCAAGCTGTTCTCGCCAGCACCGAATCACTGGATGTCATGATCATCAGACCTTCTTTGGTGTATGGTCGATCCTGCGCTATTTGGACTTCGCTTTTCGACCCTTTGTACGCGGCTGCTCAAAGCGGATCAGACATCGCCAACGTACCAGCTGAGCCAGCTAGTCGGCCTGCTTTGATTCACGTCGATGATGTAGCCTCTGGTTTCCATGCTGCTATTGACAAGCTGCCGCTCATTTCTGGCACGCGTGTGTATCCGGTCTTCGACCTGGCGACGAGTCAGGAAGGTATGAGGGACATTCTGGAGGCTGCGGCCAGGGAATTGGGCTTCGATGGACGAGTTGAGTTGGCTGGGGTCGATGAGAACCTTTTCATGAAGGCATTGTCGACTACTTCAAATATCTCTGCTGGAAGAGCGAGGGACATTATGGGATGGGGGCCTAGGAGACTTGGCTTCGTGGTGAATATGGATGTGTTCGTAAAGGCATGGCTGGCTGCTAAGTTATGAGCATGTGGCTAGCTGTTGGGGAGGTGGAGAAGTCTGGCGGCAGGCTAATGGCGATCGATGTAGAACGGGCGTGTTTGAATTGTTCACCTGCTTTCCTGGTTACCTAGAGGTCCGAATTAATTAATGCAAGCTTTTGCCTTACCCTGCTTTATTACCCTTTGTTCGTGCAACTTGCAGAGTTCTTACATATAGAAGCTCAATCAAGATTGCGGTTGGGGAATCTAAGCCTTGACCAGAACTCCTTCTGAGTGGCACCTTGCCAAACCATATGACGAACCTGGTATGCCATCATTCACGCTGTTTCTGGATTGATTCAGGACATTTCCGAGGCTGCGAAAGGAGGGAAGTCTGTTAAACGAGGAGGACATCGGTTGGATTGGAATGCTATTGTTAAATTAGCGCTGTACTCCGTATTCCTGGAGAGGGCTAGGCGGAAAATTGATATGGGTTGAAACATGTGGAAAACCGGAGGGAACCCCACCCGGAGGAAACGCCGGAACATGCATATTACTTACTTCAAGCATTATCACGACAGAATGACTTCAACCCTTCAGATCACAGGCCACAGGTTATGAGATGCAACCATGACTTTGGATAGAGGAGCTGGAATGTCCTGTGTCGAACCGCTTAAAAGTAATTCCTCGCTCTTGACGTTTGGTCCTTTTGCTTACATGCTATCGCAGACTTGATACAGAGGGCTTTGTTGAAGCTTTTGGATTCAATCGTTCTATCAATGCCGACTGTTTGTGCAACAAAAACTCTTTGTTGACCTCGAGGGAGATTCAGCGGCTTATCTTCTATGATTTAAGTCATGGACAAGGTGTACCAGCCTTCGGGTTCACTCCCATCTTCGAGAAACAAACAGAGCACAAGCCGGCACCAGGTCATGCATTCCGGACGGGATATGAGATTGTCCAAGAGCTTCTGAGAGCACTAGATACCCTGGCTCATCTGCAGCCCCTTTGCACAAGTGCACGCCATTGCGCTTGCGATGACCTTCGAGGCATCTCGGTGCGGACCATGGACCAAGCTGTGAGTGTAAAGCGTCTGGTGGAAACCATTTGACTACGGCCAGCCGAGATGTTCTTTCATGAGGGGTTCCTCGGCATAGAAGAGACTCTGAAGGTGGTGAGAAGGATGATTTTTGGTCATCGGCTCTTACCCATCTGTCCGAGCCATAGATTCGGAGAGGCAGATCTATGATATTTGGAGGTTCTGCCCTGTTTCATCTCAATATATGCGTGCCTGCGGGATATATATCTCTAGTCACTGGGAGACATGGAGCGCTGAAAGAAAATATCACTGTTGGGAGATGGACACAGCTCGTTGACAACGCTGTCTTATAAACCTGCAAAACACCGAACCCCGCTCCGTTTTCGCCACAAGGGTTGAGATGTCGATTGGCCCCTTCGTGCATCTCTGATCTGCATCCAACATGCCGGGCAAGATCTCGTATCGGCCAATCGCTCTGTGGCGGTGCTTCCATCCGTAGCTGCGAGAACAGCTGTGTCGATACGAGGGAGCTTGAGCAAGACAGCTGATCCAGGGCCATCCCCGCAGTACCGTTGCGTTGTACTCGAGTATTCATAGAGCAGAGAGACCTCAACTAGACATCCTCCTGACAACCAAAAGTCCGCTCGCCTGCTGGGCCTTCCTCCTCACTCGGCGCTCCTCTCCTCATGGGCATGGCAGATGAGGAGAATTCGAGAGGCCTTCTGCCGCGTTTTGCTGGTGACAAACCGAATGTCAGGGGACGTGCTGAGGTGTGGGTGAGCCCGCCTATCCACAGAACCGAAATGTCCTCGAACGCCACACAGCTCCTTTTTCCCTTTTTTCTTCGATCGCAATAATAATGCCCATGACTGCGATTCCCATCCTACCTGAGTCCCTGACTTTTTCGTACCGGGGACTTTTCAGTGTGGATTGGCCGTATCCAAAAAGTGGTCTGACTTGTCGTTCAGGGGTCGATCGGTCTGGCTGGCCCCAGCCACAGGATGTCGCTAGGTGGTTCAGTACCCTGCACCTCTACAAACTTCGATGTCCATTGCACCTGTGGACATTTTGTTCTCATACATGTTTTTAAACATCTACCTGGTCTAGTATTTTAGCAAGCCCAACCCACGATGACTTGATACTCTTATCGCGCCGTGCAACAGTTCGCGTCTACAATGATGCTTAACAATGTCGCATCAAGAGCCAGCCGCCGCAAATCCCGTGGTCTTCCTGTCGCCCCTTGACTTCGCGGTGGAACGGGTCTTTCCAATCCGCAACCTACTGCCACCTCAGGCCCCCCCAAACCCCAAGCCTATTGATGATCTCGAAGGTGTTGCAGAAGTCGATGGAGTCGGAAGCATAAAGTCGACTGGCAGCTCTACTCGGCACAGTCCTGAAGACCGTCCTACTGATTTTGACCGTGAAGATGGCCAATCCCCCTACCTACCACCTCCATACCCTCCCATACCTCCAGAGGAAGCCCTCAGGAAGCTTGCATTGGAGCACGAAGAGCTTGATATTCCGACACCAGGCGATGGAGAAGGAGCTCAGCAACGGAGAACGGAAAGGACACAATATGTGCCATCTATATCTGGACCGCCAGGAGTTCTTCCTGGTTTCGTCGCAGAGAACTCACCAGTTACCTTCTACCGGTGCGAAGATGAACCTATTCATACGCCTGGCGCAATACAGCAATACGGCGCTCTGCTAGCGCTACAGTTCGAAGAAAATGGGCATCTCCTCGTCCGAGTTGTGAGCGAGAACTCCGGTAAAATCCTATCATATAGCCCAGAGCAGCTTTTCCAACTCGAATCTTTTCTTCTCATCCTAGAGCAGGAAGCTCGCGATGATATGCTTGCACGCATCGATAATGCTCTCTCTAAAGCGTCCTCATTAGACGCCGAGTCAGAAGATACTCATTTGGACGTCTTCCCCCTGTCCGCCATCCTGTCGAATGGCACTCTAAAAAAGCTTTGGTGTGCGCTTCACATCGCGAAAGGGACTAAAGATCTAATAGTGTGCGAACTAGAAGAGTATTCCGAGATCTTCTACATGAGAGACGATCAAGCAGATAGAGCCTTGCCCAGTACTTCTATCAACACTGTTGGGCTCGAATTTCATCCAGAGGAAATACTCAAGAGCACGACACGCGGAAGCAAGCCCCTCAAAGTACTAGAAATTGCTCGACGCAAGCAGAATAGCGGTGTCTCTTCCATGGATATATTCAACGCAATGAGTGAAGCTCAACAACAATTGGCAAGCGCCAAATCGGTGGAACAGGTTTTCGACATCGTGGTGTAAGCAGAAATCCTTCTGTCGCCCCTTTGCATTGTCGCTACCTAGCATCTTCCAAATACATTTCAACCTCACCTGTTGCTTTCGAGAGTAATGCGGTGCTAATTTCATGTAGCGGGATAATATCAGAGTTGACTGGATTTCATCGTGTGATGTTTTATCGATTCGACAAATTGAAAAATGGCGTCGTTGAGGCTGAACTCGTTGATCCCCGAGCTAGCGACGATCTTTTCAGAGGTACGTGTTATTCATTATCATGTTAGGACATTAGCTACTCGTGTAAATGGTCAAAGTTTTGAAGTAGACTTGCAGCAAAGCCTCTTTCAACCTATGCCATGTCTCTTGTATTCTCTCGCCATTTTTCTTTGCTGATGATCCTTCTAGGCCTTCACTTTCCAGCATCCGATATTCCGAAACAGGCACGGGAACTTTATAAGATCAATCGTATACGAATTCTTTACGATCGGGATTCAGAAACAGCTCGACTCGTGAGTGGTTGCTGATTTTGCACAGAGCGTCAGACTCTATGATAGACTAATACAGCATAGATCTGCCGAAACGAGACCGATTTCCAGAAGCCACTCGACTTGTCACACTCATACCTACGATCTATTTCTCCAATACACCTGAAGTATTTGGCCAACATGGGTGTCAGGTCGTCCATGTCGGTGTCAATAGTGCTAAATGATGATCTATGGGGATTGATAGCTTGCCAGTACGTCAAAATTTTCTCTACATGGTTTCGAGCAGATCTTCGGAGCCGAGCTTATGAGAGCGAAGCCTAAGTTGCGTCTACGAACTTTTTCTTAACTGTCTATAGTGGATATGGTGACGAAGGAATTCGAGTAACACTTCCGGTCCGAGAACTTTGTCGTAACATTGGCGAATGTGCTGCAGTCAACATTGAACGCCTACTGATGATAGCTCGGATTGAGGCCCGAAAGCCCCCCAAAAGGGCTCCGCCAACAACAAACCCGGCAGGCTTTATTGCAGCTTCATCTGCCGACTTGCTCCGAGTCTTCGAGGCGGATTTTGGTCTTCTCAGCATCTCAGACGAAGCACGTGCTATTGGAAAATTAGAACCTTACCGAGAAGCTCTAGCAATTCTAGCATACCTACAACAACGTCGATTTACTACCGTCATGTAAGTACTGCGAGACTCTTGTCCATTTTCTAGCTCAATAGAAACCTGACTTGCTACTACCTGAGACAATGATTACCGCGCACTTGCTGACGTTACATCATCCAGTACTTCTCAAAACGTCAATGTCGACTTTCCAGATATCAAATTCACACCAGGAATACACACGATAGCTGGAATCCTTGTCATGCCATTGTCTTTCGGTGGCAGAGACTTCATTGTCTTCTTTCGGAAAGGACAACTGCGAGAAATTAGGTGGGCTGGAAATCCTTACGCAAAGATCACAAGACCTGGAAGCGAGTACCTCGAGCCCAGGACGAGCTTTAAAAGGTTCTCTGAAACAGTGGTTGGCATGTCCAGAGAGTGGACTGACGACCATATGGAAACGGCTGCTGTCCTTGGTTTGCTGTACGGGAGGTTCATTGAAATATGGCGCCAGAAGGAATCGGTCAATACAAATAATCGAATGACCCGACTCTTGATAAGAAACTCTTCACATGAAGTACGGACACCGCTCAACGCCATCGTCAATTATCTTGAAATGGCACTCGAGAACAAAGTCGATGAAATTACCCGAGAAATTTTGTCTAAAGCTCACAAGGCTTCGAGGTCCTTGATATATGTAATCGACGATCTATTGAACCTGACAAAAGTCGAAGATGGGCCCGTCATATCGGTGGAGGAGACATTCGACTTGGGAGCAATTGTGTCTGAGGTCATCACAGCTTTTCGGAAGGAAGCCATCCGCAAAGGTCTCGATTTAACAGTATCTACCCATCAAGGTATTCCTGAAATAGTCAAGGTAAGATTTTATTTTTCCTATGACAAGGAGAAGAACCTCTCAAGATGTTCCTTCAAGAATCATGATAGTCCGGAGGTCACAGACCTCAATACTTCAGAACCCAATAAACCTGTTATCCCCGAGGAATACGCTAATGTTGAATATTGAAAACAGGGTGATGCCTCTCGCCTTAGACAAGTTTTGTCCAATCTCACAAGCAACGCCTTCCAACATTCTAACAAAGGGGGTATCAAGGTAGACATTCGCCTTATTCAGTCGAAAGAGGACACCTCGGTGGTTGCTATAAGCGTACAGGATCTAGGAGTCGGAATGTCTGAGAGTCAATTAGATGTGAGTCCTCGACCATCTTCACGCCCTTAAACTCCTAAACCAATACTTCTAGGATCTGTTTCAAGAGTTCGAGGAAATTGTCGACGATGAGGGCTCGCCAATGGACGAACGTGCAACGCCCTCTACGGAAGGTGCACCTATTGGAATTGGTCTCGCAGTCGTCGCTCGCTACGTTCGAAATATGGGGGGTCAGATAAGGGTTCACAGTGAGCCAGGAAAAGGCACGATTTTTGGTATCGAGCTACCATTTGAACACGCCAAGGAAACTCTATCGGATGCAGCGTCAGCGCGAGCATTTTCTTTCTCCTCAGTACCCGTTCCGAGGTCTATGTCGGAAACCAGCAGTGCTAAGTCAACATCCATAAGCCAAATGCAGATGGTAGACGAAAATGCAATCCTGGAGACCAACGCAACGCCCGACGTGGCGCCATCGCCACTTATCAATGGAGAGTCGTCATCGGCTTTCACATCGCCGCAGAGCCAGGCCGCGCCGAAATTGATTACCATTGGTAGTCCCGATACGTCGAACTCGAGATATCCATTTCCGCGCATGATAGATGATCCGTCACCTCTCCAGACGCTCGGCACCCCACGAGAGAATCTTTCAGTCTTGATTGCGGAGGACAACCCTATCAACTCGCGACTACTGATGCGGAGACTGGATAAATTGGGACATCAGACCAGTCTAGCACTGGACGGTCAGGAATGCCATGACCATTTCATCTCGAGACCGCTACAAGTCGATGTTATTCTTATGGATATACAGGTCAGTGATGTAATCAGCATGACGGGCTCGACTGATGATGTGAATAGATGCCACTCGTTGATGGAATAATGTCCACGGAAATGATTCGACGACATGAGAAGGAGGTGGATCTATTGAAGAAGGCACGGCCTAGAGTACCTATCATCGCAGTCTCTGCTTCACTGAACGAGGACCACAGATTTGACTATGTTCAAAGCGGGTATGTATTCCAAATCTCGGTACACGGTATTGGATGCTGATGAGGAATTTAGGTTCGATGCTTGGATACTCAAACCCATCGACTTCTCACGCCTAGACTTGCTGCTTCAAGGCATCAAATCTGTCGATCTAAAGATGCAAGCGCTCTACGCTCCAGGACTCTGGGAGAAAGGAGGATGGTTCATACTTTGAAAACAATGAACAGTAAAGACGAATAATATGGACGAATGCTTATCATGACGCTGCATGAAGATACTTGACAACGTTTGCAAGCACATACATGATCGAGGCGTAACAGGACGCTATCTGGGACACCTTAGAGAGTATACGAAAGGAGATAAGGTAGGTGGTGGGAGATGGATTGAAGAGGATAGGTATGTATGTTTTGGGCATATATTTATTTTGATATATATACCAGATGGCGTCTGGATAAGTCTCGATACCCCATGGTTTTTGTCTTTGGTTTATGCAAGAGAGAAGGGAAAGCAATAAGATGAAAGGAGGAAGGAGGAAGGATGAGGTTGTCGATCTGCCAAGTTCAAGGGAAATATATTGACATGTTACTGGATACTTTCAAGTTTGTGTTTATGTGCCTCGCTGTTGTTACGTATCGAATTATCCTTCCACGTAACAGATAATAAAAATCCTCCTAGGCCAACCTTGTTCAATTCAATCTCAGACATTGTCACTCTTTTCCGTCTTATGTTTTTGTTGCAAATCGCAAAGCCCTCCGTCCTAGCCCGCCGTCGCCTCTCCGCCGCCTCCGCTACTAACTAATTCAAGTATTTACATCTCATCCTTATTCCAGTTTAAAACAGACATTTGGATAATTATTGTGTTGCATATCGCATTCTTGCACCATGATAAATTGGATTTTTTGATGCTCTAGTGTAGTAAAAGAGAGAAGTATGGTGGGGTTGATGTATGTTTGTATCAGCTTGTCGTGAGGGACGACTTGATGTGGGATATGATTAGACTGTATCTGCCGAGTGATGCTTTATGATGGATGTTCCAAGGTTCTTGAATAGATCACTTGACTGGCTAGACGAAAGTCATGATCAAGGTCGATGAAGTTGGTCAAGTGACAGGGTCGATGTCTTCTTTGGAATACCTAGCTACCACCTCCGAGAGTCAACATGGTGTTCAGGTCATTCATTGCATTGCTTCATCCGGGCTCTCCTTGCTTAACATTTATTCTAGCTAGTAACCCGAGTCGAAGGAGACGATGTCTAATAGAGTTGCCTGTCCTTATCGGTCTCGACCAGGTCAATTAGATGTCTGGAATGGTTCTGAAAAGTGCGATCTGCAACAAACCTGCTGCCAAAGGATAGAATATCTGAGTTTGTTGCGAATCACACTTTCATCGTTCATCTAGCGATACATTTAGCGGTTGCTATGCATCTATCTGCTTGAATCGGCATGTTATGAGACCATCCTGTCTAAACCCAAAGCCTCCATCCATTCAATGTACATTCAAACAAGCCACCTTTTGGCAGCCAGCTTCGATATTTATTCATACGTCGATTCCATTCTCCTCCATTCAGCTCATTAAACATCTGGATAGTCTCTGAACCTCGTCGAGCACTTGATCGATCAGTCTACCTCATCCGAGACCTGAACAATCGGTCTACTCTACCCTATCCATACAACCAAGTCAATTGCATCTGGTCATTGAAAGTAAAAATATGCGATATGCAACAAAACCTCGAAGCGTATTTACATTTTTCACTCATCTCTCCTTGGTAAACATGTGACACGTAGACATTATTTGCGATCAAAAGTCACAGCCATTCACCCTTAATGTACCCCCCACCTCACCCATTCCTAGCAGTCGAGCCAAATCAGCAAGAAACCCAAGAATAGAGTCATCTCCCAAGCCATGAAAGTTTCTTCATTCCTACCATACTTTGAGAGTGATAGACTACTGGTACACTTCCATGATGGTTCTTCGGGCGAGATGATTGTGTAATCTCGACAGCAGATCCAGAGTCGTCTTCACAGAACTTTTCGTGATGAGAAAGTCAAGAGAATGGAATGCAGTGTTCCAAGAGCAATCAATAGGACAACTATCGAGTATGAAATGACTCGCAAAAAAGACATGCAATGCAATGCCAGCTATATTGTGTTCTTGCCACTTCATCTGCGAGAATGTGAAAGTAGTGCAACGAGAGGAAGTGTAACCTCAAATGCAGGGGAACCTGCCAACTCTGCATTTGCGGCACATTGCTCCTGAGATCTCCTAGCTCGTTGAGGAAGAGGCTTGAAGTGGATAGTCAGCCGCCTAGCCGAGACTGCAGTGGGCAGTGGCCACCAGGGCCAAAGGCTTCACGACTCATCTTTTCATCCTCGCCATGTTATTTTATGGCAAAGTCCCTTCGTGCAATCAGAAGTCTGCTGTCTTGTTCCTCCTTCTACTTGGTATTTTAAGGACAGCTTTCTCGTGCTTCAGAACGAGTACGAAAAGGTTCGTTCGCGTCCACCATCGAAAAATAAAGTCGTACAGCTACACGGACTTCTGTGTCTCTGTGTTCTTTGTGCCTCACTCAGCTTGTTTCGCAATTGGCCACGAGGCGCAAAGAATATTTCTAGAGGAGTCGCTGCCACACCAAAAGAAATGTCTCAGAAAGTGGCATGTCTCGAAATCTTGAATGATGCACAGTTCCGGACGCCACAAAGCTTGACTCAATGTCCGTGGACCGTGGATGACTACGTGCGGCTGAAGTTTCTTGGAATTCCCCATGTCGGATAACGGCCATCTGCTCACGGTCGTTCCAGGCTGCATGGATTGGGACCGCCAAAGACTTCGTATCCAAACATTCTCATCACCCAGTCCGACGGGTCTCCGCCTATCAGGACACCAACACGGCAACATGATTGCGGCGTCGAGATGAAGGCGGAACAGCTAAACGGTAAGGACGGCAAGACTCTGAAATGAAATTGGATGTTCTTGAAGACGCGCGGAAGGGAAGCAAGACACGGCATGTGCATGGCATGACGAGCATTCCCGTTGAAGGCTTGAGACATTCTCCAGAAGCGTGTATGCAGAACATACAGTATCCGATCTGAGCTCTGTTGTATTGCCTTCCACTCTGTCCACTCTGTGGCTCTCGACGACGCACACGATCCCCCTATCGGCGAACAGACATCAAAGATCCAATAGTGCGCAGTCCATATATGGAACGATATGCATTAAGTTCTGGCCAAAGGATCGGAGCGGAGTCAAGCTCCTCTAAGCTTTTTTAGCGCATCTATCAGAAGTTTTTGCCCCGGATTGATCATTTCAACGTGGGTTGACGCCCCTGTCGAGCGCTGATGAATTGAGATTCAGGGGGATGGTGCTGACAGTCTAACGACTGCAGGGCAAGTGCGGCCAGGCCAGGCAGGTCGAATCCAGGAACCATGCCCTCTTGCTGGGTTCAACTCAACCAGGGAGAGCTTATCTGCAGCACCGTTGGTTCCCTTTCTGTTCACGTTGGGATCCTGATTCGAAGATTCCCATCTCTCTGCCCTGCTCGGTCACTCAGCCACGTCAAGATGCTCGTATCATTCTTCGCTTCCACTTGCATGTTGATCCAATGTGCTGCCTTGGGTCCTTGCTTGTGCCCCATGGCCACCTTCCAGAGCTGTAATTTACTTGCAGTAGCACATCACTAGACAAGCTCTCGTCTTCTCGTCGTCCGATCGTGCATGGACATCCGGCGAAAATCTAATGGCAGGCCTCTACCGTTAGCATATCGAGGGTCTGACAACCTCGTCGATATGAAGTAGCCGTGTCCCGCGATGCTTGAATCTCCTCAGCGATCTTGAGAATCCTCTCGTTCTCCCGTGTCACTCGGTGACGACGTTCTGCTCGTCCAGAACTTACTCTGTCGCTGTCGTCCATGTCTGGCAGAGATACATAATCTTTAATGATCGCTTCGACCTTCGTTTCCAGTACATTCGCTATGCGTTTCTTCAATCTTTTCCTGCTGGTGCAAGCGGCCTTTCTTTCTCGCGTTCTGGGAGCAGCATCGACCGACGAGTATCGAGATGCCGACATAGGACAGTCGGGGTATTTGTACGTTCACTGTGTACATACAAACCATAGGGGGATGCTAATTGGAGCTCCAGACCCAACCATAACATGGACCCTAATATTGTCAATTCAGCAGCCTTTGGTCAACTGTGGAAGCAAGCTTTCAATTCCAAGGAACAAGTGAGTTATTGACCATTTAGCAGCGTTGTAGCAGATCACTTGGCAGCGCCCAATTGCGACATAACGGTGGTTGGCTTCATTATAGTTTGGCTAATATCCCGTGTCTCCAGTTCTATGCCAAGCCATTGACTTACACTCCTCTGGCTGGAGGTAATCAACTTTTGTTCCTTGCGTCAAGTCAGAACTGGATCAGGACTCTGGATGCAAAGACTGGGACTGTACTCGCTTCTAGACAAGTTCACACGCCTTTCTTGCAATCGGATATTGGCTGCACAGGTATGTGTTCCATTGTGGTGATGTTTTCTTTGCCCAGTAGCTAACGAGTTAGATATCCCAAATTATATCGGTATCATAGGCACTCCAACGATCGATCCTGCGACTGACACCGTCTACTTCTTCGCCAAGACATACATCCCCAACTACCGCGTTTCTGGGAGTACTGGAACATCAAATGGCGTGTACTATTTCCATGGGGTCAACATCAACACTTTGGCTGATGTCTTTACACCAATGCTCATTGATGGTGCCGTTGCCGATAATGCTCCTGCAAAGTACTTTGTTGGAGGGGTAGTTCTCCAGCGACCCTCACTACTGCAAATCGGCAGCGTTGTCTACGGTGCCTTCGGGGCAAGTTGCGATCTCTACAACTATACCGGATTGGTCATTGGTATCAATGTCGAGAGTGCTTCGATCGTCACTCACTTTGCTGTCGAATCTGGACCTCTTGCTCCTCAGACCAATACTCTCTTGCAGAATGGTGGAGGAGGCGAAGGAGGTATCTGGATGAGCGGTATGGGTCTTGCCTCTGACGGCCAACGATTGTTCTATGTCAGTGGAAACGGAGCTGCTCACGAAAACCAGGGAGCTCCAGCATCTGGATCAAGTGGATGCAAGACTTTGGGGGAAGCGGCAGTCAACATGGGTGTGGACAGTGCTACTGGCGCTCTCTCTGTTGCAGACTACTTCCAGCCCTACGACTACCAGAATATGGATGGAGGAGATCAAGACTTTGGTGCTGGAGGTCTTGTGCTTCTAGATCCTGCGACCTTCTCGGGTGGTGGGGTTACAAAGATGGCTGTCACCGCTGGCAAAAATGGCAAGGTCTACATCTTGAATGCCAACAACCTAGGAGGTTACAGGCTCGGAACCGGCCAGACAGACAACGTTATTCAGACGATCACTGAGGGTGGTTCAATCTTTGGAGCCGCTGCCTCCTACCCTGGCGAAGGAGGATGGGTTTATACCACCCCTGTTGGCGACCCGACGTTCGCCTACTCACTTGGTTTCACGTCTACTGGTGTTCCTCAGCTCTCGAAATCAGCCCAGACCAATGAGGTCTCCGCAGGCCGAGTCGGTGTCGGAGTTCCAACTATCACCTCCTTGAATGGCCAAGCAGGTTCTGCTATCTTGTGGATGACAGGTGCGTCCCTTTGTACAAGTACGAAAGCAAAAGTGCCTACTGATATTTGACAGATCCCGACGCTGGCCTTCGTGCCTGGTATGCGTAAGCAGGAGATCTCTTTGTTCTTACCTTTCAACCCCTTTTCCCACACCCTTCCGAGAAGGGTTTCATCCTTTCGCCTGTTCCTTCCAAGAAAAAACATCGTACTAATCTCCTGTAGTGTGCCCCAAAATGGTGTCCTTGTCAACATTCCATTGCCACAAGTCGGTGGTGCCAATAAGTTCCAAAGACCTGCTTTCGGTGACGGGCGAGTTTATACAACCGACTCTAATGGTGTTCTATATTGCCTCGGGTCACCTGTGGCACTACCACTTAACTGCTCATCGCCTGTTAACTTTGGACAGCTTGCTCTGGGATCGAAGGCCACGCTCACCGTGAACTGCACCGCTTTGATTGCTATCACTAAGATTGTTGGCCTTTCATATACCAGCACCACATTCTCAGCAAGCAACGCCAGCTTGCCGACTGGAGCTTTGGCAAAAGGAGCGACATTCTCCTTCCCAGTCACATGGGATCTCACAAACGCCAATGCCGATAATGCAGAAAACGCTTCTTCTCCCGATGTGTCGCCTGGAGTGAAAAGCACTCCTCTCACTATCATGACTACGAATGGAGTCACAGGCTATTCAACGTCCTTTCCTATCAGTCTTACGGGTACTGAAGTCTCACAAACACCCTATCTGTCGGTCTCCCCGTCGACCTTGGACTTTGGAGGAGTTGTCATTACAGATCCCACTGTGGTTGGAACCATTGACAGTACTTTTACTGTTGCAAACAAGGGACTGAGTGCCTTGATGATTCAAGGCTATGGATATAATGGCATTGGCAAATCATCACCTTTCACCAACAGCACCGCCAACAATGGGGTCTGGACGCTCGGATATGGATTTACAGCATCAAATCTTCCTGCTATTGGCACTAAGATTGCTCCAAACAGTGTCGTTACTGTTGACGCTGTATTCGACCCTATCAATGGTACTGGCACATATGTTTCATACTTCGAAATCTGGTCCGATGGTGGCGTAGTGAACACCATTCTCGAAGGTTCGGCTTCTACAGCGCCTATTGCAAACTTCTCCATTAGCAACGGCGAAGGCGGATGGCTCCCAGAGTCCAATCTGTTGATGGACTTTGGGAGCGTAGCTCCTGGTAGCTCCTCATCACGTCAGATTCGGATCTGTAATGAAGGTGGTTCCGCTCTTACAATCGACAAGAGTAAGCCTCCAAATGGCGTCTTCCATCCTGATGATACGACGGAACTCCATGAGTCTCAAGCCATCGCTCCTGGAGCATGCGCGTATGCAACGGTGTTGTTCGTCGCGAACACCGAAGAATACAACATTCCGAATCTAGTCCAAAACAACACCTGGACTCTCAATGTCAATGACCTAGATTGGGGTGTTCATGTTGTTCAGATCACTGGTATTGTAGTCGACAAGTATGTTGGACCTGTCAATTCCACAGGTCAGAATGTCTATCAGTACTTGGGATGTTTTAAAGAGTCCACCACTGGTCCTCGTCTATTCCCCAACGAGCCGCAATCTCCAAGCACCAACAATACCAATGCTCTTTGTCAGACCACTTGCTATAAGACTGCTACGTATGCTTTTGCTGGAACTGAGTATGGAGACGAATGCTGGTGTGGCAACACTCCTCCGCCACTTGCAAATCAAGATACCACTGACGTTCACTGCAACACTGCCTGCCCTGGTGATGGAAATGATCGATGCGGTGCTACTGGATACCTATCTGTCTTCTATGACCCGACGAAGTATGTCGCAGGTACTGATCCTTCACTGTATGGCCCCCAGACTATCAAGAGTGTTGGCAATTACGTCTACCAGGGTTGTTACAGCGAAGCGACTACAGGACGAGCGCTTGCTGGGAAATCACCAACTGCACCATCTGGAGGCTTCACTATTGAGTTATGTGGAGCTGCCTGTATTGGCTATACATATTTTGGGATGGAATATTCAAACCAGTGCTATTGTGGAAACACGATAGGAACAGGGAGTGTCAACCAGACATCAAGCGTCCCGGCAACCAATGGTTGCTCAATGACTTGCACTGGAAATACGAAAGAGTACTGTGGAGGTGCAAGCCGTCTCAATCTCTATGCTTTGAATGGCACCGCCATTGCTTCGTCCAGCTCGACCGCTGGGTCATCAACGTCTTCATCGGGGACGGTAACAGCATCAAGTGTGTCAGCAAGCTCGACCTCTACTGTTGCAAATACAGGTTCAAGTACAGGTACTGGCACTTCGTCCACCGCGACTCCTACACAAACAGGACCCATCACTGTCGCGAATCTTGCAGGCTACACCTATCTTGGATGTTACTCCGAGGGTACGAACACCAGAGCACTGAGCGGCAAGGCGAATCCTATTGCATCTACGAATGTGTCTGTTGAGGCTTGTGCGGCGGGGTGCTCGGCATATACATACTTTGGAGTCGAGTATAGTGGAGAATGTGAGTTGTCACCCCCAGATTACTGAAAACGGAAGCTAACAATGTGACAGGCTACTGCGGAAACACAATTAATACTGGATCCGTCAACCAAACGAGTAACGTTCCGAGCGTCTCTGGCTGCAGCATGGTCTGCAAGGCTAATGCTCTGGAATACTGCGGTGGGTCGAACAGACTCAACATGTACCAGAAGGCCGCCGTTTCCTCGAGCTCTTCAGCTACGGCTGTAAGCAGCACGGTATCTATGTCTACGTCTTCGTTCATAGGCACTGTCTCTTTATCCTCGACCACATCTCCTGTCCTTTCAAGTTCGTCCTCGGGGACAGTAACTTCGACATCCTCCACAATTGCCTCGAGCATTTCCATCTCTAGTTCTTCGAGCATCTCGAACACTTCCAGCCTTCCAAGATCATCATCAAGCCAACCAGCGACGACCAGTTCCTCCATCTCATCCAGCTCCATTGCTAGCACCAGCACAATGTTATCAGCATCATCTACCTCCTCCAGTCCCGCCACATTCACCGGCACCTTAAAAACCAACCAAACCATTGGCCAATACTCCTACGTTGGCTGTGCCCTCGAAATCTCCGGCCGCGCCCTCTCAGGAATGTCATTCACATCATCATCCATGACAATCGAATCTTGCGCCTCCTTCTGCACATCCAACAATTACGGTCTTGCAGGATTAGAATACTCCTCACAATGCTATTGCGGCAACGGACTCGCCTCAGCCGCGACTTTGGGGCAAACAGGCTGTTCTATGACCTGTTCCGGCAACTCGGCAGAATTCTGCGGAGGTAGTGATAGATTGAGTGTATTCAATTTTACGGGCTACGTTCCTCCTACTTCTCCATCTACTTCTGGAAATTACTCTTTACAAGGATGTTACAGCGAAGCTACGGACGGGCGTCTCTTGGCTGGTGCTTCTTACACAAATTCCACAGGCATGACGGTCGAGAGTTGTGTGTCGTTCTGTCAGGCGCAGGGTAGTAAGGGGGTTTATGCTGGGATCGAGTATGCGCAGGAATGTTACTGCTCTGCGACTCTCCCGACGACGGCTATGAGCTCGACGGGTTGTAATATGGTTTGTAAGGGGAATAATAAGGAGTTTTGTGGGGGATCGGGGGCGTTGAGTGTTTATCTTTCTCAAGCGCCTTCAACGAGGAAAGCGAAGAGGGGAACCTCGAGGAGAGGAGGGGAAGGTGATTAGTTCTTGAGTCGAGATGAACGTTTAAGGAAAGACTGCATATATAGAAGTCGGGTGGCCGGCGTGTGGGCATATGATTCATTTTGCTATATCGATATATATTATTATGGATTGGAGTGATAGTAATGATAAAATATAGTAGCTAGGAAGTGATCGAATGGATGTATATATTGCCCTTCCCGAAATGGTGTTCTTCGTGAGTGAGAGGAGTACTTAGGTAAGTGGGTCTCTTCGCTTGCGTTCTCGGCTACAAAAGGGGATGGCAGAAGCGATGCGCGGAGGTCCTAGATGGTGGATCAAGGCTCTTTTTGTGAAGAAATTAGTAACATACTACAGGTTCCTTGGAGTCACTGAGACGGTGCCTGGTAGTGCTCAATGCGTTATTGTACGAAGGAGAACAAACATTCTGTGAGACGAAGAGATTGGCCATGTAATCCATGCTTGAGTAGACAAAGTCTATGGAAATTGATTCGCTGTGTACATAGATAGATGACGCTTGACATGATGGATTCGACTTATATCACCGACCAATGTTCGTCCATCTGGTCTCTTTTGAGGAGGGTTGGGAGCCAATCTAGAACCTAGAGTCTCAGAAGTCGAAACGGAGTCCCTACCTACCCCTCCTTTCAAAAGTCTCTTTCAGACCCGACACACTAAGTTTGTAGTTGCCTACAAAGTAATTTCGACACCTCTAGGTTTCTGCATGAACAGCCAGCATAGTTATACCTCCATCCCTAATTGGAAAACAACTCTTACTGCGACCTTCGAATCGGATCTACAATGGGCCATTTAAAACTCTTCTTCCCCCAGACCAGATAGAACAGTACACTAAAACTCAGAGTTCCCCCGAAGATCAAACAGCTCCAATTCATCGTCGCGGGCGTAACGACTGCCGTCGCGGGCCAGAAACTGAAGAATAGCGTTATAGCGGAGTATATCAAACCCACTACATTGACGATGGGTCCGAAGATTGGACCGAGGTGCCAAGGGCCCCAGTGGATGTTATCCTTGACAGGGTCTTTGCGGAGACGTCTGAAAAGGAGGAGGGAGATGGGGATCATGTAGGAGACGAAGAAGGCTGCGACGTTGACGGACATTATTGCGTTGAAGGCGGCTGTGGAGCCGATGTTGATTAGGGCGAGGAGGAGGGAGATGATTGTGGAGACGAGGATGGAGTAGAGGGGGAGGGCGGTGCCGGTGTGGACCTTGAGGATGTTAGTTTGGGTTTGTAAATGGTGGATGGGAGGGAGGTGTACTCTGCTGATGTATTTGCTTCCAGGTACACCGTTGTCGCGAGCAAAGGACCACAAGAGTCGAGATGCTGTGGCCATGATGCCGATGGCGGCAGCGGCTAGTAGAACGATGATGATTGCTGTCATGATAGTTGTTCCAGCATTGCTGTTTGTGGCTTGCGCAAAGATCTCGATGAACGGGAAGCCGGTAGGTGATGCCAGAGCAGCGTCGATGTCGCCGAGGCAAAAGAGGAGAGCAATCAGGAGAGCGAATCCCAAAACTCCATTGAGCATTATAGAAGATAGCATTACGTGGGGTACAACTGTTGATGCATTGTGGATCTCCTCGGCTGTGGAACGATGATTAGATTCAATCATGTGAGGTGTAAAATTTGGTGGACTTACACATATGGCAAGCAGAATCAGCTCCGAGGAAAGAAAAAACACTCGTGATAAGTCCAACAAAGAAGGACGTTCCGTCTGTCGACCATCCTCCGCCATTGACGAATGTTGCAAACACGTCCGAAGCAGTGCCATGAGGAGCCAAGTAGACCAGTGGGATCAGGATGCCAAAGAATCCTAAGATATGCAGGCATAGAATCAGGCCTTCAATTTTCGGCAGCCACCTAGCCAAGAACGTGTTGACGAAGACGATGAATCCGATCATGGCGTAGAATATCAGAGTTCCTTGCCACCTTGTCGGAACGTAGTCTGGGTGATTCTGGATGGCCAGTCCTTGAATCATCGATGCTACAAGAAATGAAACACTCGCTTGACCGGCTTGCCATCCGATTACGGTCAGCCATCCTATTACCCTCATCAGTAAGGTATGATCATTTTCAGGAAAGTGTTGGGACCAGTTATGTAGCTCAAGAACTTTGCCCAGCGTTCTGGAGCCAGTATTGACACCCAATGATACTGCCCACCTGATAGTGGCATCCTGTCACCGAAGTTAGCCAAAGGACCCAATTCTGACATCTACATAACATACATTGAAGCCATCTCAGCCAAAGAAGCGACTGTTGCCATTGTCCCAGTCCAGCAAAATATGTATCCGTAGATCAGACCTGCTGGGCCTCCATTTTGAAATCCAAATAGGAAGACACTAGAAAGCGGTCAGTAGCTTCTTTGCAGTATTGGCAAGCTGATAAGCTTACGCAAAGAAGCCTTCCCAAGTAGACAATAGACTGCATACAAATCCAGCTATCGAGAAGAATCCAAAATTTCTCTACTGCGTGTCAATCTAACCAGAGCTCTGAAGATTGGAAGAACCGGGTACAGAATGTTTAAGTCGATCTTACCTTCAGCTGCTGCTTCTTTCCATAATATGCCATCTCCTGGTCGTCTCTGTTCCCACCATCTCTGCGTATGATTTCTTGGCCTTGCTCCCCAGTCACCTCTGCTTCCCCATACCTGGTCATCTCAACATCTTTGTCGTCCATATTTACCAGGATAGACTTCCAATAGTATACTGTACCTTGAGCGGGAGAACAAACGAGGCAACTAGGTGCCTAAAGGAGAGATATGGAGATATGAAAAGCAGGAGCGAAAGGTCCGTCGAAGGACATGGGAACAGAGAATTAAAAGAGGTCAAAGAACGAAGAATTGATAATAGTGGCCCTATCTCTGCTGTTATCGCAAAAGCCACCACATTTTAGACCGCTCAGAGAGCCTGCAGCTGCAGTCTCCCAACATCGAATGACTGGAAGAAAGACGTTCCTATCATGCAAGTCCGCGGGCTGTAACCTTGTCATCAGAGTGCATGAAGGCGTAACTGCCGTACAATCCCGAGACAACATTCGAAATGAAATTCGGGAGTACACATGCAGGTTCGAGTGCAATGAGGGGTCATGATGAGTGTGGTAGGCAGAGAGAAGAGGTCCGACCCGACCGAGCCGACCCCCGTTTTGGCGCTAACCACATAGCGATAAGATACGGAGTCTATTGCAGTCTCCTGTCGAGGCTGGATGACTATCAGCTTTCGTCAGCATTGTTCGTGTAAAGAGAGTACCAAATGATCGCTTCAGAAATCTTTTGTATAAAGCTTCAGTTGGTGCTGTTGCTTCATTCTCATCAGATGCTCAAAACATCGGCATGAAGGTGTACGGTCCGTACCTACCCGAAGCCAGCTCTCGTCACGGGCCATAGCAATGGGGATCGGCACCTATTTGCTTTTTCTTGATCCTCCATCCAGACGTACAGTGCCTGATTTCGTGCAAATCGGTAAGATGTCCTCGCAAGGTGTTATTGGGGAGATCGTCTCTAGAGTGCTCAAGTGCCAGTCTCCTCCTTTCCTCAGTCTACCAATGCTAATCTCCTTATTGGTTAGCATGTTTCCGATGCTCTGCCAAAACCGCCAAATAAGAGCCAGGTGGTAAGATTAGATTACGATCTTGCTCCGAGATTGGGAGTTCAGCGCTGAAGGATGCGATACACATGGCCTCGACCTCGGTCACAAAAGCAAAACATGCATGGTTCACGGGTTCACGGGAATGGCTTGGCGCAGAAATACATCCATCGACCGAATGCATCCCGAAGCTGTCAAGCCACAATCATGTATCGATTCTTTGGGTTGGAAAACCAGTATCCCAAGCTTCGGGTAAAGAACCTTGGATCACCATTCTCACCACATCTTCGAAAACCTGATAGGCGTACATATATGTTCCATACTGTGTTTAAGAACCTTGGGACATAACCGACGTGGCTGTCAGGATTTGTTCTGGACACGAACATAAGCATGTGGATTCTCAGGACTGATTCGAATATTTCACCTCGTTCTCGTGGCTTCAATTACCCGACCATTTCCAGCTTCACATTCTGGTCATAGGGAAGAGTGCGTTGATAAGAATGAAACGTTACCCAGATATGGTTCTGCAGCGACAAGTGATCATCTCAGATCAGAATGAGGGGCCACTTGTGAATATTGCGGCTTGGCTTGGAATGAGTGTCATGGTATTATGCGTTTGTACGAGGATATGGTCAAAATATAGTGTTATTCGGCGGCTATCCCTCGATGATGCGTTGATCACGATCACTATGGTAAGAGGAGTTCCCTCACAACCCGAAATTATACTAACCCTAATAGATATTTGCAATTGTACATACATACTCCTTGGCTATGATGGTCTCAAATGGACTTGGCCACCCTCAAGAATCTTTGAATGATAATATGATGGAACACTTCGAGAAGGTCTATATTTCCTATCACCCAACAGATAATAGTCGACTAAACAACGTACTTTCATAGTTTGGTTATGTCTCGCAGCTGATGTACATCCCAGCACTTTGTTTAGCAAAATTGTCGACCCTGATCTATCTCAGAGCACTGTCTCCAGCTACGCCATACGCTCTACTCACTGTGACGATCGAGGTATTTGTTGCCCTATGGGCTGTCACTGCCGAGTTCGCTATCGCATTTCAATGCAGCCTCCCGACTCCATGGGCGATCATCGCAGCGAAATGTTTTGATCGTCTTACCTTCTGGGACACAATTGGCGCCTTGGACATAGTCACAGATCTCGCAATCGTTGCTCTACCTGCATACCTTGTATGGTCTGTCCAAATGCCACGATCAAAGAAGTGGCTGGTGTTCACGATCTTTGGAACACGGATCCTGCAAGTATCTTCTACCTTTTCTACTATAGCCACTAACAAATCTAGTATAATTCCTCTGACAGCCCTCCGTATCTACTTCCTCAATACCATCAGCTCTCCCAGTCTCCCTGACCAAACCCTCACGTCCTATCACTTCTACCTCGCCACAACAATACAACTCAATTTCGCCATATTTGCCGCCTGTCTCCCTTTTTTGAAGCCTTTTATTGAGAGCATGAGCTCTGGAGCTTTTGCATCAACACTCAAACCAATGGACAGCTCATACGCTGCTGGAAGTAAATTCAGCACCTTCAGCAGCTTCATATCCGGAACCTCCGCTCGCAAGACCTCGGAACCCAAAGAAAGATTCAAAATGAACACCATTTCTTCCAACGATTCGACGCAGATAACAGCCAGCGCGAAGCAGGACTTGGATGAATCGCCGGGTTTCCATTTTGGACTTTCAAGCGGTCTTCAAGAACAAGGAGATCTGGGGACGCTGAGACCGGATGAAGCTACATCGTTCAGCCATATTGGGACGGTGACTCCGGAGATGAGCTCAGCGAGGACGTCTATTGGAAGTGATAAGATGATCATTAAGCAAACTACTGGATGGCGTGTGGAGGAGACATATGGTCGTATGCCAGCTGGATATGAGGTTGGGAGTGTCAAGGTCGAGGATGAGATAAGGCCTGTGAAGGGTTAGAGTGTAAAAAAGGAGGACGCTATGTAGACTGGCTAGGTGAGGGACTCTGTACATTATCTAGGCAACTTAGTTTGTTGTTGAATATGATTGGGAGGTCATTTTTCAAGGAACCCTTAGAAACAATCTTGCAAGTTTTGGTATCTGCAATACTATTCCATCACAATGGAACTCAAACACCTCATTGTTCTACTTCTTCCCTCAGCTTAAATTGACCTTAGGGCTCAGCTCAAATGCCTCATCTCGGTTTGGTGAATGGCGCAATCTGACGACCATCTCAAACGAGAACATGGACCTCAAAGACCCCCACGCCCTCAAGAAGTCTGGACGGGCCCGTGACAGTCTGTGCATACAGTGGCTGCCTCAACTAACCGGGAAGTCTAGCTCTGAAGGCCCGCTCGGCCCGTAGTCGGTTCGGAAGCTAATCTTGCTTTACTCTGCAGCTCCCCACGCCAAGGGACCAAAACTTGACGCCAGTACTGTAGGTTACACGCCACAGAAAGGCGAAGGAAGATCCTTCAAACGACGCAGCGGCAGAATTAAGGGTCCAGATAAGGCGGATCAAATAGAGGATAGTACTTATGCATGTTAATTGTTGGGATTCGGGAAAGAATACTCCACGATAGCAGCGATTTCGAGCTGCAGACGCCCCAGTAATTGCGGTGTCGAACGAAGGCAGGCAGATTTTGTCGTCGAACTCGAGTACCACTGAATCAATCAGCGTCCCTTCAATTTCCTGTGTGAAGGGAAATCAGAAATATGGGAAATCTCACACTCCTACCTTGCGAGACAGAAGATGCTGCGGAGATTCTGGCAGGACAGATCGCAGCATTCGGCACTACCCATGAACCATTCTTCTTTGTGTTGTTTCCCGAGGAAGAGGAAAGAGAGAAAGCCGTTAAGAGGACATTGGATGGGTGGCTGGGGGACGAATCTGCGAAATATATGAAGGTTGTTGATGAGGATAGTGGTGAGTCTCGTTCACCTTGTATATCCCCGGGGTTCCGGCTGCTGCATTTCTTCGAGGAAAAGAAAAGAGGACATTGGCTCTGAGAATAGAGGATGTCTTTGAAGGCTTCGCTGATATGTTCTGGCATCTAACATGGGAGTCAGCTAATTGTACGTAAACAGGAGCCATTGTCAGTGCTGCCAAATGGTGCATCTATGAAGAGAACTTGACCGAAGAGCAAATGACTGAGAGACTGCACGTTGATTGGCTTTCTGATAAAGATTCAAACGAATGGGCAGAGCACTTGATTCATGAGATCCATGCACATCGACTAAAAAGAACAAAAGGTGCTAGATGCTGTGGTGCGTAACGTCCACCATGCTTAGTAGAGTCGAGACTACGGTCTTGGATGGGATTTAGATTTCCTCTGAAGAACCTCACTGACAAACATCCAGTCTTGGACATGATGTCAACTCATCCCGATCATCATAGACGAGGAGCTGGATCGATGTTGGTAAAATGGGGTACTGATATCGCGGACACAATGGGTGTAGAATGCTTTATAGAAGGCACAATTGTAGCCAGAAGATTGTATGAAAGCTGCGGATTCAAGACAGTGCCGGATGATTGGGTTGTTGTGCCTGTTCCTGAAAGATGGAAGGACAAGCCAGAAATCAGATACTTCTTTTATGAAAGACCAGCCAATGCGGTGTAACTGTCAAGACAACACTATACAAAGATGCAGTTCAATGTTAACCATGAACATGCCAGATAAAATAGACGGAATTGTGGCTATGGAGTAAATGGAAAGCAAAGAGGAGCTCATGTAAGCTGTGAAAAACCTAGCAGACGAATTTGGCAACCATGACCCACTTCTATGTTGAAGTCTTAGACGGAACTTCCAGATTCTTTGCTACCACACTTGGCTTTCCACAGTCTGAACTCAGCCACTGTAACAAATACTGACCGACTGTACATACGTGCAAGTGGCTTTCTTTTATAATTAGCGTTCTCTTCAACTCATGCAAGCCTAACAGGTGCGAACTTCGCGAAGCGAGGGCCCACCATGGCCACCTCAATCGACAAAAGTCAACAATTAACAATTGCAATCAAGTAACACAGCAACCAACACCAACCTTCCAAGACACTGCCCACATCTGTGCCAGTCTTCGACCTCGAGGCTGCCGCCACAATGGATCGCAAAGACCCATTAAGAAAGTGCGTTCGAGCATCTCCTCCATGCAAGAACTTGGCTAACATGATGCAGCATCGAACGCGACAATGCTCGAGGTAGGTTTGCCAGCGATGACTTACTCCATGGCTGACACCAGATAGAATGGGATGAGGTATCAAATACAGAGAGTTCGGCGCCATCGCGAGCCACTGGCCCAATTATACCTTCAGCAGCACTCAACTTTGGTGCAACACCTGCCATTCCTCATCAAAATCTGAGAGTACCTGCGGCACCAGTAGGCCATGGAACCAGCTATCCAGCACCTCCAACATTCTCCAATAACAGCCTACCCCAAAGCGGGCGTCCGTACATATCTCCACCAAAATCAGCCCAGCAGGTTAATCGCTCTAGTACAATTGCTCTGAAAGGACCACTCCGAACATATCCTCAAAAGCTTGCTGAAGAATTCAATCGCTCGAATTCGGGTGGTTCTTCAGGTCCGTCGGTGAAGAGTAAGTCCTTACTCGATCTAGAATCTGTTTCGATCTTCAACTGATTCGGAAAGTCAACGTAGGAAACCATCCAGGAGTCAACGCAGGAGCTTCTCCAGGTCACAGAGGATTACTTAGTGCACAATACGGCCCCCGATCATCCCGAACTCAATCGAGAAATGAAGACAGATTCACAAAAGCCGTCCCAAAGTGGGCGAAGGGTCCAAAGCTTGTGACTAACAGAGAGGCCGACGCTATGCAAGAGCGAGAGGGGAAGGAGAAGGAGAATCGATTATACCTCCAGAGACCTAGACCCGAGGTTGTTGAGGACGAATTTACAGCAATCGTAGGTGATGCTACGTCAGGTTGAACGACATACTAATTGGGAACCCCTCTAGGGATACTATCTATGGCCTAGCAACAATCCCCGCGAGCTTCCTGGAGTAATCCTTGGTGGGAACCTCGAAGAACTTCAGGCTGTCCGGCTCGAGAATGAGGTCCTGATTCAAATGAGCCAGAACAATACCTGCATCAAGGTTTACTGCCGCCCCACTGAAGACTCGGCTCATCGAATACAACAAGCAATTCTTGGGATCCGTCGAGTCATCCGTCATCGTCGCGCGCGGACAGTTGCAGCACAGCCAACACTTATTGTTATCCCTCCTACTGTCAATGCAATGACTACCATTGTCAAGCCAGCAACTGTAACATTGAATAAGGCTAAGACGGCATGGGATGTTACTAACCTCCAGCTAGCTGGGGATAAATTGTCGGAGGAGAAGAGAATGGAGTGGAAAAAAGAGAGAAAGGATAGAGTCGAAGCATGTCGCCAGAAGTTCAAGGACACAGTAGCCAAGGGGCTTAAGGAGTTGGCACCGTTGAGGGAACGAATGCAGATGCGATTACGATTCGGTCATGTCATTCTTCACGACCCCAAGGTTAGATTTCGACGGGGCAATTCGTGGTGGGAAGATTTCTACAACATGATGAACCATCAACGCATGAAAAGCACCCTAAACCAAGAGTATGTCGCTTTACAATATTAGAATATCTTGAACAAGCTAACAAAACGAAAGTTTTGGCGACGCATACATCTCAAAGCTTCTTTGGGATATGATTATTGCCCAGCCAGATGTTTTTGGACCTTTAAGAGGAAACCATAATTCGACGACCGAGGCGCCTTTCCTACACACCGCGGTCATCTTCTTTGAGATCCCAACTGGAAAGCATCGCGTTGAAGCTAGTGTTGATAGAATCTACTCGGAGATAGCAGACGATCCAGATGAGTATCGGATTGGATCAGTTCGAGTGTTCAAGGATGATGGGCGTAATAAGCGCTTGCGAGTCACAAACGTTGACGTTGATAGGTAAGCTATTTACAACAGCAAAGGGCGAAGAAATAATATCATACTAATATTGTTGTTTCTCAGACAACTTGATTGGGATATCGAGGTCAATACCGACGAAGAGATACCTATCGAGAAGGTACCCAGTCAGGTATTCAACATGGTGATGGCCACAGTCAATTGTCAAACACCTCTTTTCCACGACTCTATCGGAATTCCTTATCCAGCAGTAGGCTGGCCATCTAGCCCTGGTATCAAAGTTAATGGACTGGTGGTGAAGACTGTCTACCAATACGCCTTCCTCGATACTGGGTATGCCGTAGAGCCTGCTGTCTACCGCCGATGGTTTCAACCCGGAATCATGCCTGAGATTTGCGCCGGTGTCTGTATGTTTCATCCAGACTGGGACTACAAGATGAGATCTCTCAAGGGCACGACGGAAGACAGATGCTGGGGAGAACCTCTTTTGGCATTTTTTGGCCACTTTGCACACGACGAGGAGGGAGATGGCAACGAGGGTGTCTCGAAGCTCTTCAAGAAGGTCTCGCTCATCAAGGAATTCCTGACTGCTGCTATTATTACAGCGAAAGAAGCAGAGGATGCTCGCATCGCCAATGTCAACGCCGAAGCCGCCGTGGAGACTGCCGAGGCAGAAACCAAGGAAGCACCGGAAGCAAGCAATGAGAATGTGGAAGTAGAGGATCTTTACAGCGCGGATTGATCATGCGGAAGTCGACTTCAACACGGTTGCGATCATCGTCGATCATATCAGCCTACGCTCTGGGCGACCTCAATCAAAGCAGGGCAATGGCTACGGCAAAACTTCCGGCAAAGAATCAACCATGTACAGATTGTTTTTGTTTGTCTTTTGGTGTTGGTTACTTTCCTTGCCACGACTTCTTTACTTCCTCGCTGTGTACGGCATATCACACCTGGACCATCATACTTCTGAGCCATCCTGCTTCGGCTTGGTCTTATTTGTGGTATCTTGGGGTCCCTTCATACATGGCATGTGTCGATTTAAGACATTGTGGCGTCTGCTTTGGGCGCTCACATTGTAGGATATGTTTCTAACTCATTTCCTCATGCTGTAGCTGTACTTGCAGATGGAGCCTGAAGGACCTTTTGTCGTAAAACTAGAAAATACCAAAAACATTAGTATAATTCTTCTCCACGCTGCTTGTGAATGTGACTTGCCATCTTCAACCACTGATAGATTTTGTGTCTTTTGTCGGACTATGTTCTCTAGATCCTTGAGATTTGTCTCTAATTCCTTCACCTTGGCCTCGTAGAATTTCGTTGCGTCTTCGGTGGTCTGCTGCCCTTCAATATTCTATCCCGTCAGGGTTTGTAGCCGACGTACCTTCTCAACATAGAACCCAGTCCCGACATCAACAATGACATGCTCTGTATCTGCCAACTTGCCCGGTACATATAGCGACGTAGTAAGTGGTACTAGAATTGGTTTGCCTGTGTATGTCCCATCAGTCCATATCCTTTCTTCTATTTGTCCGCAGAGACTCATACCGTCGACATTGGAGCTAACACCAGTAGATATGGAGCGCAGACATTCTCTGAACTTTGCTTGTGCGGCGCGTAGTTGTTGGAAGGAGTTTGTGAGGTGTTCGAGTTCGTCGTCGAGTTGTTTTTTGACTTGGGAGAGTTGTTGGGTTGAGAGGGATGCGAGGTCGACTTCGGGACTTGTTAGCTGAGGAAATGGAAGGTATGGGAGGGATAGTACTTGATTGTCCTTTAGGGGAGGCCATGTTTGTGACTAGCTGTGGTTCCGTAAATTTGGAAGCTTGGAATGTTGTCCATTTAAATGGAGATGATATTTAAGGGTCACGTGCGCACTACCCCACATTCAAGACCCCGCCTACCTACCTTGCCTTACCAGTTCCTCGATGAAGGTTGAAGAGTATCATTCATGCCAGCGATTTTACTTTTGATGAAATCGTACCGTCCAAGCCACGGCTTTAGACTGATGCGAATGCAGCCACTCTTCAATCGCCTTAGCCATTTAATGCTGAATGAACCATACATATATTGCGAGAAGTCTTGCAATTCGCTGATCTGTTCAACGAGGCTTTCGGTTCTATAGTGGCGTTGCGAAGTAGTAAGCCACATATTTGCAGCAGGGAAGAGAGAGCAGGGAGAAAATCTACAGACAGACATAGCCTGATTTTGTGAACTATCCCATCTTTGCTTTATGAATACCAACAGGTAACCAGGACATCTTTGAAAGCTACCGGTTACTTCGATAATCAAGCTGATAGCCTTCACGGACAGCCAGCCGTTGAAAGCCTCAGCCCCATCAATCCATCAAATCGATGCAAATGTCGCCATATCTCTGGAGGGTCCTCGACAAAGCATGGAACTTCGAACTCCCTTCCTTCAGATTGGGTTTTGCTTCACCGAACCGCCGCTCTTATTCTCTTTCTTTTGGATGGTGGCTACATGTTGCCTCGCAAGACATCCAAGTCCATGGCCAACCCCTAGGAACAGTAATACGACCCCTGTCTCGTTGATTCACTGGCCCTGTCAACCATGTAATGGCTGACAACTTGAACAGAACGACAGCAAACTTCAATACCTTCCTCTTGAAAGATCCGAGATTCGATTGTTTGTTTTGGCTCCAGGGTCAGGCGCAGACGTTGTGTCTGGTCATATCCGACACGGTTCGTGGGGATACAGATCAGGTAATACCTTCGAAGCCTTGTCGTATGTCTGGGGCGATATTAGGGACTCTGAAACTATACTGGTTGATCGCCGTGCTGTCTCTGTTACGAGATCTCTCGAGACTGCACTCCGTCACTTGCGTTACCCGGACAAACCCAGAACTCTTTGGGTAGACTATATCTGTATCAACCAGGAAGATATTGTAGAAAGAAGTGAACAAGTTGCTAACATGGGATTGCTTTATGAGAATGCTAGTTCTGTTCTCATCTGGCTCGGTCTTGCTACACTAAACAGCCGGGTGGGGATGGAGATACTTCGCTACTTCGCTAATGAAAGGCGACCTCAATCTTGCCCAGTATGGCAAACATATTCCCAGTCACTTGTATATCAAGGGCTCCAAGACGTAATGTCTCGCCCCTGGTTCGAAAGGATGTGGGTCGTGCAGGAGGCTGGACGTTCCCAGCGCGCGATTCTCATATGTGGACGGGACTGCGTTGAGTGGCAGTGTGACTTCATCGCTGCACGATGCTTTAGTCGGATGATCAAATACGCAGAAATCCTACCACAATGGACGCAGTTGGGACTTGATGCGGTGAACATGCAACCACTGCTAGAGATATTGGATTTCCAAGAAGGGAATGGGTTCAGCAGGAGTTGGGGTAGTTGTGAGCGACGGGCTCCTGATCTTCTAGATCTTGCTTACAGCATGCGGTATAAACAGTGTACAGATCCCCGAGATAAGATCTTTGGCATCTGGGGATTGGTAGACTACTTGAGTCACCTGGAGGACTTTAAGCTGGACTACAGCATGTCTGTTACGCAAGTGTACGAGGAGGTGGCAAGAGTGTCTTTCTGACTATGCTGTATAATCTATACCTACGGTGTGTATTGTCATACTCATACATAGTCTTATATGTGATTCCAACTTGTCGAGACGGCGGGATTTGTAAGTGTGATTTGACGCCTGAGGGCGGCAAGCTTTAAATATTGCATGATTCGATAACAGGGTTTTGATCAGTCAAGAACCCAGGATATTAGCACTTGGTAGCAGTACATCACTATGCTTTGAGAGTCTTCTGTCCGAGTCACCGTGTAAGAAAGGTAATTTCGCAAAGGATAGCCCGTCTTTTCCTGGTATCGATATTTGAAGAAGACCGGAAGTCTCAGTAGAGCTGATATTTGAATACAACTTCATGATTTCAGTTGAGGAGTTGGCCAGAATGCCGGAAGCTGTCATTGAATGAAGCAGAGGACTCATTTGTGCGTGAATAAGCGGAAGACATATTGTACTCTTATATTGCAGTCATGCCAAGTCTAAGCTCCGTGAAGTTAAGCGAGAAACGCGAAGTCGCGTCGGCCAGACGCGTCCACCTCGAACCCGAGGCTAATGCAAACACTTTAACAAAATACTCCAACCAACCTCAACATCACCAGAACCAGAACCAGAACCAGAACCAGAACCAGATATTGTCGGAAAGCCTCACGAGATGGCGCCGCAGACGCCCAAACAGAAACGAGCTGAGAAAGTAGCCCGAGTAAAGAATTTGCTGAATGGGGAATCTTTACGAAAGGCCGATAACGACTTGGACGACGAGGATCAGGATTGGGAATGGATTTACGAGAACAATGGCGATGATGAGGACTCGGAAAATGCCCAAGACGACGACGATCATACTGCTACACCTAGCAAGAGACGGCGGCAGGGTGCTAAGAAGGTACAAAAGCGCAAGATAATAGGGGCTCAGAAGGGAAATATCAGGGTGAAGGTTGGAGACGCTGTACTGCTTAGAAATGACAATGCTGTTCCTTGGGTAGGCATCATTAGCTATTTTTTGACAGACTCTGATGGAGATATGGCAGCAAACTTCGTGTGTAAGCATTTCGCGGATTCTCTTGGTCTTCTATGCCTGACAGATTCTAGGGTTTGCGGATGAGAAGGAGATTGGCCTCACACCCAAGGCAAAGAATCTTAAAAGAGACGATTTCTTGCCGGTACGAGCCCATCAACCGACTCAGTGGACCAGAAGGCTGATGTTCATAGAATGAGTTGTACATTACCCCAGGAATGGACATCAACTCCCTCGAGTCTATCAGCGGCACAGCTACGATTCTATCACAAGAGGATTACGCGAAGAAATACCCCAAAGGCATACCGAAGCGTTCGAAAGATTACGGGAAAACATTCTTTTGTCGAAGAGGGTGCAACACACTCACTGCTTCCTACACCGAAGGATTTACCTGGGGCTTCGATGCTCTTGGCACGGAGGACGATGTTGTTGCGCTTACGCAACGCATTGCGTCTGAGACCGGCTTAAAGCAGAAAAAGAAGAGAGGGCCGCAGAAACGGAAGCGAGAAGACGATTTCATTGATGATGACGACGAGGAAGGTCCGGGAAAAAGCACACCACGGAAGAAGCATAAGCATTCGAATGTGTCTACGCCTCGAAAGCCACGCACTCCCTCGAAACTTTTGACTCCCAGCCATAAAAGAGTTGTGGTCAAGAAACCATTAGAATTCACACCTCTCGGAACCAGGGTTCTGGACGTAGAACATGTTCAGTCTTCGCCTTTTCAGACCGCGCGGTCGAGACTGCATGTCGCATCAGTTCCTACAAGTCTACCTTGCCGAGAAGACGAGTTCGCGTCCGTCTATTCCCATCTCGAAGCTGCCATCTACGAAGGCACGGGAGCTTGTATCTACATTTCGGGTACACCTGGCACAGGAAAGACAGCTACTGTGCGAGAAGTGGTTGCTCAGCTTAATGCTTCGGTCATGGCCGACGAGCTCGACGATTTTATCTTTGTTGAGATCAACGGCATGAAAGTCACAGATCCACATCAATCCTATTCTCTGTTATGGGAGGCACTAAAGGGAGACCGTGTCAGTCCAAGTCATGCTCTAGATCTTCTTGAGAGAGAGTTCAGCCATCCAAGTCCTCGAAGAGTACCCTGTGTGGTGTTGATGGATGAACTAGACCAACTTGTGACCAAGAATCAGAGTGTCATGTATAATTTCTTCAATTGGCCTAACCTTCGACATAGCAGATTGATCGTCCTTGCTGTTGCAAACACTATGGATTTACCCGAGAGAACGCTTAGCAACAAGATCAGCAGCAGACTTGGTCTCACAAGAATCACATTTCCCGGGTACACCCACGAGCAACTTATGAGAATTATCCAGTCTCGCCTCGAAGGAGTCCCAGGGGACATAGTCGACTCCGACGCTGTCCAATTTGCCAGCCGGAAAGTCGCAGCCGTATCAGGAGATGCTCGCCGCGCCCTCGACATATGCAGGCGCGCCGTTGAACTCGCTGAATCTGATGTTCTAGGCCAAGCACCCAACACGCCTAGCAAAAGCGGGAGAGGCGATAAAGTCTCGAAATCGTTTGGAAAGGTCACTATTGCTACTATAAAAAGGGCAATCAATGAGACAACAACTAGTCCTCTGCAGCAGTATCTGCGTAGCCTACCGCTCTCTTCGAAGGTATTGCTTGCTGCTCTGCTGGCAAGGACGAGAAGGGCCGGGATCGCGGAAAGCATTTTGGGAGATGTGCTTGATGAGGCGAAGAGGATGGCGAAGATGGATACAGGGAGTAACACTATCGAATATTTGTTAAAAGATGATATGGATAGACGATCGAGTAGCTTTTCCAAGCAGCCACGCAAGATACCCAGGGTATTAGGCATGGGAACCTCGGCTATAGATCTCATGGAGGCTGGTATTGTAGGATTAGAAGCACGGAGAGCTGACCGAACGGGAAAGATACGTTTGAGTATTGGAGAAGAGGATGTCAAGCAAGCGTTCAAGGATGATCCAGAGGTCAAGAATCTTGGATTCTAGTTTGAGTAATGACATATCATACAAATTTCGTGGGCATTTCCTTTCCTTCCTACACCGTACGCCTCATATGCAATGTGCAATCCTATGGTATAATGAGTCCAGAAACTAAAACTTTTGTCTTCCTAATGTCGGTTTCCATTCCAGAGGATGCGTCTCTGGCGTAGCTTTTTCATCTTGTTTCCATACTTTGACTACAAGGCTGTTAGCTTCTGGGCCAAAGTCTGTCAGGATGAGGGTGACTTACTGGTCTTATCTGCCTCACCACAAATCAGTCGAAGACCGGTCTTATCGTATGTAGAGCTCATGATTCCTGCCTCAGCATCGAGTGAACCAGGCTGAGCAGTGGTATCCAATGCTTGGAACCTGTGACCCGACTTCCAATCCCAGAAGCTCATGGATCCATTGTCTCCGCCAGAGAACATGACATTGTCCTCGTTAACTGACAATGTATTGATGATGGAGTTATGTCCATCGAAGTTCTGCATGAATGCTCCCTCAGGACATTTCCATTGCTTGATGCTCCCAGTGCTTCCACTTGCAAAGGTAAACTCCTTGGGATGAATGGCTAACGCTCGAACACCTTTCTTGTGATGTGTCAGGACGCCCATTGTCTTTCCAGCTGCCAAGTCCCATAATCGTACAGTTGAGTCTAAGGACGAAGTAATGACTTGTGGATCAGCCTCCTGGCATTTAACATCTGAGACTGTGCCCTTGTGCCCCGAGAGAACATGAATATTGCTCCGCGTCCGCATATCCCATACTCTCGCAACACCATCACGACCTCCGGTAACCAACACATCCAAAGTCGGGTGAAGTGATAGAGTGTAAACACCGCTCAAATGTCCGTGGTAATGCCTGATAACTTTGTTCGTCTCCAAGTCCCAGCACTTGACCATTTTATCCTCACCACAGGAGAATAGATAAGGATGCCTTGGTGATACCGCAAGTCCTCGTACTGTCGAAATGTGTCCCGTAAGAGTCAACCTCAAAGATCCGGTTGCAAGGTCCCAGATCTTGATCGTCCTGTCTCCAGCTCCACTCGCAAACCATTTATTCTCTGGCTCAACAGCCAAAGCCCTCACCCAACCCAAATGACCAGAAATAACACGCATTAGCTTCCAAGGAGCATGCCATTCCGGCTTGACGTGTACAACGGTCTGCTTGCGCACCAGACTCGAAGATGGCAGATTCTTTTGCGCCGTCGGTCCATTCGCATTCGGTGGCGCTCCATTCGCGCCTCCTGACCGTCGAATAGTCAATGCTGTAGATGAGCTGCCAGATCCTTCACTCTTCGATGCCACACCCTCAATCATCTTAATCGTTCTCGCGTCTCCATCTGTAGGTTCTGGGGCAGTCTTCGCTTTCTTCCTTGAGCTGGCCGCGCTCGCAGCATTTGCTACTTTCGCAGCTAGTGCTGGCGGTAATTCTCGAACATGGTCGTATTCGGAATGTATACGTGCAGCTATCCCAAGCTTGTCTGCTGCCTCCGTAAAGTCATCTTGTTTCTCTGAATGTCCCTCCGCGAAAAGTGCTCTGGATCGTTTTGCGTTTTCTTTTATAAGCCCCTGGAGGTGCTCGATCTGTGATTCCTGGTCGTGGGCGACAACCGTGGCGGCCATTTTGGACAATGATACGAAATGGTTGAGAGATTGTGAGAACTTGAAGCTCCAAGTTTAATTTGGCAGCCTCGTCGCGATCAACTCAAAATTCGGCCCTAAGCTCGACTAGTGCCGTTTGCCTCGTCTCCACGTGATATGCCTCCCTCACCTGCATTTCTAAATATCTATGTAATGTCCTCGAAGGCACTGTCATCTTCATCTTCTACTGCTATGCCCCTGGTTCCGGATGTCTACGTCGAAATCGGTTTCATGAACCACCAGTAACTTTACCAGCCTGAGGCTTTAAGACCAGGCTCCCCAGGACTACGAGTACAATTTGAGACTTGAGATTTGTTTCCCTCTTTCTTCGGAATTTTCAAACCCTTCTCAATTATTCTCTCTCACAGTAGCCAAAATGACCACTGAAGAACCATCCAAGTTCGCTATCCACGAAGCAGCAAGAGATGGAAGAAGTAAGGATTGCCCCTCCTTGACCCCACCTCGCACATGATTTGCTGACTTTATCTCAGCAAGTATTGTGGAATCATTGTTAGCTGTACGGACCCATATTTCAAAAGAATGAACTTCGTGCTCAGTAGTTCCATAGGCAAATCCCAAACTCGCTGAACGCAAAGACGACGATGAGCGTTTGCCGATTCATTGGGCAGTTTCATACGGTCACTTGGATATCGCCATCTTGCTTGCCAATACCAAGAGCTTTGATCCTGATGTTCAAGTAAGCTTTATCTCGGGATCCATCTCCACATAATTATTGCATATGAGCTTTAACTCACATCATCTAGGATGGTTCTGGCTGGACACCCTTAATGATAGCAGCAAGTCTCAAAGACGGCGACGAGCTAGTCAACCTCCTCCTCCGAAAAGAAGCAGACGTCAACGCCAAAAGTACCTCCCCTAATCCATTTCATTTCTCCTCACTACTCCTTAAACCTTAGAACCAAAACTTACCCAACCTCTAGACTTCGCCGGCCAAACAGTTCTCCACTTCGTCGCCTCAAAGAAAAACATCGACCTCGCCAAACGCCTCTTGGACCACAAGCCACCAGCTTCGGCTCGAGTAAAAGACAAGCGCGGTCAATACGCTATCCATCGAGCTGCGGCCGTGGGATCGGTACCGATGGTGGAATTGTTGTTGAAAGCCAAGAGTCCATTGAATGCAAGTGATGTTGCTGGACAGACGCCGCTTCATCACGCTATTGCCGAAGGTCATGGTATGTTCTCCTTTCTAGCCTTTGGTGGAATTAAGAAGCGATACTGATTCCGCACAGGAGATACTGCCGTTGCGTTACTGAAAGCCGGAGCAGAGACGGATAAGAAAGATACCGATGGCTGCTTAGCTATCGACCTAGCTCCAGACTCAGCAGTCCGGAAATACATTGCAAGGCACGCAGAAGAGGAAGGCATAGAGTTATAGCTTGCAGCTGAAAAGGTGTAATATTCGAACAATCCAATACCCTATTCTTACAAGTATATTTTTTTGCAAGGCAGTCTGAAGATGAAGCGCCAAAAATGCCCAGTACCTCTGAACGCCATCGTGATATCCTCATAATGCATCCCCACAAATATTGCCTTGACCTCGCTCGGCCTTCTTCCAACCAATCCTTATGTTGTAAAGACAACAAAGGGTGTATTTTACTGTGAATGCTATGCCCGTCCACTCAACGTGATCCTCACTTAACAGTCCTCTCCACCAGTTCCCTATACATCGCCTTGATATCATCAATATCACTCTTCAATTCATCAACCATTTCACTCTTCTCCCCCAGCATCTCCAATGTCGTCTGATACCTCTCGTTCAAGTCCTTGACTTCAACTTCTAACTCGGCCACTCTGGCATCAGCTGCTCTCTTCGTCTCGACTTCTTTCATCAACGAGACGATTTCTGCCCTCGCTTCGTCGCGTTGGGCCGAGAGACGAGCGAGATCTTCTTTTGTGGCAACTTTCTCGCTCTCGAGACGACGGACAGCGGAGCTCATCCGTTCGACAAGTTGGACTGAGGGGCCTGCGCCGGCAGTAGAAACGGAGACCATATCATTAATGGTTTGGTGTGGTGATGAGGGAGAGGCGTTTTCAGTAAAGAAATCATCGTGGTCTGTATGCATTGATATGGCATCTGACTCTCCATTCGTCTTTAGTGAGTGCATTGACTCCTGTCTCTTAGGTGTGCCATTGCCAGATGTCCGAACCAGCGGCTGAGCAGATGGACGGCGGTTGAGGAAACTTGCTGTGGTAGGTGTTGGTGCCTCGTTAATAGACCGAGCTGAGGCTCGTCTGATCTGTAGGTTCTGCAGTCCAAGGAATTCTGATGTGAGGCCTCGTCGAGATGACGCCACTGGTGATTCTGCTCGACCATAGCCATACGAAGGGGTGCTTGATATATCCTCGTTCCACTTTTGTTTCTCTTCCTCAACCTTGTTCTGCACTTCTGCTTTCCATGCTTGCTTTTCCTGCTCGAATGAAGCTTTGGCCTCTATCAATGCTGCTTCTGCCTTGTCTGCTCGTTGTTGTAAGCTTTCAAGCTTCGCTTTATGCTCAGCTAATTCCTGTTGGAAACTTGGTAAGTTTGACCTGGCCTCTTCCAACTCGCCCTCATTACGCTTGGCTTTGAGAGACTGTATGATGTTAGACAAATTTGTCGTGGAGTCTCTAAAAATAACGTACCACTTCTCGTGCTTTCCGCCGGATATCAGCTTCCCTCTTGGTAGCTTCATCTCTTTCCTTCTCAAGACTTGTGGCTCTTGCTATGAGAGAAGCTTCCATCCCCTGCCAATTCTCACTTGCGACTGCGTATTGTGTCTGAAGCGTTTCAATCTGTCGTAGAAGTTTTGCTCGAGCATCACCAGTGGCTCCAGATGACACTTCTTCAGCTCTTGCTCTCATGACCTCAAGCTTGCTTTCTAGCATATGCTGCTCATTTTTCATCTCCATCTCAGCTAGTCGTGCTCTCTCAACTTCCTTCACCATCTTCTCTCTTAGATCTTTGATTTGCGCTTGACCTCTATCTGCGACCAAGTTCTTCTCGATCTTGAGGTTTGCAATATCATCTTGCAGCTCTGCGCATCTTTTCCGCTCAACCTCAAGCTCTTCCCTTGCAGACTTAACCTCGGCGGAATTTTGCTGTGCAACAGCTTCTTCCAGTTGAAGCTTGAGATTCGCAATGGTAGCATCCTTTGAGTCATTCTCTGACCTAAGAGCCTGGATGTCCTTCTCAAGTTTCGATACTGCTCTTTGGCTCTCACTTAACCGCTTTTCTGTGGTCTCAGACCTCTTCAAACGTTCCGTGACAGTAGCGACATCCTTTTCAGCTTTTTCCTGCTTCTTCTTTATTTCTGCAACCTCCTTGCCGTCCTCTTGGATCTTTGCTCTTAACTTCTTAATAGTGGTGAGATGTGCTAGCTCTTTCTTAGACAGCTTCTGACCTTCTTCCATCAACAAAGCAATCTGTTCGTCCTTGTCTGCCAGCTTCTTATCCATACTACCACTTGGAGCCGCTCCGCTAGCCTTTCGTGCTGCTTCGGCACTTTCCTTTGCAAGGTATTGTAGTTTGGATTGGAGAGCGTCTATTCGTTCAATATAGCCATGTGTCTCCTCCTGTCTTTGTAGCTCAGATGTCTCATAATCGGCGTGTATCTGCTTCAATTGAGCTTCGTATTCCGCGGGGGTTTTGGTTGCCGGTCCAGCATCTGGAAGATCAATTGAGGGTATGTCCATAGATGACCGAGGGGGGGTTGGTCTCGACACATCTAGAGAGTCTCGAGGTACGCTTGAGCGGATGGATTCTCCTGATGGTCGCGGTAGGCTCTCAATATCTGATTTTGCGACAGCTCCACCAAGGTCTTCTTGCATCGCGACTGAAGGTGGGACATCTAAACTCGCCGTCCTTGATCCGCCAGTAGAAGCCCCATCTTGACTTACAGCATCCTCCTTTGCCAGGTCTGTATGGGATGGAGGGACAACTGCTCCAACATCATCCTTCTCATCAGCAGCAGGTGCAACTTCAATGCTTGCTCTTGGACTGCCGTTTGTTGGCACTGGACTTCCTGTCCGCGAAGGCACCCCGGAGGACAATGCCAGAGAGTCTGGTCTTTCACTGGACTTTTTCGCATTCTTTGCCGCAACTGCTCTTGCCAATCGCTCCGCTAGCCGATCGTTTGTCCTGTTACTTGTAGAAGCTGTCCGAGAGGGGACTACATGGGGAATGTATTAGCAGGTCTCCAGATTCAAGACTCGAGAATCATAATCACCTTCGGCCTTGGTAGCTGGTGGTGGGGAAAGTGACCTTGCAGCTGCAGCAGCTTGCTCTCCCTCGACCCCTTCAGCTAGCAAATTGTCCAACCTGGACTCTACTCCAGCAACAGCCTGCTGGAAATATGATCCCCATTTCGAACCTCCTTTCTGCGGAGCCGCCATTGTTCCAACCCCGCCAGATCTCCTGCAAGGAATCGCGTCGGGTGGTTTGGTGCCTGATCATCGATCACATGTAGTTGGAAGCCATGAGGAGATATTGCGCCGGCGTTAAATCGAGTATATCAATCTTGCGATCTGTGTAGAAGCTGCAGATCATAGGACTATCTGTTGTGAATGTCGCCTAAATTCTTCCAGGAAGCGGCGCAGTCGAAGGGCAGAGTACGAAGTGGAAGTGTACAAGCCATTGCGTGTCTTTAACATTTCTGGAGATTCGCACTAACACTGCGGATCCCTGCCAACCACTCCCGCGGTAGCCAAGGCTATGCCGCAGCTAACGAGGCTGGCTATATTGTCTTCATCTGTTTGGAAATACTTCAACAGTGTTACCTTCGGTTATATACTATCTAGAATCATTCTCTCGTTGTTGTATGTACTCATCCAGGGCACATTCTCTCTCACATGTTCGGAAGTACCTCATCCATTCTTGCATGGTCGAGTTTCATATCGTATGCAACAGTCTCTCGAGTTTATGAAAGTCGTCTATGGTTATTAGAGAAAAAAACGCTATGCTTCACAAGGTCTACCTCTTTTCGCTTATGACAATTACGCAAGGGTATCATAAAGCCAATCCTCCCAAAGTCTATCCATATCAAATCTAAACCGATTTCCTCTCTTCGCTGGCGTGCCCATTCGAGCGAAGCTTCTTGTTGTAGCTTCCATTTCTTACATCTGGTCGAGGTATGACTTCGGGAAGAGAAAGGAAGTAGCTTGGCCAATTCAAGACGTACTCATCTTGTCGTTCGTTCAAGCAGTGTCGTAGCCAGATTGCCCAGACAATATAAAAGTAGGAGCCCATGCCTGTCATGATATGCCTACAACACGTTAGACTAGAATTTAGTAATGGGGATCCGTATTTGACTTACCACCAGCCGTGTCCTTCCAGCAGAATTCCCCATGGCAGTCCTACATTGTGTCTCCAAACTCTAATCTTGGAACAATATTGGTTGTCCAATGCCCATATACCGAATCCCCCAAGAAAAATTGACAGTCCAAGCCCAACCATAATCCACATCTCCTTGATAATCTCTCTGTCCCGTTGTTCATTCGCTAGGCGCTCCGAATTTGAGATCTGGTCTGAGCCAGCTTTCGGTGGTACCGTTCTCCATTTCTCTCTCAACGATGGTCGAATGTTTACTTCCATCACATACATACTTCGGAAAACAACTGTCGCCGTTATGATCGCAAATGCATTCTGGTGAAAGACTGGATCTTGGAGGTAGTGATAGTAGAGCTTGTCATCGTTAGAACTACAGAATTACTTGTATCAATGCATGCACTTACTGTTATAAAGACTGCCAGGGATAGCAAACTACCACCCAGTATCGCACGGACAGGTCCAGATTTGGAGAATGAGAAGGTTGCATAGCACATCAAGCATGCCGTGTATATCATGGAAAGTTCATCAACCAATTGCATAGGATCTGAGCAAGTTAGGCCATGCTGTTCAGCAGATACCAGATAGCTTACACTTCAAGGTGGTATGGAACCAGAAACTGCCTGATCCAACGAGCAAGTATCCAACAAAAGCAACGACGAAGATACTGTCGTGGTCATATCTAAGACAGTTTCGCACCCCCTTCAATCCTAGGTAGATGAAGAGCAGATTGGTGAGAGTGTTGACAATTTCTGCACTGTAGATCGTCGCATAATAATCCTCTATTTGTAGGTCAGATCTGGAAACGGATCGCTCGGAACGATAGTCTCGAAATACCTTCACACCACTATAGCATTGGAGTCAGTAGGATTTCGCCTGAAAAGTGATGGAAGTAAGAATTGGATGCGCCGAGAGCGGAGGTGCTTCGGGGGGAGGAGGACCACGGCCGGAAAGCCCTTACATTTATGGTCGACGTGACTGGATGCCAGAATCCCTCCTCGGGCCTTGGTTGAGGATACTTGATATGAGGTAGAGAGAAACCCATCTTGGCACGCAGAATTATGGCCCAGCTGGAAAAAATGTAGAAATACGAGGCCGACCCAGACTCCCGATAATATCTGCAACGGAGAGCAGGAATGCCGGACGTTACGCTTAAGAACGTGGATATCTTTCTGTGCTTCGGCGGGGCTCAGAAGATATTGGTAAACGCCAGAGATCAGGCACATAACTTTCAGGAAGGAAAGAGCTTTGTACTTAAAAGAATGTGTTCGAGTTGACTGCTTGCTGAGGGAGTGATCCCTGTGGGAAGTGCCGTCATGCAGGACAGCCGGCTCCTGCGGAAGCTAGACGTTACCACTCCTGCCTCCCAGAAGCGTCCGTCCCGAGTCCCGAAAGATAGCTTGTCTGCGGTGGCCGGGCATAACAGATACTCTGTTCCAGCATGACTCGTCATTCCATATAACCAGAACTTCCTTGAAGTTGTGGTGATACTGTTGTACTCATGATGGCGACATGGGATTCCCTCGTGCTGGAAAAGAAAAGGCAGATCTTAAGCACATGCCAACGTTGAACCGGAGGTCGACACCGGCATTTTCAAGCCAATCACCGTTGCAGATACTAACCTTACGATACCCGTACGAGTTGTGATCAACTGGTTGTCATCCGGTTTCCTGATGGGATGGGACCCTCGCATTAGCCCGAACCCGAGGGCCACAATCGTTATCCATCGATAAGACTTCTTATCATAATGCCGAGGCGCCTCACCTGACGCCGAAAACCTTCTTTCTCCAGCTTGGGCGACGAGACCATCGCGCTTCCCTTGAACACCTTCAGCCTCGACAGAGCTTTGGTCGACCGGTCTATCTACCACCGCCAATATGTCAATATCAAATGAGGCATTACAAAAGGTAAATTTCGGCCCGAAATCACTCTCTACTTGCCCATCTTTCGCCCCAGCATAGTTACACCTCTTAAAGAGTGACACTGACTGAAAGGTTCAGCTTGTCCAAGAGATCGAGAGTCAGGCGATCCAGTCTCAACAACAGATCGGTCTGGTCAAGTCCTCCATAGCAGTCAAGACACGAGAGATACGTATGCTTGAACTGACCGCAAAAGAGGTCTCAGAACTGCCATCTGGTACCAACATCTATGAAGGCGTGGGCAAAATGTGAGTCTTTCTAGCTTTCATGATTCGAGTTCCACATTCCTGTCATTGGGCACATGTCATGCCCAATAAATGGTCACGGGACAACAATATTCACATCTAGCAGGTTCGTTTTCAGCCCTACAGCTGAGGTCGACAAGAGGTTGACTACTGAGACATCAGACCTCAAATCGGATATCAAGAATCTCGAGAAGAAACTTCAGTACCTGGAGACTACGCATAAGAATAGTCGAGAGCACATCGATCAGATCTTCAATAGCGGAGGACGCGCATGACCACATCTGCTTGAAGGATTTGGCTGAAGCCAAAAGCATGGCGATCTGGGTGAAATTGACCCATTTGAAGGATCTGGAAAAGCAGCGAGGATGGACGCCAAAATTAGAAAGCGACGGATGTTTTCGACGTGATCCATCCATGTTTACGCCATGGGGGCTGAGGAATTTACTCGCAGGGATAGAGTCAACTCAGCTGCCAGCTACTTTGTGCAACGAGCAGAGACGCCCCAGAATCGAAGAGCATTCATGAAGTGGCAAAGACTGGGCGATATCAAGTAGCCTCATGATCTGTCTCCTCCTTTCCTTCGGCAGAAATCGGGTCTCGTGATGACTCCTACTTCAACTTTCCACCCCTTTCATCATCCATAGGGCTGCAGGCAGCCTCTTTATGCAATGAAACTAGATGCTAGGCAGAGAGAGTTCTCTCTTCGCTTCAACCTGTTTCGGGTTTACTTTTCAAGCTTCAAAATCTATCCCAGTCCTCTGTTGATTGGACGGCCAATTCGACTTGGGCTTCGCAGACCCGAGAAGGCTTTCTACCTGGATATACAAATTATAACATGTTAGTTATAACGTGTTTATTACTTGATCATTCTCAAAGCATAGTATCAAACCTCATTTGGCAAGAGGATTGAAGAAGACCTGGACTCAGTCGTGGTTATACAGCGCTCTTCTTGCACTCGTTTTTCGTAAACCTATCTCTCAAAATACTTTTATGTCAACTGTCAACCACTACCCTACCAAGTGTCACACATAGCCATCCTATAAAAGTTGATGATACAATGTGATGCCACGACTATGCTGACAGCTAGACATTCAAAGATCGGCATCGCTTTAGGGCTGACGCTGACTCCCAACATTGACATAAAGTTTGAACATTTCAGCTCCTCTTCCCAAGGTTCCTCGTCCTTCAACATCATTTTCATTTCTTGCAATCACAGCTTGAAGGATTGAAACCCACGGATCTCGCAGTCTTTGCCTTCGATTTAGCAAGTTTGAGAACATTATTGCCATCATGACTGACTACGAGAAGTACCCCGAGCTGTTTGAGGAGGATCACCAGCTCGATCCGCGGTCTCGAAAACGAACAGTACCAATGAAAGTCATGAACCTAAGCATGGTACGAACCGGAACAACCTGTAAGTCATAGACCCTCCAAGTCCCGAGCCATTATTGACATTTACCAGCACTGCAACACGCACTGGAACTTCTAGGTGTCGAACCATTTGCCCATGGCTTCACGATTTACAACCAAAGCCGTGACCTCATAATGTGGCAACAAGGCATGCGCGCCAAATGGTGGCCCTCACCCGATAGTACTCCTTTCGGAAGACAAGAGTTCGACAATCTCCTCGGTCAATACGAAGGACTCTCCGACTGGCCCTGTATCGCCTTCTCGGAGGAAATGATCAAAGCATACCCAGAAGCCAAAGTCATCCTCGTAGAAAGAGAGATCGAGTCTTGGTTCAAGTCCTTCCAGATTACCGTCTCAAGTAATGTGTTTTGGCCCGTGATGCACGGTATTGCGATGCTGGATTATCATTATCTTGGGCAGTTTCAAATTATGACTAGATTGATGGTAAAAGGGTGGTTTAAGGCAGAGAATCAGGAGGATCTAGAAGAGAATGCGAGGCGGACGTATCAAGAGCACTACGATAATGTCAAGAAGTGGTGTCCGAAAGAGAGGTTGTTGGTCTTCGATTTGAAGGAGGGGTGGGGACCTCTGTGTGCGTTTTTGGATGTCCCGGTTCCAGATGTTCCTTTTCCGCGGGTTAATGATGCGGAGGAGTTGCAGAAGAGAATTAATGTTGTATTGGGAGTCTCGGCAAGGAGAGTTTTGAAGAAGGCAGCGCTGGGGTTTGGTGTGATAGCAGCTGGTGCTTTGGCATGGTATCTGCAAAGCTCTTGAGGTCAAGATCTTCTCTCAGGTTAGGAGTCAGTTGCGCTGCCTCGTTTGAGATTTAGGCGATTTCTGATTTTGATGCTCGAGATCTCGCAGTCATTGGCTTCTCATGAGCCAACACATCATCGTAGTGGGCGCCTAGTTGAGGAGGACTCTTATGAGATGCAGAGATAGTTGTGTATCAAAGTAGGCGATGATCTTCGGACTCAGGGCGTCTCGCGCTTGACTTCGAAGAAGATCCATATGTAACAACATGTTGGACAGTGGATTGACTGAAACGCATCTTTAACCGACGTCAAGGTTGGAAGTCGCCTCCAGACAGTAACATTTAGTCGAGACTTTGACTGATATAGAATTACTATCCGAGTGTCGGTAGCGAAGGAAGTCGTGTACTACTTTCTATCAATGAGCTCTGCAAAAGGAGATTGTACCAGACTCATCTGAAACATTACCAAGCGACTCTTATTCTACTTTGGTCTGTGAAACATCTCCCAGATATCCAACAGACGCTTTGCAAAACTTTAATGGGGGAGCAGTTTCCTCTTTCGGTCGAAGTCAAATGTAAGCACTTCTGCAAGAATAGATTACCTTCTCTGTCCAAAAACTTGGCCATAGATTCAAAACATTCCCGCCACCTGCACCCAGTAAGGTTTGCAACTCTTACCTCCATTGACACGCAGACAGACCGATGCACCTCTACGGCACAGTAAGCCGGACATTGGGGGCCGAATCGTCGACCCCTACCGCCACTCCAACCACCACTAATGTGATCACATCATAGAAATCCGTCTTGAAGCAGCGAGATTCTAATTTCATGCGGCCCGCTCCTTGAGCGTATCGCTCCTTGTCCGTTTTCCTGACCGGATCCAAAACTCCAACATCAACTTCAAACGCGTTCTCGCGGTTGTACAGAGGCACAGCATTCGGCAGAGCCATCTCGCCTACAGTAGCTCGACACGACGATGTCGAGATAGGGATTTTTTCCAGCGCAAGAGCTTGGGACCCACGATGCTCCAACCCGTCAAATATTGCCAGCGGTCTGATTGGCCTTGAGATGTTCTCATTACGAGGATGCAGCTAATGCTGCAGTAGTGATGTCCGAACGGCTGCCAACTTCGAATTTTCCCCACCCTCTTCTTGCTGAGGAGGGGTCAAGGCCAAGGTTCGCGAAATGCTTTTTCGAGGAATGCACCGCGGTTCTTTAGGGCTGACACACCAAAATAAACATCGGTCGTCCCAGCCGCATGTCCTTGTCCACAAAACCTGGCCGGGCTGTTCAGCTCCAAGCATGACCACCGAATCGTCCTGTGGCGGCGGCATCGGCCAAGAATCTGGCTTGTTGGACCTCCTTGGTGAGACTGAAGACCACCACCCTGGCCTGAGCTGGGAGCCAGTGGCTGGTCTTGTGCTCTGGCCACAGGGCAGCGATGCGATGCCGGTCTGGTGGGATACAGTAGCCCGTTGACCCTTCAGTAGTCTCACTTAAAGCATTCCATCCTGCTGACACCGACATTCTGCTTCCTTCTTCTGCTTTTTCTTTCTCATTACGACTGTTCTTTCTGCACTGCGATCTCGACTCTTCTCACCTTGTCGCATTCAAGTGAGGATATAATTTCTGCTTTTACCTTATTCTTATCGCAATCGCATATTCAAGCCGGGTCCTCCCAGCCACGGAAGCGGGGTCCTACAGCCCTACAGCTACAGCCTTGATTTCTACGCCTGGCGACACCGAATTATTGGCCAGCCCTATATCATCGAGGCGCGAGATCTTCATTCGGGATTAGATCGAAGCTTCGTCAAAATGGCTTACAGAAGATATGATGACCGAGACCTCTACGACGAAGAAGACGAACTCGACATCCGAGTCCGAAGAGGTCGAGCTTCCCCTCAACCAGCAATCTACCCCGAACACCGTTATCGTGCTACCCCTCGTTATGATGTCGGGGCCTCATATCTCGATCCAAGAGTCAGCGGCGTGAGCACAGTTCACAGAAGCAGATCCACGTCTCGTCGACGACCTCTCACTCCTTCTCCCCCAGCACCAGCTGCACCTATTGTCATCAATAACGTCTATAACGACTATGAAGACGACGATTACCTAGCACTCTCTCCTCGTCGCAGCCACCATGGCCACTCTCACTCCCGTGAACGTGCAGCCAGCTCGTCCCGTGACCGGAGAGACGAGTGGGAGATTGAGCGCATGAAGCGTGAACTGAATGAGGTGAAATACGACCGTAAGCGCGATGACTACGAAGTCGAAAAAGCACGTCGCGAACTCGAAGCGTACCGTATCGCACACAGTCGAGATGAGTATGAGCAGGAGAAGACAAGGAGGGAGCTGGAGGCCTATAGACATGCTAGGGAGCGAGATGATTATGAACAGGACAGAATAAGGAGGGAGTTGGAGGCTTATAGGGTCGCACACACCAGAGATGAGTATGAGAAAGAGAAGGCGAAGAGGGAGATTGAGCTTTATCGTTTGGAGAAGGAGAGGTTGGACGAAGAGAAGAGGATTAAGAAGCAGATCTCTCAGACTAAGGAGGACATGGAGCTTGAGGCGGCAAAGAGGGAGCTGAGAGCTTATAAGGACGCCAAAGAGCGTGAAGAGGAGGAGAAGAGGATCAAGAAGGAGATGGAGATGAAGAGGATCTTGGAAGAGAAGAAAGCCGCAGATGAAAAGGCACGCCTGAAGAAGGAAGCCGAAGCCGCGATCGAGAAGTATAAGATTGAGATGGCGGAGAAGGCGGCAAAGGAGAAGAAAGAGAAGGAGGAGAGGGAGAAGGAGTATCAGAAACGGATGGAGGAGGACTTGCGCAAATCTGGCATGGACGAACGACAAATCGCAGTCGTGCTCAAGAAGGATAAGGGTGTTGATCCAAACCGTCCAACCTACACCAGAATGTCCCGACGCCATCTGTCTATCGAGACCTTGAACAAATATAGGATTGATTATGAGTTCGATCAGGTAAGAAATGCTTCAACGTATCCAAGAGCAAAGACTAACCCAATACAGGATCCTGATTACATCTTAATTAAACGCTGGGTACCCGAGTATGAGCAGGACTTCCTCTGGTCTCATACTCGAGAGATCCGAGAACGCAGGAGAGTAGAACCCATCCTGATGATCGAGGAACGAAAGAAGTCAAGGCACAAGCACCACGATGATGAACTTCAGCTGGTCATTGAGAAGAAGAAGAAGCATGAGCGAAAGCCTTCTCCTTCTCCAATCCTGTCATGGGTCGCTGGAACTAGCAGACATTGATCTCGTTTCTCAGAGTTGGAATGGAAAAGATGGAAGACGGAAGATTGTAGCCAGGAGTTATCTGCGGATTTTGGAGGCTTGGAATGCCTTTTTATGCCTTTATGAACTGAATACCCACTCAATGAAGAATTGGAATTAACCTCTCTCTGCTCTTTTTGTGACGACTCTTGAACAGTAACAGTGAGACTACTAGTTGGACAGGTGAAGGTCACTCGACCCATATACAATCTATAATGGAGTGGTATCTTATTTGCAAGCTGAAAGTGGTCATATACAAGAAGTCATACAGCATGCGCTTGACCCAACGCAATCTCAGCTCTTCTTACAAGCTCTTCATACACGGTCCAAGCCAAAGCCGAGCTGATAGCCTTGCGACCCATCCTCAATCCCAAGCCGTCAAAGAGAGATTTGAAGCCATCTTGCTGTATCATCTTCTTTCCAGCGTGTAGCATGTTGTGATACTGTTTTGGTTGTAATTGTATCCGAGTTTTGATCGCATCGAATGGATTCGTTATGGCTGTTGCCAACCCGGCCGCTAATACTCCAGAGCCAAAATTAATGGATGCTGATGCAGAACCGGTCATTTTAACGTGTCCCTCGCCTGGTACAGGTAGTTTTTGTGATATCAGACTGAGGCGCTTCTTGAGCTGTTCGTAGAAAAGGACGTAAAGTCCTGCGTATGGTGCATCTCTGGCGGCTGTAGCTCCAAATCCCGAGAAGAACCCTTTTAGGCCCTCTGTCTTCAATATATCCTTGCCAGCTCCAACGATTGATTTATATGCGTAGAAGTTCGACTCATATCTGACCTTGATCACAGTCATAGGCATCAATATAAACCCTGCGCCAGTCCTTGCTATTGCTCCCGTAGTCAAGTTTGCGAGGTTCGATAGCTTCGGGAGAGAGGAAGAATGGCTTTCCAAAGCATTTTTGTCTATGGCTCCGATGGATGCCAGGAGGTTCGAACGCGCAACATTTCGTCGCAAGGTATTCAGAGTCGTGAAGTATATGGCAGATCCAAATCCGGTCCGTAAAGCTGAGGGGAGTGTACCTCGCCAGAAGGATGTTATTGAGGTCGAGGATTTCGAGATTTCGCGAATGGTAGCCAGCAAGGAACTATGTCCAGATTGTTGGACTCGTGTTTTCAGCAGATCTGCTGGCTGCAGTAGGACCGCAGAGAGTACGCCAGACCCCAGACCAGCTGCGAAGTGGAATGCTTGAAGTTGTTAGTAATTGCTGCAGTCGCGATGGAAGAGCTTACAAGTTGACGATTTCCCAGCTTGACGGCCATTGGACATTTCGACTTTTTCTCACAGCGGCATAGTGTGAGAAAGAAGCTCGAACACTCCGAGGGCTATGGCAGATTCATATTGCCGTGTGTTGACGCTGCTTATTATGATTACTGAAGGGTTCGAAAAAAGATTCCTCGACGACCCGATAGGTCGGAAAGTCATTTCGTCACCGAGCATGTGGGATTTCACCGTGCACGTTCAGACGACTCAACGGCAGCCCGTATTACTTTGCTGGAAAACGGACAAATTCAATCGCAGCTAGTTTCCAGAATTAAGAGGATATTATGATTACAAAGTTTCAGTACGAACCGAGTCTCTCTTACCAAAGTTGGTGACCGGAAGAGCTTGTGTGGGTCTCGAGAATAGTAAAGCGTCTTTCCCTCCCACGTATTCAAGCCGGCCTTGTGCATCACAGAAGTTATTTTTCGATTTTCTCGATTTTCTCGAAATTGTGCCAAGATCGCCTTGTCTTGAGTTGGGTGGGGTCTGACAAAGCTTCAGATCTCTTTGACATTCACCCTAAGCTTTTATGATCATAAGCTTATACTGAAAGCTACCCCCACTATGGCGATAGCAGTGAGCATCTCTCTTTTAGAGTTTCTGATTTCGTGCTGAGTTTTGTAGGCCATAGGTCAGTTATGCTCGACGGCTAGCATAAGCCATAACCTTGCTCTTTGTCAAGTGCTTGTTAAGAAGGCAGTTGCTGCTGGAGCAAAGGTACGTTACAACATGCACCAGTCTTGCAAGTTTGATCTCACGAGTGTACAGGCACTGTTCTTGCCCGAAGCGACGGTAAGACTGTCTCCTTTTTTGTAACCGAGCTGAAAAACCCATTGCTCTGCAATAAAAATCTTCAAGTGAAGAATCATAGGTATATGGTCGACTATTGAGGGTACAGTTAAGACAATAATATACGAGACCTTCCTTACAAGACTGCAAGCATGTGTGTCTTCAATGCTCTTAGCAGCCAAAAATCCTCCCAGCTTTTTGGTTCTGAGCCCACCTATAGGACTTTCTTCTACTAACAGAGCTCAGGATTATATAGCACTCAATGCTCAAGAATCCATCTCCCTTGCTCAACCTATGGAGACGAGTCCATTCGTCCTTGGTCTACGAAAAGCAGCAAAAGACTCTAACCTGGCAATAAACGTCGGTATTCACGTTTCTATGAGCAATGGAAAGCTTGCAAATAGAACTTGCTGGATCAACGAAAAAGGAGACATAGAATCATACTATGACAAACTGCATCTATTTGACTATGGTGCCTTACGAGAAAGCAACAGCGTTGAGGGCGGAAAGACAATCGTACCTCCTGTTAGCACCGTTGTTGGTCGAGTTGGGTTGATGATATGCTTTGATGTAAGCAACTATTGTCCACTGTCGTGAGTACATGATTAACTTTCAAACAGCTTCGATTCCCCGAGATCAGTCTAGCACTCAAGCGTCAAGATGCTCAAATCATAACCTACCCCTCAGCATTCACCGTCAAAACCGGTCAAGCACATTGGGAAACATTACTCAAATCAAGAGCCATAGAAACCCAAGCTTATGTTGTTGCTGCCGCTCAGGTTGGGGCACATAACGAGAAGAGAACCAGCCATGGCCATTCCATGGTCGTCGATCCTTGGGGGAAGGTCTTGCTTGATATGACTGGAGAAGGCACTGAGGCTGAGATTGGAGTTGTGGATATTGATCTTGAGTATAGGGAGAAGATAAAGAGCGAGATGCCATTGTTAAGGAGAACGTAAGTCTGATTGTTGTTACTTGGATGCTTGTAATTGACATCATGATTCCAGTGACGTGTACCCGGAAATATGAGATGGGAACTTGTTAGGCGGACAATTTTCCTCGAGTGGCCGAGTCTCGAAGCCATATTGCAACTTGCCAGAAGGGCGAATATCCGTGATAAATAAGGACAGACTTTGACGTCCACACAGACCATTCTCAACATCCGAGACGTTCAGGCAACTGAACAGCGCTATGGGAAGATGCATCCGATATCAGATTTGGTGCTTTGGGCAATACATATATACAATTGTACTTTTCCATCCGAACACCTACCATGCTATTAGTTGATCATAGCCACTCTTACTGCTTGTTGAATGCAAATCCCCTGGTATCCACAAACCACTCCATTGGTTGGAACTCATGACAAAATTGTACGTCACTTCATACTCTGCCTCTCCCAAAACCTCAATCAGAGTTCAAAGCTCCTTCTTCACGCTGTTGTCACTCTTCCCACTCTTGCGTGCTCTCTCCCGCTTCGCATAGATCTCGGCGGTGAATGGGTCCTCGAATTGCAGTGCGATCAAGTAGACAATCAGGACCTCAGCCGTCAACAGAATGCCGGCAGGCTTTCCATACCAAAGAGCTGATCCGAGAAAGGTCATCGTAGAGCCATAATACATGGGCGAACCAGTGACGTTGAATGGAAATCCGGTCACAATATCATCCATCAGGATGCCAAAGTAGTCACCAAGGTATGTGCCAGTAACACCGAGAGCCCACATCGAAGAAACGACCAGTATGTTGCCTGCGGCCATAAGAGCATATGCTATGTAGGTCGCTGCGGCGCCTTGAAGGAGAGGGTGGGTAGGTTGGTCGTGAAGAGCGCGTTCGTAGAGGAAATCGCGGAATATTCCAAGAGAGAAAATCGTCACGGCGAGGCCATAGCATGCTCTAAGAGAATTCCCGCCCGCGAGCTTTGTGAGAAGTTTGTTGTGGTATTCTGAGGGGTTTATTAGAACGAAGGGAAGGCAGAAGTGCTTTCAGAGCTACCTTGGCGGGCGGCAGTACTACAGCCAGTCAGCCATGATCGTTAACATCAGAAAGTTGGTGCTCACTTCCAGAATATCGGATTGAACGCAATTGATGCAACAGCGACTATGAGACTAAATGAGCTTCTCCTCATCAGCAGCTGCGGGGCCGACATACCAGCAAGGCTTTTCTGGTCAAAGTCTACAAGACCTTTGTTAGACCCCAGGAAACTCGTCATGATGCCGTTGAGTTGAGGTACAGCTTCAGGGAGGAAGTCTGGGTGGTTGCAAAAGCAGGTGTGTGGATCTTGTGTTGGCCAAGTTGCTTCCCCACGTCTAGAAATTGATTTGGTGGATCAACCAATCATGAGCCAATGACGTCGAACCGAAGCCCAAACCTGGGGAGAGCTTTAAACTTTGTGTCAATCAAAATTCACAGTTCAGGTCCAGACATTTTGATGTTCAGAGAAGCCTTTGGATTCTCTCATGGTCTACTTGAAGTAGAGATGACTGATAATAGACCAACGCCCCTTTACCCTGGATATTCGATACGCCAATGACCCCGCCATACCTAAGTGAAGAGAAACTCTATTGCCGTCGTGTCCTAGTCTTCTTAGCTGTCGTCGCAGCATCTTCTTCTTCTTCATCCTGGCCCTTCTTGAGGTCTTCATCCAGTCCCCATTCTTCCTTGTCATACCAATCTTCACCATCCGACATATCCCTGATGTGAGCTTCTGCTTTCGCCCATTTCATGACAAGTTTGCGATATCGATCGGCCTTCAGCAAGCCCTCATAAACATTTTCAGCACCACGAACCACCTCCTCCTGCTTCTGTATGTATAGCTGCAGTAGCCGTCGTGTCTCGTCCGCTTCATGTTGGGGCAGACCCAGATTGCGATCAGGATGAGATGATGCGGGTGCAAGAAAGTAAGGATGTACATAAAGTTCACTCCCGGCTTCAGGTGTTATAGACCTCGTTCTGCTTGCCGCTGTGTGGTCTGAAGCTGCCTGTGCCTGGGCTCGAGTCCGCATGCGTGTCGGAACTGGATGGTCTTCCTGATCCTCCAAACCTTCAATTTCCATCGCGTCACCGTCCGCATTACCTGCCTGGCTATTCACAATGTCTTCCGAGGCTTTCGTCGCGGGTTCGTCCTGGGCTATCTCTTTACTGGCCAGGGAATCGTCCACCTCCATAGTCCGGCGCAGTTCTGTTGGATGATCCATTTTTGAAGTGCTCAAGCTTACCAAAGAGCCCAGGGGACTCATTTTTCCATTGGATGAGGAGTTCTGCTGTTCCGGCCTTGTTGCCTCTCCAGCAGATGCCATCTGGACGTCCCCATCTGTGCTCTGCTTGCCATTCGAGGCTTTGGATCCCTCTGCGACAAGACCCCCAGAATGAGCCTCCACGGCCGCCATCCTTATCGCTGGATCTGGATCATCCGAAGCTATTGTCCCAGTAGACCCATGGTCGCCCTCGTCACGCACAATGCCCATGAGCAAATTATGACCCGGATCTCGCTCATCTAGAAACAGGGAGAGGTCGCTCTCAGTTTCCATACTCTCGCAAGGTATCCATGTATTGTCGCCGCTGAGTCTTGTGAGTAGGTGTTTTATTCTCCAAAGAGATGCCTGTTCCTTCTGTAACATGTCGCCCGCATGGTTTGTGAGCTCTGTGAGAGTTTTCGAGGTGAACGGTTTTGATAAAGTTGGATGGTCTGGTAGATCGGAAGCTGCAGTGAGGGGTGCGAGCAAATCTAATGAGCATCAGCTACATCATCAAACCTACTTAGAAAGTACTAACTCTCAATTTTGATATCTGCGTATGGGTCGAATTCTGCGGCAGTGGCCCTTGCAGCTTGTGCTGCTTCACTCTCGTCGTCGCTTGCAATTTCGGATCCATCTTCGTCAACTAAGACTGGGTTATTGCTTATTATATCGCGCTGATAGCCAGCATGTTCAACCGTCTGTGGTCGACGTCAGTCGTGTATGGAGAGCGACAGCCAGAAACACCCACCCTCTTGTAGACATTTGGTCCTGATGGAGGCGCCAATTGCCCTTCATGGACGAATCTTGCTCGCTTCCGTAATTTGTTCCCTCGGTTGGTGAGCTGCTCGATAGAACTGTCCGAATCCGAATCGTAGGCTTTCCTCTTGAGAGCCTTCTTTAAGCCCACAATAGCTTGGAAGATATCAGCTTGTGACATGGTCACTGTTCGAAAGTCTTTATATCGAGTCGTATGGGCCGGGAGGTATATTCGGCCGCTTGCTATGGTCTTCGTATCTGCAAATGTCCGCTGAGGGGTTCGCGGAGCAGGAAGTATTCGAAAAGCTGGCGGAGGAGTCAACGAATGGAAGGCTGCAGAGATATCAAGTTTCTGGCAATCCCACTCTCATATGCCCAGGCAGATTGCGAGTCGGAGAGCTCTGGAGGACGGGGTAGCTTAAGAAGGTGATGTGCGAAGGTCTTGATGTTGATGTTTGGAGCGACAATAGTTCGCAGGTGGCTGCGCAAGGCTGAGGCTAGCCAGAACAGGACGCACTAGTATTTTGAGATGTGAATCGACATTATACAAACAAGCACAAGTTTGGATCCAACACCGATATGCGAGACGGCAGATACCAGCTTCTAGGGCCACCTTTACAAGTCCTTGTGTCAAACTGCTAGCACTCGAAGCTCGATCAGTACCCAGCCCACGAATGTGTCAAATGCCCTAGTAACCGCCAGCCTTTGCTTATGGAGACTCCAGGTCTGCAACGCCATGGACGGATATGCGCCGGCCTATGTGGCTCATAATCTTCCTCTTTTAGTAGTATCTGGCTTAGCTCATTCGGAAGAGCGTACGGTACTCTCGGTCGGTGGCCCTCGAATCACTTCCGAAATACCTGCCGTGGAATCAGAAGATGCTGTGGTTCTACGGAGACACTTCAAGGAAAATGATGGTTCGGATCTGGCTTGGAACTCTCGGGGATACAGTGGAAGGAACAAATTCAAAGTGAAGATTGTTGGAAGGGTAGCTCAAGCAGATTAACCGTTTTAATATGCCAGTCACTGAAGCTCGATAGGATTATACCTTGCCAGTTCGCGACGCCAAATTTCCCCCTTCTCAACCAACAAGTCCGGTATCAAAGCACGTATTACATTCCGTTCTCTCTCCTCTAAGTCCAGGCTCATCGGTATTTCCTGATGGGTTGATTGACTCGAGCTGGATAGAGAAGCATCAGGAGCATGTTCCGAGTGCCTATGTCTCGTTTTACACATTTACATCTGACTCGACGCTATCGACACTGAATGACAACAAACTGAAGACCGATATAAATAGCATCAAAAGCATATTGAGTCAGTCTGGTTACAAAACTCGCCTCATAGTTGCTCTTCTTAGCGAGAAATCTATCGTGCAGTCTCCAGATGTTGAAGATCGTCTTGCCAATATTCGTAAAGGAACCGGTCTCGATGCCAAAACTTCTTTCTTCTTCCTACCGCCTCAAAGTTCTCCGGTTGAGCTGAAGGCGTTTGTTGAAACGATTCTCTCAACGATATATCCCGTGTGCATCGAATATTATCGAGATCTCAGCAAGCATTCGAGGAGGAAACGAAATAGGGGTGTTGTTCCCCCTCCAACTGCTCCCCCAACTTCAGGGACATCCCAGACGTTGTCAAGTCACGGCTGGAACGTTCGCTATGACTTTAAGCTGGGTGTCTTTGCCGAGTTCAGGCAGGAAATGGATTCTGCTGTACGCTCTTACGAAAGTGGATATGAAGTGCTTCTGGGTCCGGATGTTCTAGAGGCAATAGCGAGCTGGAGCCCGAGATGGAACGAGGCCCGTATGCTTGCCGACATATTCGCTCTGCGCATCTTACGCTGCCTCTTGTGGAATGTGAATAGCACCGCGGCTGTTCGTCGATGGCAATCGCATCGTGAGAGGATGCGAGACTTTGTAGACCGACGAGGCAAAGGATCAACAACTTATGGCTGGGAGGCTTGGGAAGCTAGATGGGCGACGATTATGGCCGAACTCATTCAAAAAGCATCGATGTCTGAATTTAAAACTTCCTTGATGTTCCTACACACGGAGAAGACAATTGCTATTGGAGAAAGGGTAGAACCATGGGAATATCTCCATCATCCGGGCTATTGGTATCGTGCTGCCTCGAAGCATCTTATGGTACGGCGTGCCCTAGCTTTAGCCATACCTGAAGAAGACCGATCTCCTCCAGGATCTTCGCCTGCTTCTCAAATTGCAAGCAAATCATACACATATGACACATATCTTTGTCCTGAGCCACATCAAGAGAGTCCACTCCCTGGTCATGAAGGCGTGGACCACTCCTTACTCATTGTGGATACTTTGGCCAGGGCAATACCCGAGTTTGCGCAAAGGGGACAGACGCGCCTCGTACAAGAATTACAGCTCTTGTCAGCAGGAGAGAGTATGAAGCGAGAAGCTTGGGATGATGCATTGAAGATTCTCCGTCCCTTGTGGCAAAAAATGACATATCGTTCAGAGGGTTGGTCAAATGCTGTCGAAGAAATTGGTTGGGCTTTAAGAAAAGCGGCTTCTCGTGCAGGCGATGGTGGATCTGTCATTGCTGTAGACTGGGAACTGATGGATAAGTGTATGAATATCCTTTCCCATATTTGTATCGATCTCTTACTAAGTACTGTTAGGTTTCACACATCACCCCTCATGGCATTATGATCTTTTAAAATCTATCAAGGACATAGACAATCTCAAGGCAAAACCTGCTATAGTACTTCATGCTAAAGACATCATTTCGTTCCTGTCAGCCAGCTATGTCTTTGAGTATGCCGAGGGTAAAGTAGGAGAGCCTTGCTCATCACAACTGGCAGTCACATCCAATGCTCTCACAACAGCTGTGCCGTTGACAGTCTCAGAAATCAGACTCGACTATGAGGGTGGCATGAAGACCATCCTTCTGAAGCACGAAGATGGTGTTGAGGTCCCCAGCACTTCTGCTATACACCTCAGCAGAGTACCTTTAACCGAGGATACACATGGCGATCGGGCTGTCTTACTGGGAACAGCCAGCTTGACGTTCAAACCTGGGCAAACCAGAGTCTTCGAATTCAGCAGTATCTTGAGGGAAGCTGGAGATGCCAATGCTGTCTCGGCCAATTTCCAAGTCACCAATGATCACTTTGATCTCGAATACATCCAAAGTTTCGAAGAAACAATCACCCCAGATATATGGTGGGGAGAAAAGGGAGTCAAGAGGAGGATAGTGCGTACTAGTCCTTTTTCAATCACAATCTTGCCAAAGCCTCCAAAGATAGAGCTGGACTTCGTTGGCTTAGAACCTCAATACTACACCAATGAGCAAATAAATCTGTGCCTGGAAGTACTCAACGGAGAAGATGAAGACTCGGTGGTGAGCCTCGAGATTCATCTGACTGGTCAAGATGCACCACCGATCATCGTCAACATTCATGATATTACAGGGTCGAATATCGATGAGGGTGCCGCGGGTGGATCTGAGTTGGTAGGCACACCACTCGGTAGGATTGCTACTGCTGCAACGGCCACAGTAACCATCAACATACCCCCTCTAGATTTACCCACCACGTACGAGCTATCTGTCAAGGCAGCGTACCATATTGTGTCAGATATGGAGACGCCAGTCTACAAGTCCATGTCGATGCAACTTGATGTCATTAATCCTTTTGAAGCTAATTACGACTTCTCTCCCCGCATACACCCAGCACCTTGGCCCAGCCTTTTCACACACGACGAAGTAGACGATGAAGACAGTAACCAGGCGAGAGGCTTGGCACAGAAATGGTGCTTGACGGCACGCTATGCGTCCTTTGCCACTGACGACTTGCTGGTCGAGGACATCAACGTGGAAGTCATCGGTGTGAATGGTGGCATCGAGTGCTATACAGAGAAGTTGATCAAGATACCTGAGCATGGCTTGAGAGTGGCGCCGAAGAGCTTAGAAGAAGCCCAGTTCAACTGTTTCACCCAGAAAATCTCATTAGACGACCGAGGCACAGCCACTTTGGACATCTCATTGGGGATCAAATGGCGACGAGACTCAGAAGGATCGCAGTCAAACACGACGATCTTGGCTGTCCCTCGATTACTTGTATCAAGTAGCGAGCCAAGAGTCCTTGCTGCGATCTCATATTCGACCAAGATATCTTCGATGGTTCACTTTGATGTCACTATCGAAAATCCTTCCAATCATTTCTTAACGTTTGGCCTGACTATGGAGCCCAGCGAGAAGTTTGCATTCTCTGGAGTCAAGCAATCAACACTACAGCTTGTGCCACTGTCACGAAGGACAGTCAAGTTCCGCTTATTGCCAAGTGAGAGGGGTGATTGGATAGGACCTATCCAATGTGTGATCCGTGATAGGTATTTCCAGAAAGTGCTCAAGATAGCTCCAACTGAAGGGCTGAAGATAGACAAGGAAGGGTTGTTGGTGTGGGTTCCGCCCGAGGAAGACTTGTGATGCTGTAGAGGTCCTTTGTATGCCAAGGTGGCGCTTGATAAGATAGGAGACAGGAATGAAAGACTACCAATCGCGAGATCGGGACGATCAAAGCTTGGATTATAATATAGAGCCGTTCCATGCTCACTTCTCCCACCTCACCCTAAAGGGGCCAAGTAACGAAAGTCACATTGTACATTAGGCTCTCTAGCTGTGCATCCTCGCACCGCCCTCAAAGGGCTGTTGGCCTTAAAAGTTGTCATGACTTCCACAATTCTGCACACATTGTGCGCTAAGAACTAAGGCAAAAAGTCTGTTATTATATAGTCCTGATAACTCCAAACGGTCTCGTAACGAAGTAACCTGCCTTGACACTCCAAAGTCGATGCAAAAGGCTGACCTACATCTACTTATCTAGAAAATCTCTACATCTTGCTTTTTACAGGTTTCAAGGGTTCTCCAATATGCTTCATCCAACCCTTTGAAAAGGTTGACTTCGCCTTCAAGCTCTGCTTCGCCCACTCAGCATATTTCAACCTCTCTTCAACAATTCTCTTGTTCTCCTGACCTAGCCATGCTGCTGCAGCATCGGCACACTTTCCAGGAGCATCCATCGCTACCAAATGGCCGATCCCATCTAGTGACACTCCTTTTACTCTCCCTTCTGCCGCACCGCCACTGCCCATGAACCCACTTCCAGTGATTGCTAACTTCTCTTTCTGATACTTTGGAGCTGACATTGGACTGTCTGCTCCGAAGATATACAGAGCGCTTGGCCTCAGCTCTGACATCCTCATGAGCGTGTTGGGCGGCTCAGGACGATAGAACGGATATTTGTCAAGACTCTCTGGATACAGGTCAGGCACCAAGTCTTTCCTGATGAGCGTCTTCCCATCATCGGCAAAAGCATCCCAGCTCGGCCGCATGAAGGTAAAACATTCTTGATATTTAGTAGTGCTCAGCGTAACACCCTTCTCATTAGGATAGAGAGCAGAAGGTGTTTCCCTGATACCGTACTTGCACCATCTTTCCATAACTCTGGGATCCCAGTCCTGATAGAACTTTGATTTCCGGAAAACAGTTTCGGCTTCTTCTCGTGATGGCCAGAAGTCGCGGCGATACGTTGAAGCTTGGACAATATTTGGACCGCTGGGAGCAGTGGCGTGTTGCTGAACGACAGGATCTAGGAGGACAACGGTGGAGAGGAGACGGGGATGCATGAGTGCGAGGTTGCAGAGGATATTGCCGCCGATGGAGTGGCCAATGCCCACGATTGGAAGCGGCATCTCAGAGCGGAAGGTGTTGATCATGTGAAGCAGATCTCGGGGGTAGTCGGCCCATGACGCTGAAGTTTGGTTACTAATTGTCATGGGATTATTGAGGGCTTTACTTACGATCATCTCCGAGTAGATACTCGTTCATGGCCCCACTTGCTCCTTGATTCGCCAAGTCTGCTATCCAGATGCTCCGGATTTTGAACCCGCTGCTTTTCGAACGAGTGTGGAGATCTTCCCATAAGGGTTCGTATAATTCCTAATGTTCATGTGAGATGGAGTCATGTTGAATTGGATGTCAAGCTTACCTTGGGAAAGCCATTGGCATGAGTGCCAATTATTGTGAGATCACCCTCACTAGGGTTAAGGTTGTCTAAGGGGGTGTATTGCTTAACGGCAAGATGAAGTACATCTTCCTGTTTATTTGCTGTGCCTCTAGCATACTCACGAATATGCTGACATTCTACAATGTGTTCTTTAATCTCAAACACAGAGGACGACATCGAGGTCTCGGGACTTGGTGGCGCTCAACACAACTGCACCACTGGATGATGAGCTTTTGGATGTGAAGTGATGGAAATGCGAATAAGTGATCATCCAAGATTGAGGACAATTCATGCAGAAACAATCTGAAACCCCATAGTTTGGAAGACAGATGAAATGTGGTTGATACTTTCTGGGAAATGTTGACGGCTACTGTTCTCGGTAGCTTGGAACCGAGGCTCGTTCTGCAGTCTCATTCTCGCGGGGGGATAAGGGGCGAAACTTCATGCTTCACCCTCTGAGCTTGGCTGCCTTGAATCCAGAATGAATTGATCATTTAGCCTTCCAGCATCAATTAGTAGTCTTCAGCGCAGTCTTCATCAACAACAGGTAGGTGTTTTATCACGTGATCCATGAGCTGGGATCGTGACCGCTGACCACTTAGCATTAGCGTGTTTTTACGCGTTGGCTTGTTCCCAGGAGCGCGACTGCAACATGCTAACAACGCCATTGCAGTATTTGCTACACATTATTTTTCGCATGCCTAGACTTTGACATTACTTGCAATAATGGCCCCCGCCTCTGCTGATAAACAGCTTTTCGAAGACAACACCTTTGCTTTTGTCGTCAGCAGGGATCTTTCCGAAAAAGTTGCAGAAGAGGTAGGCAGCAAGCCCCGCAGGCATTGACGCCGTTGCTAATGTTACGATTAGTATAGGGCCATAGTTGAGGATAACGGAGGGAAGGTGGCACCGCTCAACAAGGACTACGACCTATTAAACATTACGCATGTCATTTCAGCTACGGTTGATTTTCCTCAATACAACGAGGCGCGCCTGCAACTCAAACCAGTGGTTACCACAGATTGGATTGCCATGTCGCTCACGAAGGGCAAAGAGCTGCAGATTCGACCATATACTCCAGACCCAAATATGATCTTCGCCAACGTTGTTGTAACTTGTGAGGGGCTACCCACGGGTGATAAAGATGCAATCATTGGCGCTGTATTGGCAATGGGTGGCATGGAATCAAGCAGCTTGACAAAGATGACCACCCATTTATGCGCGCTCAGTGCCAATGGAGAGAAGGCCAAGCTGGCTGAGGAAAAGCTCCCTAAGTGCAAAACGGTCTTGCCTCATTGGTATGTTGCCTCCAACGATTACACCTGCATCGCTAATCCTATTGAGGTTTGACGATTGTATGAAGCTTGGTAAACGTATTGACGAAAAGCCATACACCTTGCCGAACCCTGAACTCTTCACTGCAAATGCAGAAGACCCAATTCCTTTGCCCTCGACAAACATTCTCAACAATGCCGCGTCTCCTTGTCCCGATAAACTTCCATTGCTGCCAGACTCGCCTATGCGTAAACTGACGACTTTTGCAAATAAGTCAGTTGTGCTGTCAGAAGATCTCGGACTCGAACGATTGCGAAAAGTTCTAGTGGATCTTATAGAAGGTGGCGGTGGAAGTGTTACGGACAATATTCACGAGGCGGATATGTTGGTTTGCAAATGGAGAGAAGGCCGACAGTATGTCTTTGCATCTCGGAGGGGCATCGACGTTGGTAACCTGTCGTGGCTCTACTACTTGATCGCCAACAACGAGTGGATTTCTCCTCTGCGAAAACTCCTCCACTACCCACTTCCGAAGGGTGGCATTCCAGGGTTCCAAAATTACCGCGTTACTCTTTCTAATTATGGTGGAGAAGCACGGGTTTATCTGGAGAATCTGGTCACTGCAGCTGGTGGCGAATTCACAAAGAGCATGAAACAGGACAATACCCATCTGATTACCGCCAGAAAGTCGAGCGAGAAATGCGACGCCGCCATGGAATGGAATATTGAGATGATCAATCATCTATGGATCGAAGAAAGTTACGCTAGATGCGAAGTGCAGAAGCTCACGGATCCTAGATACACACACTTTCCTCCCCGGACAAATCTAACAGAAATAATTGGCCAGACACAATTTGATCGTGCTCTTCTCGAGAAGAAGTACTTCCCAAAGGATCCTACACCAAGTCCAGAGGACCCAAAGCCATCGAAAAGAAAGGTCATGCATGAGAAAGACCGCAATACACCATCCAGACGATCGCTTGGTGACGTTGAGATGGAGGATCAAGAAGAAGAGGGCGACGAAGAAGAAGAGCCGAAGGAGTTCAAGAAGCCTGCTTCACGAAAGAGATCCAGATCTGCTTTGGCACAGGTCTCGACTCCTGTCTCTCGCAGGGTAAGCGCTGGCAAGGAAAACGATACACCCTCCTCTACAGGCAGTCGGAGTGCGAAAGACAAGGCCAACAAGATGATCCACGCCGCGGCGCCTGATATGGCACTCTATGAGAAGGAAAAGAAGCGAAAAGGTCCAATTTGGGGTGGAGAGCGAGCCGCTAACCGCATCGAGAAGGAGAAGTCTCTTGAGCGCAGCTCCAGCCCTGCCCAAAAGAAGAGCGAAGAGGTTGAAGATTTCTCAGAAGAGGAGCCTAAGAATGCAAAGCGGCATAAGAACGGTCTACCTCCACCCACCATAAAACTTTTGATCACTGGTTACACCGGATGGCTCGCTGATACAAACAAGGAGGACTCTCACAAGGTAAGGATCTCCAGCTACTGAACATGGTAATAATCAATACTGATAGATTCAGCAGAGAAAATTGAGGGAGATGGGAGTCTCAGTGATCTCCGACCCTTCGAAGTGTACACATCTTGCTTGCCCTGCGATGGTGAGGACACAGAAGTTTCTATGTGCTCTTGCTTCCGGCCCGATCATTGTGTCCTCCGATTTCATCGATGTTTGCATTCAAAAAGGAAAGGTACCAAAAGTGGAGGATTTCCTGCTGAAAGACCCAACAAACGAGAAGAAGTTTGGTCTCAAGCTGAAAGATGCTGTTGCGCGGGCAAAGGCCAATAAGCGCAGCCTATTGCGCCGTGTCCCTGTCTACTGTACCGCGGACATCACCAATGGTGTTAGTACATATAGACAAATCGTTGAAGCAAACGGGGGCACGTTCGGAGTTTATACTGGGCGTCCATTTGTCAAGAAGATAAGCCCAGAAGAGGACGATGGCCCAGCTGAGCCAGTGTATCTCATCAGCGGGGATAAGCCCACGGAGAAGAAGCTTTGGGCAAAGTTCATGGAGACGGGTAAAGCAGGAAATATGATTCCCAGGGTCGTCGACCCAGAATGGCTTCTAGATGTTGCCATGAGCCAGCAAAACAAGTGGGACGAGAAGTATCTGATGGACAAAGAGGATTGAAGGACATATTTTGAAGGTTCATACTGTTTCGAGTCGCTTGTAATACCCGGGAATGACTTGGGTGGGAGCAGAGGCGTCTCTAATGGCGTTTACGGTATTGATGAACAGCCAGATTTATGCATCATTTGAAACGCCTTCTCAATGCATGTCGTAATGAAGTACACTGTTCAGAAGAACTTTACACCTTGTTGACTCTCCTGTCCAAAGACCTGAGCTTTACCCCGCTTCACTAAAATACTGAGAGCTTTCTGTAATAGCTCAGGGTCCATACCATGGAAATCTATTAATGTTTCCAGCCAAGTCAGTCATGATCTCTCCTAGTTTTGCAATGAATTTACCTTGAGATATCGTCGCCTCACTCTCCGTCAACTCATATAATGTTAATACCGTATTCTTTTGCGCCGTCTCATCAACCTATTCCCTATCAGCACTGCTCTTTCCCCCTCTCAACCAGCAGAACTCACCCAATCCGCAATCAACCCCGCCCACTCCTCTGGATTCCTCCACCAAACCCAAAACACACTCCCTTCCTTTCCACCTCCAACCCACTCAGCCCTTCCCTCCTTCTTCATGAACTCCACCACCTCCCTCGCATCCTCCCTACTGAGCCTCTTCCCTAACCTCTTATTATAGAATAGATCTGATTCCAGACCATCTGCGAGGGATAATTTGAAGATCTTATGGTATCGACAGTAGGATAGTATGAGGGAGGACCATTTAGATTGTTGTGCGTGAAGGGTTGTGAGGGTGGGTTGGCGTGTGAAGAAGGGTGGGAAGTGGTAGTCGCGGGGGAAAAGGAAGGTCTTTGATGGTGTGGCGGGAGTCTTGGGTGTGGAGGGGTTTACGAGGGTTCTTTCGGAGGTGGTGAAGGAGGGTTCGTAGTTTGAGGTCATATTTCTGGAATGTAGAGTGGTGGGTGAAGCCAAAAGCACATTGTATTGCAGGAGAGGTAGAAGGTTGAGGTTGTCAGCCTTGCTTGGTCTGTGTGCTCTACCCCACAAGGCTCCTGCTTTGAATGGTGCCACAAATGGAGGGGCATGGGGGGACTACAACGCAATTCAGCCTCGTCAGAAAATTTATGTTGATGCTATGGGCTAGGCTCTTACGCACGCATATGCACATCATAATTGAGTGTATGAGGTTTCCAGACAAGCAGAGACACAGATACAGCTCACAATGTACTCTACCTCACTTTCTGCATTTTAGGTCGATGATGGATACGCACAAGGGCATTCGAAAGAGTATTAATGTATTGTTATTCATCGCGAAGTCCGTTACTTCGGTCAAGGTTCATAACGCCGTGAAATGCAGCTCAAGCTCAAGTTAAGCCATGCCGAACGCCTGTGCTAAACAACCATGTATTCTATGTATGTGTTTCTCCAAATAGTACATCAATAACCTCGTCCAACAGTGTAAATGCGAGATGTGCACTATATATTATTAGCTAATGATCCCTTATACGGTGAATTTGCATGCACTCACTTCAATCGTGGATTGTTCAAGGTAGCAAAGATCCTCCGACTTGCAGCCTGTGCGTTGACTCTGCCAACTACACTCCCAGCCAAATCAGGCACGAGAGTGGCTAGCATGAGGCTTGCTTCTGTCCGACTCTTCGTCTTCTCTGCTGCAGTTCGAGGCTTGCCGTCTCGTTTGAGCTGTCCGCCTGGCCACATCGAATTCTTTAAGATATCGACATATTTGACAATGGCTTCTTCGGAAAGGAAACTTTTCACATTCTCGCGGACCTTGCGTTCAATGGTGCCTCCGAGCAGTTGGTGCAGGACAACGACAACTGCCCGACCTCGCAGCCAGTTGTTGCCTCGGTTCAGCTCAAAGACTTCCAAGAAGATATCGCATATAGGCTTGACGAAAGGCTCCAGCTCCCGATCCTCGAATGCATTCAGCTCTGCCTCTGCCTCTGCGGCAGCCAATGGATCTTCGCTAATGGTAGTCGGCATTGTAATGAGCTGGTTTGTAGCAGCTGAGAGCAGGTTCTGTCCTGCAATAGAGAGCTGATCCAGGACTGGGATGTTCCCAAGGATGTCCTCCATGCCGTCGGTGACCGAGTTGTAGAATCTTGTCACCATGTCCTTCTTGTCCTCGTTCTCATTGAGGTCCACGGCGTTAGGAATTATAGCACTCTGCGAGAGGAAAGCACGAAGGTCTCTGCTTCGGCATACCTCTGGCAACAGCAAAATCTCACAGAGGTACTTCTCCAGGGCCAGCCTTCGTTTATGAAGGAAGTCCGTCTGTAATTTCATAACCATTCGTCTTCTCGGAAACTCGAGGTGTCGAACTGATGGATACTTTGTCCGTAACCGCTGGTGAAGATCATGAAACTCACTGTACCGGCGTGTGATAGTCCAAGTTGCCGCTGGCATCTGTTCTCCTGCTACACGATGTACCTCGACAACGTAAACAGCGTATTCTCGTCCGTCATCTTCTTTTCCAACCATTATAGATTTTATTTTGATGGTTGATCGCCCATAGAGGCTATTGTCGCTCTCTTGGACAACATACTGCTGGCGTTGAAGTTCCTTTCGACGTATTTCTCGTTCTAAGCTCGCCTTCGACTTTTTGAGGATTCGCAATTCGGCAGTATTATTCGTGAGCTCTGCCTTTCTTGTCAACGAGTCGACCACCGCGTCTTGAGCTACAAGTCTGTCGATGTCGCTTGTTAGGGCTGTGATAGCTTCAGCTAGGCCTAAGTCGCCTGGCGCTGCTTCATGGACTTCGTCTTCTATATTTTCTTTATCCTTATCATCTTCGAGATCCTCATGTTCATCGGAAAGAAATTTCTCTTCATCACCGAACAGGTCATCATCAGTAAAGACACCAATCCTCGACGACGTATTTACAAGACCGAGTGATGCAATGCTCGGCTTTTCTGGCCTCTCAACTCGTTCCGTCCTTTCGCCGAACAGGTCTGCATTCTTATGATCCATGTAGCTCCTGACTGAGTCCTTGCCGTTTGACAGTATACTGCCGGCCGGAGACTCCAGGGGCTCCTCGTCCCCGAAAAGGGACTTTCGAAGTGTATCAACATCCGGTTTGTCTTCCATAATATCGGTCAGTGCTGCTTCCATGGCTTGTACGACATTTTTATCTGGTCCAGCGCTCTCTGGTTCTGGCTCAAGGCTAGCAGTAGAATTGGCCATTACATCGCTGTCAAAGTCTTCGTCGTCAGGAAACAGCGGGGAAGGTCCATCGTCCAAGGACCTTCGAGATGTTGACCCACGATCGTATGCACCATCAACTCCATGTACCAAGTCAACAGACGAAGCAGCCTGTCTCCGAAGGTCAGGCTTCTTTGGAGCTAGTTTAGAAGCGATACGCGAGAGCGGTGGTTTTGTTGGAAAAGGTTGGGCACTATTTGCTCGTGATGCTATGGGAGGCTTATGGCTCGCTTCTGACCTCGACAGGCCCAAGGGCGATGTAGCTAATTGTTGGGTTGGCGGTGCTGCATTCTTCATTGCCTCCTGCGATGTCAAACACTTGTAGAACAGGTCTGACTTCTTAAAGTTTTGAAAGTGTTTATACTGCATGAATTCCAAGGCAGACGTCTGAGCTCGTAAAATAGCTCTTCGAGCTAGAAAATACTGTCGTGGAGTGGCATTCGTGCCTGCTTTAAGGAAATCCTGGACTACCTGCCTTGAGCTTTCCGGGACTTTCAGTTCTGGTCTCGACAAATATGCTTCGTTGATCTGAGCCAAATCATTCCTGTCCGAGTCGGACCAAGGGGCAAGTGTAGTTGGTATCTCATCGTCTTCGGCGTTGTCGTCTTCCAGAGGATTTCGAAATCCATCCACAACAATCCAGAATTGCACCATCGACATTAACTTTTGTCTGTCCATATACTCCATGAAATACGATAGCCCGGAAGGATCGTGCAACAGTTCTACCAAAGAGGCTGTCTCCATCTTGGAAGGCTGCCCGCCATTGCTGCGACCAGCACCATTAGCTACAGCACCTCTTTCGCTACCGCCAGCAGCAAGTTGGTTGACGCGCTGGTCTGCTATTCGCTTTCCAATGTCGAGACGCCGCAAATAAACAGGATCTTGGCCTTCTTGCAAGGCATCTCTTTTCAACTGACTAGAGATCTCGCTTCGAAACCTTCGTGCATCAGAAAGATTGTTAACCTTCCTTATGGCACGAATGAACTTCTCAAACCTCCGCTCATGGTCACCAGGAGAAATTCTAGGAAATGAAGCTCTTTTCAATCTGGGCGTGGGTGATGCATGCTCGTCAAGGGCAGCTCGCAGCTTTCGGACGGTCGACCGGTCTTGTAGCATCGATCGTCCATAAGCTTCCATAATCTGGTTCCATGTATCTGGATCTGAGAGCATTCCCATCACTGGTGTCAAGACAGCACATGCTACCAGTTCCTGGATGAGAACTCCCACGGCACGGCTGGCAAGAACAACTTCTGGTAGTAGCTTTGGCAGTAATCTCTTCACAATCTTCCTCAGATATTCCTGCTGAACCAACTTCGTGTCCGAGTATGCCAAAGAAGCTGCCGGATGTAGCTTTCCATCTTTGTACTTTGCAGCTATTGCCAAATCCAACTCCTCCGACTCCGTAACACTGCGATTCAAGTTCTTCCCTCGTATAGCCCTTTCTGCATCATAGAAGTCCTTGAAGTGTGCCGTCAAAATGGGCACGAATCGTGTTGTAACAACCTCCGTGAAGTCTATTGCGAGCAGCTCGTCTCGAAGACCTGCAAGCGCAAGCCTTATCGTTTTGTCCACCTCATTTGTAAAGACTGGATTTCTGCTGATGTTTTGGTACCAAGTATTGACAAAGTCTCGAACAATCAAGCCAAGAAGTTCGTCCAGTGCGCTGTTGACGATAAAGGATTCGGGATAGAGGGGTTTCTTTTCGTATGCTTGTCGGGTTCGCAGCAGGTCGATTTCCTTCGTCCACGATGTCGCAGACAAGAATGCCGCTCCTTTCGGTCTTCGAATTTCGTTCCTCTCTCCATATCTGCTGCCTCTGGATGTGAGTACCAAGACTGCGACCAATCCTACCACCGGCAACAAAAGTCCCACCACAAATGCATAACCCGCCCAGCGCAGTGTCGGGATCCAGTCAATGGCGTACCCCCAGGCGATGAAGCTCACGATACAAGCTATGATCACATTCCGTCGACTGAGGGCCATAATCTGTGACGGGAGAATGCGTCCTGGAAAGGCGGCATGATTGAGCGATGGGTGTTCTGGGGGAGCTCTGCTAGTCGTCAAGGTCCCCTGCAGCTGTATCCACTGACGAACTCGGGTAATCCTTCTTTGACAGGGGGATGCTTAGTTTCAATGTTAATGTTCGCATGCAGTGCGTGACTGTTGGAACAAGGTTTCAATCTGTAGAAATCTTATCTTATTTGTGCAACGGCAAGTATCACTGGGTATCTTCATTGCCATGGTGGATCGTCCAAACGCCGAAACAATGCTACGTATTTCGGACCTTGATGTCGGTCTACCTTCTTCCCTTCCTCCGTCTCAACTCTCATGACCTTTACACATACATCTGCCTCTTGCTCCTCCTCTCCAACCCTTTCGAAAGATGGATGAGCATCGAAGTGCGAGACCATCCAGTTATGTAAGTCCTCAACGTCGGTGATAGTATAGATGATCCCTCCTGGCCGGACGACATATGCATATTCAGAGTTCAAAGTAGTCGATACGATTCTAGCTTTGTGCTTCCGAGCCTTGAAATGCGGATCTGGAAAGCAGAGGAAGATTTTCGAGAGTTGATGTTTCTTGAAGAAGTTGGGCAAGAACTTCATGGCGTTAGCCCGTAGACATGCGGCATTCTCATATTTGCCAGGCTCTTGGGCTCGTAGGGCTTTTATTCGTTCCTGAACGTATTCTGTGACTTGTGTTCGAATCTCCATGCCTGGCATATGGTCAGTACTGGTCCCTGGATCTTGGGAAGTGAGTCAACCTAGTAGCAGAGTCTCGGGCATTAAAGGAGCCAGGGCAACCAGCAGACCCCCAAATCCACATCCGATATCTGCGACTTCGACATCTTGCTTCAGTTTCTTCACAGCTAAGCTTGCGTCTGACTTGGCCGTAGTTTCGAGGTCGATGGCTTCTGTTGGAGTTTCTTGGACGTAAGCAGGATAATATGAAGACCAATCCATATGCGCTGGGCTGATCGGGCTGCAAAATGTTAGCATCATGTAGGGATCTCAGCAATTGCATACTGACTATGTCAATTGGTGATCTGAGAAGGGATTTGCATGTGCCCTCTGCCTGTAGAATTTCTTCTTGGGCAACTCAGTCGCTGGCTTCGCCCCCTTGGCATTCTTGTACTCCTCTCTCTTCTGCTTCTTATTGGCGGGCCCGACCATTGTCAGAGACTTTCGCGCTCGTCGACGAATTGTGCGTCGCTTGAGGTTGCGTTGTGCAGTGGAGGGGTCGAGGCTGAGGCTTGTCGGGCTATTTTTTTGCTACTTATCAGTGCCCGTATCAGTGCAACCAGGGTCCTCCTCCTCGTCATAGGTCTATCACCAACGTGCATGCAGATGGCCCCTTTTTGTCGATCCATATTTATCATTCAACACATGTCAATCCGAGCAATCGTCCCTACCATTACCGAATGCCCATATCAGAATTCCCCTCACACCTTCGACATGACCAAACCCTATTGCAGTTCAGACACTCGAAAATAGCTTCCAGGACCAACATTCCAGGTTATCAGACACGAGCATCGTCAGGCCATTCCGCAACACCCACAATAGCTACTTAACGAGTAAATTCCCGGAGCTCTCGGAAGCATCGCAGAGCTCCCAACAGTTATTATGGCTTGGTTTTCGATTCTACCAGAGAGTTTCTCGTTCATCGAGACATTACTCATCCGCCTTTTTGTGAGTGTTAGAACAGCATTCGCATAATAATCGTAGCTAATTGGAAACAGATCATCCTTGGAGTGGTGTCAATCGGCCCATGGGCTCTGCTGATTATCTACGATATGATCCTCTATGTGTTCAGAACGGTGACCTACGAGATACCTTATGTTGGCGGACGTGCAAGAAATCGACCCAGACCTAGAGCTCCATCCTTAAGTGAGCGTCCCAGCGGGATGCGGAGGAGCCTCAGTCTGACAGTACCAGGAGTCCCTACATCAGTTGAAGCAGCGGAGGAGTCAGTGGAAGGAATGAAGAAGCGATTGGGGAGCATAAGTCAGAGCGACAAAATCACCACGGAAGACGACTGAATGGCAGGACTTTTTGGTTCATGGATCTAATCGACCACTCAAGACAACCGCTCAAGAACCTTGATCAAATCTCCTGTTACACCAGCCGCCGTAACGTCGCCGCCAGCGCCAGCTCCTTGGATAATCAGTGGGGATACATATCGCTTCGTGTGGAAGCTGATAATGTTGTCGCTTCCCTTCAGCGCAGCAATAGGGTGGGATCGGTCAAATTTCTCCAGTCCAACCTTGACAGACTTTGTTGCCATGTCGATACTTCCCACGAACCTGACGACCTTTCCTTCCTTCTCTGCGGCTAGCTTTGTTTCTTCCATCTGGGAATCAAACTTGGGCAGCTTCTCCAAGAACTCCTCTCCACTTGCGCAACTCTCGAGCTCCTTTGGGATCAGACTTTGGACAGGGAAAGAAGTGGGAGATTCGACTGGCAGACCAGAAAGCCGAGCCAGAATTGTCAATTTCCTTGCAACATCCAAACCGTTCAAATCGTCTCTTGGATCTGGTTCTGTGTAACCGAGCGCCTTTGCCTTCTTCACTTCAGCAGACCACTTTCCACCTGAGCCCTCTGTCGGGGCAAAGGAGTTGAACAAAAACGACATCGTGCCACTGAACACACCCTCAATCTTGGTTATCTCATCTCCAGTATCAACAAGGTCCTTCAAGGTAGAAATGACCGGCAGGCCAGCTCCAACAGAGCTTTCATGGTAGACCTTTGCTCCAGAAGCAGCCGCAGAAGAGAAAATGTCTTGCCAGAGCTTATATGAGCCAGAGAAAGCCTTCTTGTTGGGAGTGACGATCGAGATCCCCTTGGAGAGGAAAGCAGGGTATGCATCTGCCACATCTTGCGAGCTTGTGTTGTCAATCAAAACCACTTTCGACGGAGCTGCGGCAAGATATTCGACAACTTTAGGAAGAGAAAGTGGCTCTTGGGTGGACTCCTCGAGCTTGTCGGCAGGTACTAGTGCGTTGTAGTCTGAGCTATAGAGGACCCTCTTGCTTCGAGAAATGAATATGAGGGATATGTTTGGGGAAGAGGCGTTCTTCGCGAATCGTTTTGAGAGACCTTCCAGCTGGGCGAGAAAGCATTTGCCCACCCCGCCGGCACCTACGAGAATCGTTAATAGCTTCAATATCAATGTTTATGATGATGCACGTACCAATAACGGCGATGTAAATCGTTTTTGTGGCACCCATGATTGTCCGTCAAATGATCAACTACTCAATGATGTAATGTTGAGTGCTGAAGTGTTGTCGAAGAGAAGAAGCAGATGGGCTGTTGACCGCGGGGTCTCGTTATCAGAGGCCGAAGATCGCGCCAAAAACTCAGAGCCCCCGCCGGGACCAGACGCCTCAATAGGTATCAGCCTTACGGGAAGCTCCAAGCTCCACCAGCTCCTGCGCAACATCTATTACTACACAGCTCCACAGCAATCAGCGACGCCACATTGTGCAAAGCCCGACTTTTGCTCCCTATCACTTTGCCACGATGGCCTCAGACGCACACCTCTATCCTTTCCATAAACCGAAGTCAAAACCAAAAGAAATATCCTCCTCCACAAGCCTCGCATTCACATCTACGCTCTCTAGCCTCCTCTCCTCTTCCAAGTCCTCGGATGGATTTAAGACCACGGCTGGGCGTCCGCGGCCTAGTAAGACGAAAGAAGATATATTCTTCTCGCATAATCGGAACACGAAGAAACGTGCAGCCAGAGATCTAGAAGACTCTGATGATGAAAGGGGCAGAGCGAGTGGGCGGAGGAAAGGAGAGCGTATTGGGAGTATAGATGAAGATGTGCTTCACAGGTCAAAGCGGAAGATGGAGCAGAAAGCAAAGTTATATACTAAGATGAAGAGGGGGGATCATGTCTCTGCGGAGGGCGAAGGTGATGGCTTGGTAGATTTTGATAGGAAATGGGCGGAGTCGGAACAGAAGGATGAAGAGAGCGAGCTAGAGAGTGATGATGGACAAGGCGAGATGGTGGATTATGAAGATGAATATGGCCGTACAAAACGCGGCACAAGAGCTGAAGCCGAGAGAGTGGAGAGGAGGAAGAAGAATAGGCTTTTGGGAGCAGAGGAATTGGATAGGATGTCTGCGAGACCGGCAATGCCTAAACAACTTATCTACGGAGATACGGTGCAGAGCATGGCATTCAATCCTGATGAGGGAGTGGCGCAGAAGATGGATGAGATTGCGAAGAAGAGGGATAGGAGTATGACGCCGCCTGAGATGAAGCATTATGAGGCGGATAAGGAGTTCAGGATTAAAGGGGTGGGGTTCTATAGTTTCTCGAAAGACGAGGGACTTCGTGGAAAGGAGATGGAGGCGTTGGAGAGGGAAAGAGAGGAGACGGAGAGGGTTAGAAAGGAGAGGGAAGAGAAGAAGGAGCAAAGGAGGAAAGAGATTGAGGAGAGAAGGAAGGCTATCGGAGAGAAGAGGGCAAAGAATCAGGCTGATACTTTCTTGGATGGCCTGTCAGCGGACTTTGGGGTTTCTGAAAAAGCAGAGGATTGACCCAACAGGTCTGGAAAGCTGGAACCAAGCATTTTGATGGCAGGTTGTTTTGCAGGTTGTTCCTGAGTTTACTCAAGGACCGACATTCATCTCGGAAGCTACACCCTCCCAATGCCAGACCAGCCCTTCTCATCTGAGACTTCCGCCACGGGTTGATGCTTCGGACCTTCACCATCTAAGGAACATTGTCATGACTGCCTCCGAAAAGACGAAACCGTACATTCGGAGACCAAGCCAGTGGAATAGATATTGGGAGCATGACAACAATTTCAAGATTGATGGGGAATCCTAGTACAGACTTTCACGTTGGAGCCACCTAGAGAACAATGTCCACAAGTGCCACCTGATGTTTGGTATTTCTAGTCATGTTAATCCTCGACACATGGTCAGACATTGACTTTAGCGGCGATGATTCCTAATGGGATATCTCCAACAAATTTAGACGACGGCATCCCCTTCAAAACAACACAGGAGCTAGATAAATCAAACAGCTGAATGAACATCAAACAACCCATTGTTCCCCTGTCAAACATCACTCTGCTGTGGGATATTGACCCGGCCACACCGTCCGAACTCCTGATTTCCGGAAAATCTCTGGAACATCAAGTAGATCTGCAACACCAAACAAGCATGAGTGGCTGCTTGCCCTGCTGATGTGCATCAAACACACCAGATAGATTCGAGGATTCGCATGATGTCTGAATTGATTTGCATTTGATATACGCTAAATATACCTCTCCTTCGACATTGCACAGCTTCCGCTACCATACCTCGTCGCGTAGTGTACCATCGCTATTCGACCTTTTATAATCGACCCATCATATCATGACCAACCAATTGCCTGGGAACCCAGAACTTATGTAGAACAAAAACACCCTGAACTCCAGAACCCAACATTGCCAAAGCTGTACACATTATCCAAACCAGACGCCATATCCCCAAAATGCTAAATTCATACAAGTACAATCAAGTCCATAGCCATACACACCCACAAGCATCGGATGAGCTCTGGCGTTCTTCAAGGTCTCTTTCTTCAAGCTCTACAAGAGAGACGCCGGACGAACGTTTTCCAGAGATTTGAGAAACGGACGACGCCTCCGACTCGTTAAGATAGATTGTGACCGGTTGACCAGTACTATTCGTGAGGACTTGAGCGCCACCGTAAGGATCAATGACATGCTGAATGCCTACGAGTTCAATCAGTAACCAGTCCCACACAAAGATAATCCTGCCACAGAGCAAGAACTTACAATATGGGGATATAGATTGACCACCTCTAGGAATTCTCCGCTCTTCAATCTTCAACACCTTCGGGTAAGCAGGTAGCCACTCCTCCATGTCATCAGAATCGACAGAGCCCGAGGACGAGGATCCTGAAGATTGGGTTGTTGTGGCAGCAGCTGTGGCCCCGTACGATTTAGAAGCTGCAGACGTCGAGGTGCTGGTTGGAGTAGCCGATGATGAAGCCGCACTCATCCGTCCGGAACTACTGGTGAGGTTGACCTGTTGCAAATCAGCAAGTCGACCACAGATTTAACAGAGTATGATTGAAAACCATAAGTGACTAGTGACTGCAGAAGATGACTTACATAAATGAACGCCTCCAAAAGAGTGCCATTCCAGTAACAAAACCATGGCTTGTCTCCAGGTTCTGCTACATTTTTCCGGCCCATGAAGTCCGAAGGTGAGCGACCAGTCCGCTCTTCTATCTCTCCTAGATCCCGTTTGCTACTTGGTGCCGCTAGAGCGCCTTCTGGAAGGATTACAAGTTTGTTGTATGGCAGCTCGAAAAACCAAGCCGGTCCCCGTGTTGGCTCTTGGCTGTCGGTGACGAGATTAAGGACTTGCTGTTGAGTCAATACCGGTGGTTGTGTGCCATATGGGTAGTATCCTCCGAAAGTGTTATTTCCAAGGCTCAGGTTCACCTCGTTGTTGTCGAGATTGCTAGTGGACCCAGGAATCTCGTCAATGCTGATGGTATAGGATGTCATTGGGACAGTGCAGGTCCAGGCGGCGCTCATAGCAGTGTTCAGAATGCAGCCATTTTGAACAGTAGATGGAACCGAGATAGGTAATGCGAAGGTTCCTGTCGGAAGTGTTGGGAGCCCGGGAGGAGAAGTGCTGAGTGGTGTTGCATCGAAAGTAGTAGTCATGGTAGTGACAACAGATTGACTATTGATAGTGAGCAGGCAATTAGAACAATTATCATGTGACACTTACATAGATCCGTCTCCATCATCATCATCAGGCAGATGATGCTTGACGGGGTGTTTTGGTTTCAGTATAGCAAGAACAGTGCCTAGGATGACACCAAATAGGACGAATACTATTATGGCGAGCGCAATAGCGTAATAGGGAACCACTCCACAAGCTTTCCTCCTTGCAACCTGTTGCCACTTCTTTAGCGGAGGCTTCTCAGACACGGTAGCTGCCGCCATGTTGACTTGATGACTGCTGTCAGACATCATGCTTCTGGTGGACTGTCGGGATTGGGGAGTGTTGAGGTCTTCCTGCGATTCGAATTCTGGATTCCGCGTTGCGAGACCAATTCCACCAGCACCCGTAGGCGGTATTTGGACGTTGGGACGAGGTTTCCTAACAATTGCTTCGTCGGGATACTGGGTGTAGGGCGGGAGTTCCTCTGTGTGTCCATCCGGCCCAATGATACCAGCAATCTCTTCCCCTTCGGGCCCCAATCGACGTTGATAGTCGTTGTTCAACCCTGGAAATCCCACAGGCACAGGAGGTAGCGCTGCCACCTCTGTACCAGCAACTTCCGCTTCGGGAACTATGTTCTGAGGGTACATTCCGTAAGGATGTGTTGGGCCACCAGGACCGTTGTATGGTCTGTCTGGGACAGCAACCGTTGAAGTTGTGGCAACACTCATTGTCCTTGCGTTTCGCGATTCTTGAGGGTACATTTGATATGGGTGCGAAGGACCTGAGGGCCCTTGGTAGGGGCTTTCCGTCCTGACATAGGCCATATCAGTTGAAACACTCGATGACCTCGTCGGACCAGTGTTCAAGTGTGACGCAGCAATCGAACTGCTTCTCCCGATCGGGCCCATCGCTCCATCGTGGCGTAACGCAAAAGACTCGAGTTTCGGTTTCGTTATACTTGACGGTCGTGGAGGAGGTGTTCGTCGCCCAGGAGTGATGTGCTGTGAAGTCTGGGACGACATTCTGTTATGGCTTGTCATCACTGCTGACGGTCTGAACCCATCCGATATCCCCATTGCCTCCAAATCATAATCATCATCGTCCTGCTGGGCCATTGATATCCGCTGTGATGCTCTCCTGTCGACTCCTGTCGAAGAACGACGATCGTTCCCAGCCATTGTTGCAAGCGCCCGCAGCGTCGAAGACTCCCTCGTTTCCACGCTCAATCAACCGAGTCGGGGTGTTGATGATCGAGGACAATCCAGCTGTGTTGTTACCTCATGAGCGAGGACTGGGTCGAGGTGTGGAATGAGTCCAAAGTAGTGATTGTGGGCGTGATCGTGGTCGTGAAGTGTCGTTTGGTGTTCTGGTTGGAGAGAGGAGTTCTCTCGATCAACCGGCTCCTGGAAGGCTTGGCAACTCTGAGACGCCTCGCTTGACTATCGGAATCCAGACTAGTCCAAACCTCAACCCACCTGCAGCCAGAGGTATTTTTAAGTACGGGAAAAACGGACGAGACGGAAGCAGTGTGTGAAGAAAGACGCAACGTCGCCACAGGAACTGCTCGAGCACACTGTCATTGCCGTTGACGTCGAACTGAACTGCTTGCCCTCGTTGTTCGACCGATCAGGGCCGCCGCAAGTCGACGGCTGTAAGGTTATCTTGGTAAGCTTCACCAAGAGAGTTCCTCCCTTGGCATGTTCTGGTTTGGGGGCGCGGGCCTTCCTCTTTGGGGACCAGTGGTGGACCAGAATTTCTCCAGTACCTTATTTTCAGAAGCTCGCTCCGGCTGGCAAAGGGAAGAATCGCGAGGCCGCTTTTGAGGCTAATCGCACGAGTCAGACCCACGATCTAGGGGCGATCTTCGATAGGCACTGGTAGTACTAGAATGTGTTACTTTGATTGTGGATTTGCGACATTCTACTCTGTACAGTACTGACATTATTTGCAAAGAGCAGCCTTTCCAACGTCTACTGATATCTTGCAGGCAGGGTTCAAGGGTTGCGCCATGGCAAGAAGCAAGTTTACAGCCATGCACACGGCGGATGACACTCCGGATGCAGCTGGAGCGAGAGGAGGCGAAACTTCTGTCACCTGCTATTGTACTTCACTACTTGAACATGTTGTAGCAGAGCGCTATAAGATGCGACTGACTGACTGACCATACAGTTCATCAAAAAAGTAGAGAATAAGAACCTTATCACACTGTGCTTCGTTCAATCGTGCGAGCCTATTGAAGATAGGAAAGCTTGGCACAGCTGCATATGCAGGCCGCTGCAAGAAGTCATTATTGGTGCTCTGGAGCTGCAAGATCGTGGGATTTTTGCCACTATCCGAGTCCTCTTCAATATGTTGCGAGCTGAACAAGCACTTGCAAATCAAGCTTTCTGGGCGTAGAGTAGTACTATGGATACGGTCTTCCGGCATTTGATTCTTGGTCCCTCCACGCCCACGAACAGCCATTCCATCACCAATTTTCGAGTCGCCGGCCATTCGCTCAATCCATCCGGGTGGTGTCACGACTGCACAACATTTCATCTTCGTTCTCAACGTTCCAGTCTACAAGGAAAGCCCATGACCAAGCCTATGATTCAGGAAGTGGCATTGTAGCGTATAGCAAAACGACGGCTGAACCGGAGGCTCCTTATATTTAGCCTCATATCCATGGTCCGTTCTCGTGGCGAGGCTTCGGAATTATGCAAATAACGAGCACCTTATCCAGATTAGGAAAGCCCTCTCTGAAAAATGGAAGTTGCAAATATTCCGTCCAATTATTGGTAGGGCGGAGGGGTCAAGATCGGCGACGCTCGAGGTTTTGCTGCCTCGCATCTAGAAACGATCACACGAGCGGAAAGCTTAGATATTCTCCCCTCATCATGCTTTCTAGCCATCCATACTTTAACCTGAGGTAAAGTTCGCCAATCGTGACCGCCCTGTACTGGTCAAAGATCAGGCTTTCCTACTCGGCATTAGGCGTCACTCCTCCTCATTTCTGATATATCTATACATAATTGCAAGGACGTTTGTATGGGAAGGCCTACGATGGTGCGCAACTCGCGCAATCCGAGGTGGAGTCTTACTCCAACGATGCTATCTATATGATCTACGCTTCACCTGGAGGTTCTAGAAGAAATTCATGAGCGGAGAGAAGCTGGATCAATGTACCTCTATCTCGAACATCAAGCAAGTCTCGACAACATCTCTCCTTTACACTGAAAGTCTAGCTTGATGGAATGAACGATAGAGATCATGCTAATCCGATGTTTGCATGACGATATTGACAGTTTCGACCCGCTTCTCAGACGAAGGTTTAGCCATGGAGGACGCCTGTCGACTTCTCAATGCTACATGCTTCTAGCTGTGCATATGATGTCGTTTCCAGAATAACAAAAATGAGCAAAGCTCAAACTATCTTTTCTCCTCATTTCTCACATGTTGAACAGCTCCTGCTAAGACTGCGTCTTCATATGACAGTGTCACCGGCTGAACGCAATGAAATTCGCAGTGAGGCTCTTTGAACAATACCAACCATTCGAAACCATAAATCATCTCATGGTTACAGGCATGAGTAGCGTTCGAAGAGAGGGCGACAGAACAGATGCTTCCATCACGTGTAACTCGAGTTATTGAAACGGGCTGAAATTCAGTTTCATCGTCCAGCTCTGAAACGACCCATGTTTTCAATAACCAAGCACGATCTGCTTGTGTTTAGAGACGAGGGGCCACAGCAAAAGCGGGCAAGCACTAGAACCAATGGTTCTTTTAATTGAGAATACTTGAAATCCTGACAGATCCTGACACTTCACAGAGATAGCTAGGACATCAAACCTGATCGCACACCGAAAAGGACATACAGTACAGTAAATGAAAACATCCAACTCCACTCAACCAAAAACCTCTCCATAGCTCATTGCACTGGATGATCTGGACAAAAACGACACCGGGAGAAAAATGATGCAAAGTGTGGAAGTCCACCTACCGCTAAGGCAAGAAACGCCCACCGCTCCAGCACAACACCATCCTTGATGGTTCTTGAGTGGCTGCAGCGCGCAAGTATGCTGTAAAGCCAGCGGCGACATGTGGTTCACACATGCAATGCTGCAGAAGTGTTGCTGTTGGCGCTCTCGGCGCGTTGTCTGACTTGCTCTTGAAAAGCGGTCAAGTATTGATAGACACTCACCAGGAATCGGAAATTGGGTCGCACGAATTCTTCGTTGTCTTCCTCTTCAGGATGAGCCCGGCCTCCATTTCAGCTTGACCAGGTCAGCATTGTAGTAGATAACAATGAGCTCGTATCTCGAAATGGTGATGGCAGGGTCGCGTGCCCTGGTGCTTCTAGGCAACCAAGACAGTGAACCTTCAAATCTCTGGATTCCGGTTCCTGCGTCTGGTGCCTGTGAGATTCCGTCCCGAGGTCGGCCCTGGAACCGTTTTTTGTGCGGCATGGCGTGGCGGTGGAAAACTTGCAGATGCGTGGGCCCTGACCGTTAATCTCAAAGGAGAGGGGTCTGATGGTATGGCAGAAACCAGAGCAACCCAGGCAACACAATTAAAGCAGATAAAAACCTCCTTTTCCTGCTGTTGTGTTTACACTTTCTTTCTCCAGATTACCCCCAGGAACGTGGTGAGTCTAGTTCAGTTGTCTCAAGCCATTCTGTGATCCTAGTTCTGTTGGGTTTCTTGGCAAATTAAGATTAGGGGCAAGATTTTAATCTTTGTTGATGGCGATAACAACTTTCTCCCCTCCTATCTGTGTACAAACTTCAAAGAAAACTCGTTAATATTGTCCTTCGTCCCCTTAGGTCAACATCGAATCTGTACTTCGATATTTCCAGATCTGCCTTACAGACTGCCAATTTTTCCCACAACTCTCAAGCTTTCACCGCCCCTCACTATGGCTTCTCGTCCCCAAAACATTGGAATTAAGGCCATTGAGCTGTATTTCCCCAGCCAGGTATGCGCAACTCCTTTCTTGCTCAGGGCGACAATCCACAAGTATATGCCGAGGCTCTAACAGCTTTATTTCCAGTGCGTTGACCAAGCCGAACTTGAGAAGTTCGATGGCGTTGGCCAGGGCAAATACACAATCGGTCTTGGACAGACCAAGATGAGCTTCTGCGATGACAGAGAAGGTCAGAGAATTGTTCGCAGATTCATGTTCGAAGTTTTGCTAACAATGCCTAGATATTTACTCCTTCGCCCTCACTGCACTCTCCAACTTGCTCAGTAAATACAAGATCGATACAAACTCGATTGGACGCCTGGAAGTTGGTACCGAGACAATTCTGGACAAATCCAAGTCTGTGAAGTCGGTTTTGATGCAACTGTTTGGCGATAATACCAGCATTGAGGGTGTGGATACTGTCAATGCTTGCTACGGAGGAACAAACGCGGTTTTCAACACTGTTAATTGGCTTGAGTCTTCTGCCTGGGATGGACGAGATGCGATTGTTGTCACTGGAGATATTGCGCTATATGCCAAGGGCGCTGCCCGTCCCACTGGAGGCGCTGGTTGTGTTGCTATGCTCATTGGACCCAATGCGCCAATTGTTGTCGAGCCAGGACTCCGAGGAAGCTACATGCAACACGCATACGATTTCTACAAGCCAGATCTGACCAGCGAGTACCCCATCGTTGATGGCCACTTCTCCGTTAGATGCTATACTGAAGCTGTCGATGCATGCTACAAGGCATACAACAAGAGAGAAAGCACATTGAAGTCCTTGGCCAATGGACATGCCAATGGCACCAGCGGAGAGGAGGCTGCAGCAAGCAAGACCGCCCTCGATAGATTCGACTACATGAGCTTCCACGCACCTACCTGCAAGCTAGTCGCAAAGTCATATGCACGCTTGCTCTACAACGACTACCTCTCCAACCCAACCTCTGCAGCATTTGCCGATGTCCCAGCTGACGTCCGAGATATGGATTACGAGAAGTCCTTAACCGACAAGGTTGTAGAGAAGACCTTTATGGGCTTGACCAAGAAGCGTTTCAACGAGCGTGTACAACCCAGCATTATGGCACCAACCATGTGTGGAAACATGTACTGCGCGAGTGTGTACTCAGGATTGGTTAGCTTGATCAGCAATGTTGATAGCGAGGCTCTACAAGGAAAGAGAATAGGAGTTTTCTCCTACGGATCTGGTTTGGCTGCGTCTTTATTCTCATTGAAGGTTGTTGGCTCGACCTCGGAAATTTCAAAGGTTGTGAACTTGAAGGACAGACTTGCTGCACGACAAACAGTTGCACCACAGGTCTACGATGAGGTATTTACTTCGCCTTTCCCCTATACGAGGGAGGCCGAAAAGCTAACTGTATCATCAGATGTGCGAACTCCGCAAGAAGGCTCATCTTCAAAAGAGCTACACTCCATCAGGCAACCCCGATACCATTGCTAGCGGCGTCTACTATCTCACAGAAGTGGATGACATGTTCCGCCGCAAATATACCGTCAAGGCATAGATTTCATGCATGTATGGTTTTCTGGCTGTCTCCGGTTTAGATGGGCTGCATTTTCTTCCCTAGACCATTTGGCGTGGCATAGAAGCCTGAGCATGGTTTTCTTCTTATTTAATGAGTTCAGTTGTGCATTTTTCGCTAGCACAAAGAGCACAAAGAGCACAGATTTCGAGCATGCATGGAATGCGCATTAGACTAATAGTCGTTTTTGATGGAAATTGCATTGCATATAGCGTCTGCTGAAAGAATTCAACGGACCAAATCTTGGACCAAAATACCCATCCTCCAGAATTGTGATTTAGCTCATGTCGTACATTACAATACAAATCATACATTCGTCAACCACCATACCTATAGGCTACTCGTTCCAAAGTTATAACTTTGACATCGAGTCCGGCTGCTTAGGATTCATTTGCTTAATCCTTTGCCTCATTCTGGGCAGAATCTCCTCATCTTTCAAGTCACTCAAACTCAACACGTCAACTTCCGTCTGCTTCAATGTCTTCGGTGCCACAGTCATCCCTCTAGTCTTGATATCCGCCGGATTCTCAACCGCCTGCGTGATAAAAGTAGCCCAATTATCAAAAAACATTTTCGCGGCAGGTAAATCATTAAGCACCATGGCAAAACAATGAGGCATCGTCTCATATTGTTCAAAAACCACCGGTACGCCTTGAGACGCGGCTTTCATAGCAACATGCTTATCCTCATCAGTGAGTAACTCGGTGCCTGTCTCGATGTACATGGGACAACTGCCTTCCCAGCTCTTTGCTGTGAGAGGTGAGACGAGGGGATGGCAGAGTACGCCGTCTTCGGCGTAGATGTGTTTTCGAGGTGGGGAGGCGGGCCAGATGGGACAGGGTGGGTATTCCATTCCTTCTGGGCTCTTGGTCGATGGAGGGAGATAGTCGTATTTACTGTTTAGATCGCAGGAGGGGGATGAGTGCGTTATGTCGAGCCAGGGTGAACAGGTCGCTACGCCTGCGGGTAGGAGGATTTCTCTTTCGGCTCCGTTCCAGTGGATCTTTCGACCGAGACGACGGAGAGAGAGTATAGTTTGGAGGAGGACGAATGAGAGGTTGCCACCAGCGGAGTCGCCGCTAAAGACAATGTGCTCGGGGTTGACAGGCTCGTGGAAGGCGCCAGGAAGAGGGTAGAGGAGGGATAAATATGACACTAGGGCGTCTAGCAGTTGTGCTGGAAACGGGTTTTGAGGAGCAAGTCTGTAGCGAACGGAGAAGCAGCGGCCCTTTGTAAGTCTAGCCAGCTTCTTGCATGTTGGTCGGTGACTTGATGGATCCATGAGGTAGTATGCTCCGCCATGAAAATAAAGAATTGTGGTTGGAGCTGTGACTTCTCTCATCATCTCCCTGTATTTCTGCTCTTCTGATATCTTGAGCTCTGATGATTGCTTTGTCGCTCCAGCTCTGTAGCCTGTCCATTCTGCTTCGACTGGTACTAACTCTGGCTTTACAATCATAGGCCCATCTTCTGGCCACTTGGATTCTTCCATCGCCTCGAATAATGCTTGTCTAACATCGTCCTCTTCGGGCTTCAGTGTGGTGTATTTGCTAACCCATATTCTTCCTTTGATTTCTTGTTCTCTTAGAGACAGTTTCTGGACTTTAGAGATGGAGACTGGCGTGGAATCGACAATAAATGATCGCAAGACATTGACAATTAATTCTGTCCGCAAGTCCCAGTGCTTCGAATGCTCAGAGAACCCAAAAGTATGAGAAATGGCTGTCTTCCCAATTAGTGGTACTTTGGGGAGGAAGGCCTTCACGAGACCTGGAAGTGGTGACGTCTCTGTTGCCATGGTTGTGGCGGTTGTGGGAAACGCTCAGTGAAAGAGAGCTAGGAAATATTGTGTACAGAAGATGTTGCTAGGAGTTGAAGGAGAAGAAGAGCAAGAGGAGAAAGATAAATACCGGCACTCCATGAGCTCCAAACCAAACTAAAGTAAATGAGAGACAAGTGGTCACCGTCTTTTGGGCAAGGCGGACACAAAAGTCGTTCCAAGAGCCGAGGCACGTCCTAGCTTCATTTTCACCTCTGCCTCGTGCCCAGGCATTTCGCCGGTTGTGATCAACCGTTGGGTATGAAAACCGTGGGCTTTTTGCCATCGTGATCCACCAGTTGTTGAAAAAGGCAACAATCTCGTTTCTGTGACTGCGTTTTTGCAAGCATCTTGCGAGGGTACAGACGAATCTGGTTGCGCAAGGCTGCGACGAAACTCGGTACATGCACCCGAGCTGGCTAGGGTTACCTGACAAGCACAGACATTGAGAAGTCAAAGATGTGCCAAAGTAAGTTCACAAGAGTCTTGCATTTGTCCTCAAGGATGATACAGTACATTTATTATCTTTTGTCATTCCTACCCAAGATACCGCCAAACGCCGCCTATGCTGCCCCTACAGTTAGATCCCGCTCCTCTATCAAGCCCCACCTGCTTCTGTAACTGGTGATGCACTGCTGCTTGTGCCAGCATTGTTAACAGAACTCGTACTCTTGTTGCTAGCCGCAAGCTGCCACGATGGAATTGCAGCTTTGCCGGATGGCATACCGGAAGTGAAGGGACTGGAGCTGCGTCCCTGCAAGGAAGCCACTGATTCAGTCCCGTTACCAGTAACACCGCTCACTGACGCTGGCCGTGGAGTAGCTGCATCCGTGGTAGAAGATCCATTTGTGGCGGAGCTTTGAGTGTTTCCATTGTTGCTTGGGGTCGATGATCCTGCGGCTGACGCACGAGCATACGAGGGGCTGCTGCTCGTGGAGGTCGACGGATTCATTCTTTGACCCATCAACGTCTTCAAACTCTTCAATTCGGTATTAAGTTCCCGTAATCTGGTGTCTGTAGTTTCTTTTTGTCCCTCCATAGCCTTAGGGATCAAATCCTTCAATCCACGGACCTCATCACTTATTCGTCGGGATTCTTCTTCGCGCCTGCGACTGGCAGTCTTCAAATCGTTGATCACACTCTCAACCTCTGTCAGAGCGGTATCCAGTCGCTCCGTTCGAGATTGTTCGGATGTTTTCAAGGTCTCGGTGTCTTTGGCCAGCTGGTCCAGGAGGGAAAATGCCTTCTCAAACGACTCGTCAATGGCTTGCTTATCCTGCTCCAGTTGTGGTGCAGTTGGCGGTGCAATCATCGGGTATACGTATCGCTGAGCATGTCAGCTATTGTAAGTGATCGATACCGATTATCCTACCTTTGCCACGAAGTAAAGGCCATATCCCACTCCTCCCATCACAGTTGCCATAATAAACCAGTCTCTCCAATCCCTCTTCGGTACTTCTGGAGGCGGTGGCTGCTGCCATGGGTATTGTTGATACCCGCCATAGCCTGGTTGTGGTTGTCGTGCTACTTGTTGAGGAGGAGCATAGTTGGAGTAATTCGCAGGCGCAGTCTCGCCGCTGGCTCTGGCGAGTGCTGTATCGACCTCCTCTTGAGTGAGGTTCTTTGATTGTAAAAAGGCTATTCGATTCTCGATCGGCGACCCGGAAACACTTGGGTCCTGAAGAACTGCGAACTCATCAGTATGAGAGCATTTGTTTGCTATTGCGTTCTCACATGTAACCTGAATTTTGTCAGTTTTGCACCTAGTTATAGGTCTTGATGGAACTCACTGCTGACCCTACAACATCCTCACGAATCGTCATTTTCGATGATGGCCCGCTAGCTCTCCTCTTGTAAAGTTGAGAAGCTGCGCTGAGATGCGACTGATCGCTGGAGAATCTGGGGACACTGCTAATCTGGAGGCCGGTCAGCCGAGGCTGGTCTTGCACACGTGAGTTCTTGGCACGTCGGCTAAGCCTGATATGGGTTTGTTGACTTTCTGGAGATTCGCCCTATCAGGTCGCTCCGGCATTGTTTTGATATCGCAAGCGCATGAGAACTTCAACGCTCAAGACCACAACACACCTTTCGCAGATATTAATTTACAGCGAGTAGATACCAAAAAAATCTTCCCCACAGCGAACATACTTCCATCATCAACTGGCAACATCGGATCTATCATAATGTCGCAAGACACGGGTCTTTTCTCCGTGCGACGGCCACGAGAGGTACGTTCACAAATGCGCTGGTACATGTTTGACTTTTGAGCCTCTGTCATGGCTGCATATTGAGATCTTGTGAACATGCGCTGACACTCATACAGACCCTCGGCGGCATAAACTACAACTCAAACATCCCACAGCCGGCCTCGGCGATGAAGCGCTCGAATTCGTTGTCTGGCAATGGCAACGCGCCTTTCACAGCAAGCCATGTACGGTCTATCTCAGGATCGCGCCAGTCACTTGCGCCTCCGCGACCAAACCAACCTCAATTTCAGAGATCGTCCTCAGGGACTAATTTGGCTGAGTTGGGAATGTCCTCGGTGAAGCGAACGTCCTTCCAGAACAACAGCGGTCGCAAGAGTTTTGCGCCAACTGGGTTGGGACGATCGTCTGCTGAGAGCGCTGAGAGGAGGAGCAGTGTATACAGATCTCGAAATTCGACGAATGGACCCATGGGACATCAAAGCTTCTTTCAACAAGCACCTCAGCCAGCAGGTGCTCCTACGGATCCGCGAAGATTGAAAGATCGTGCTGTGCAGGTTAAGGTCGGCCAGGACATTCTGGACTATATGACAGCCAATAACTTCGAGATGGAGATGAAACATATGATTTCACAGAACATGGTCAAGTCACCTACACAGAAGGACTTTGTGTACATGTTCCAGTGGTTATACCATCGAATCGACCCGAGCTATCGTTTTCAGAAGAACATTGATCAAGAGGTACCTCCAATTATGCAGCAACTCAGATACCCGTACCAAAAGTCAATCACAAAGAGCGCTCTCTCTGCTGTGGGGTCTCAAAACTCATGGCATTTATTCTTGGGGCTTCTCCACTGGATGATGCAACTAGCTCAGATGCTCGAGGGTTATGGCTCGAATCAGTATGATGATGCCTGCGCTGAGACTGGAGTCGATGTCAGCGGAGATAGAATCATTTTTGATTTCCTGAGTCGTGCTTACCGAGACTGGCTTTCTATGGACGACGACGCTGGTGATGAAGATCAAGATAGAGTGCTGGCTCCTCATGTTGAAGCTATGGCCCAAGAATTTGACAGGGCAAATTCAAAATACTTGGACGAGCTGCAGATACTGGAAGGTGAACACGAAAGATTGCAAAAGGAGATCGAGCAACTCGAGAAATCTGGATCTGACGTCGCAGTGCTGGATCGCAACTTCAAGATCATGGAGGAAGACAAGGTGAAATTCGAAGAATTTGATAGCAGAATGAATCAGAAATCCGAAAAATACGAAGCTCGGATACAATTCTTGCAAGAAGAACTCGACAAAGTCATGGTCGAGCTGAAAGAAGCCGACGAAGAGCGGTCGAATCTCCAGAAGGCCGTGGATGATCAGGGCATCAGCATGGTAGATATCGATCGGATGACTGCAGAAAGAGAGCGGCTTCAAAAAGGAATCGAGTCAACGTCTCAGAGGCTAGAAGAGGCTAAAAGAAAGGTTACCGAGAAGGAGGGAGAAGCAAGTCGAAAGCTGGATGAACTTGAGAGAATGGTCGACAAATACAACAGCATGGGCTACCAGATTGGTCTTATCCCATCGACGGCACCAAACGCGAAGGGGAAGAATTACGAGCTTCAAGTGATTGTCAATGAAGGTCCGAACTTCTCGTCCTCGCAAATGGGTTCTTCGAGAGGTGGCAGTGCAGATAGCGACAGGCTACTCGCTGATCCTGTCACTGGGTATCAACCTGCTCATATTCTGAACCTTGATCTTCGAGGCCATGTCAAGACGAGTTTCGTGAACTTGAGGAAGGAGATTTCGGAGCGACGTACAGTGGCCATGGATGAGATGATGAAGCACCATGACTTGCTTGACGGCATCAAGGAGGCTATCGAAGACAAGAGAGGTGAGGTCGATGCTCTAGAGCACCGTGTGAGAGCTGCAGAAGAAGAGTACGAGAAGACAAAAGAGGTAAGCTCTTGTACGTCGAAGTCCATCTGATATTGGAGACTGACATCCACAATAGGTCACCACTACTCAGAAGATAGCTTCTGATACACAGATCGAGAAAATGGAGAAAGAGTTGGCGAAAATGCGAGCAGGACTCACGGAATCTGTACAGCTCATGGAACAACGAGAAATGAACACCAACATTGAGTAAGTTTTGCTTCACGATTATCAAATTTCAATTTTAACAAGTTTTAGATATGAGCAACTCACTCTTCGAGCTAACGCTCTGCGAGAAGAGTTGCATACAGAGATTGAAAAGATGTTGAACGACATCATCAAGTTCAAAGTCCATATCCAGAAGTCCCTAGAGGAATATGAAGGTTTTGTAGTTGATGAGGTGGAGAAAGAGCTTGGTGGTGAAAATGAAGATACCCAGAATGTTGAGATGGATTAATGTGTGGGAATGGGTTGAGGTGTTTATGTCTTTGTATTAGGTGTTCAGGAAACCCGTTGCACTCGCAGCTTGTGTTTGTCTATAGGATCGGTTGAAGAAGATGGGGGGTTCTGGTTAGGATAGCATAACGTCGTCATGATTCATGTCCTGTAGTTGTCAGACTGGTTTCTGCTTCTCATGGCTTTACTATTCAGTCCGTTTCCCCTGGTGTCCTCCATTCTATGAGGAGCTAATTGTGGAGGTACTTGATAGCGCGGATTTACAAGTCTGTTTTTATTTAGATCGCCCAGCTTCTTCCAGGCCTGGCCTTGTGGTATGGCAGATGTATGGCAGATGAGGTTGGCCGATAATGAGCATATAGATGAAGCAAAGACAAGGACGTTAGCAGAATGTGTGGGGACGAAACGTGGCAATGTAAATGATATGATGTCTTTGATCATTCTTGGTGACATATAATATCCATATCAATGGTCATTTGAAAGAGACTGGACGTCCTCGAGCGGAAGCTGGAAGTCGAGGTGTCTCCCATGCACGTGAAACACATGGTCCAAGCTTCCACCTAAGGTTCGCCCGCCCCGCCCATTGTCTTAGCGTGCTAGCACCAATCGTTCTTCTTTCGCCCTGCCGGCTTCGTCTTCGCCTCGCATTTCTTTAACAAACGCCCGACTGCACACATCGGGTTGTCCATCTGCAACCACCGCTGGCTCATTGCGCGCATATCGACGACGACATTCTCGTCTCTTGGATTCTATTTAGTCTAGGACACAACCCACGAAGCGCTCGCTTTTATCGTGCGCCACTCTATCAGCTCCTCCTTGCGCGTCCATACCCACGACCAACTTCATCATGACCGAAGTCTCTTCCACCAGGTTGTACCTGGGAAACCTTCCTCGCAATGGTACGCAACGTAACGCGACGTCGACTTCATCTATTCGATGGATTACCGCTCGCGCGTCATCTAAGAGAACTCTGCTAACCTTCGATAGCCACCAAGGCTGATGTCGAGGCCCACTTCAACACTCATGGGACCGGAGAGATCACCGAGATCAAGCTCATGAATGGCTTTGGATTCATCGAGTACAAGGATGCTATGGATGCCCGCGATGTGGTTCCCGGTATGGCCGTATAACTTCCAAGGTCCGACATACAAGCTTATTCTTCTCGCAGCCTTCCACGGCTCAGACTTTATGGGAGAGCGCTTGACTGTTCAGTTTGCTCGTGGTACTCGCAATCGCGATGCCTTTGCCGGCAATACTGAACGTACTGCTCCCCGTCCTCGACGCACCCCTCATCGCATGCAAATCTCTGGACTTCCAGGTGAGACCAGCTGGCAGGTCTGTACTCCCTTCCTTCATCCGGGCTCTTGGATCTGAACATCTTGCTATTTGGACTCTGAACAACATTATATTTGGACGCCTATAACATACCAAGGTCGTTTCGACAAGGTATCATAACAGTCCTGGCCAGTATACACCCTGCTTGGCCACCAATGCTCTTGCAGTCTGCTAGTGCATTTGCCTGAGCAGTCTTGGACTTGGCGGACGTCTTCATCCCAGTCGGGCCTTTCCTATCTCGACTTCTTTCTGCTATGTAACTTGTTGCCTTTGCGTATACCTGGACAGCGATCACTTTGCGCAGGAGGGAGCTCAACCGCTAGGACCTTGTACCTTTTTCGGGACTGTTTTGCAGGCTACTTTTTGGATGGCAACCAACCACGTTTGCAAACCAACATACCTGGATAACGACTTACATGGACTCTGGATATAGGACCTGAAAGACTTTGCACGTCAATCCAGCCTCGATGTCGTCTACTCCGAGACCGGTCGCGACCGTGACGGTAAAGGGTCAGTATCTCGAGTCCTATCATGTCTTCCCATTTGCTAACAAATCAGAAGCTTTGTTGAGTTCGAAACTGCTGCGGATCTTAAGACCGCAGTAGAAAAGCTTGACGGCCGTGAATTCAAGGGAGTTCGTGTCACTTGCGTCGCTGATGTAAGTTTTTGTTGCCTTGTACACTTGACTTGCTCTAATGTCATAGACCCAACCGGATATTCCCCGTGACCGAGCTCGTTCCCGATCTCCCATTCCTCGACGATCCTACCCTGCTGATGACTACGACCGCCGTGGACCATCCCGTGGATACAGCCCTCGTCGTGATGGTTATCGTGATCGAAGCCCTCCACGCCGTGGTTACTATGATGATGATCGTCGTGGTGGCTACCGCTCTCCTCCAAGAGCTCGTGGCCCCATCGATGATTATCCTCCTCCCCGTGGCCGTTTCGAGGATCCTTATCGTCGTGACTACCCGCCTGACCCATACGTCAACGGAAGACCTCCCTATGATCGACCACCACCAAGAGATTACCCTCCAAGAGAGCCTCCATACGATTATGAGCGCCCCCGTCCTCGTTACTGGTCAGCACTCCTACTTTGTTCATTCATTGCATATGCTAATCGGAAATAGATTCACAGTGAAACGGGATGTGATACGTTCTCTCATGAAGGTCTGGAAGGGTGGTTTTTCTGCATATTGCACTTCTTTGGTCATAACAGAATGATGATGTGGACATACGATTTCCTAACGCTAATCTCTGGTCGGGCCTCTTCACGAAAAAGCAACACAATCCCAAGTCATACTCATGGTGGCACCAGGAGTGTACAATAAGGATGGTAAGATCATCTGATCAACTCATCAAATTGTACCCCTAGAAAAATGCGATTCTTCATGCAACTTTTTGAGCGCAAACGTGATTTGAAGTTGTGATTAAATTCTCCATACTACCTAATCAGGTAGACTCCACTATTGTTACACCCAAACAATCCCAAATAAGGCTGCATTAACGCCAATTTTTCCTGCTTAAAATTCTCTGCTCTCGCCAATATCACAGACATCGAAGACTCCGGTCTCTGGTAAGCTCTTCCTCCTAAGTGCCTCTTTCAGCAACTTCGGCGGTTCCAGAACGTCCTCGCCTGTCAAAACCCAAGTTCCCCAGTGAATTCCCATTGCCCTCTTACATTTTGTATCAACGAATATATTAACGCTATCAAACGGGTTCGCGTGCACGCTACTCATCAAGAATCTCGGATCATATGCTCCTATTGGTATTAATCCCAGATCGAAAGGCCCTCGTAGTTGTCCGATTTGTGAGAAGGCGGGGCAGTGCGGCAGGTTGGCGTATTTTGGACCGTAGTCATCTTCGCCTTTGGGTACTTGGGGGACATTGCGGTACCTATTGAAGACCTTGAGTTAGTAGACTTCTTTGGAAAGATACAGTAGTATTGAGACATTGTCTAACAAAGAATCTCGCTACGGAAGGCGTATCATACCCAGTATCACCACCAAACCAAACTGATTTCCCGCCTGAAGAGACAGCCCAGGAACACCAGAGTGTGTGAGCTTTGTCGAAAGGTGTACGAGCGGAAGTGTGTTGACACGGGAGGCAAGAAATTCTTGCCAAAATATTCGACTTGTCGTCGGGTTTAGGGGATGTGCTAGAGGCTGTTGAGATACGTTTTTGCCCTGTGGACGGTGAGAGGGTCACGTCTATATCGGTCCACCAGTCCATTTCTTCTACGTTCTTGATTCCGCATTGGTGGAACCAATCTTTCAATCCCATTCCAACGAGGAACTGTGCTTCTGGGTGCGCTTTATTTAATTCCAAAACGGTAGGATGGGAGAGATGGTCATAGTGCGAGTGGGATATTACGACGAGGTCGACGATGGGGAGGTCTTTGATGTGGCAGGGTACTTCTGTGTAGCGTTTTGGTCCCATGAAGGAGAAGGGTGAACAGCGCTCCTCGAAGACGGGGTCGAAGAGGACGCGAAGCCCGGATGGAAACTCGACGTAGTAGCAGGCATGGCCGAGCCATGTTGCTCGTAGGGAGGGGGTGGTCCGGTCTGGGAGGAAGGTAGGTTGGATGACGGTTACGGTTGGAGGGGTCGTATCTGGTGTTGCCCAAGCTCCTGATATCCGGGCCCTGGTCATATGTTAGTATCGGTCTTGGATACTTGGCCACCGTATGATTGTGGCAGAAGGAGATTGGCATACCCAATAATCTTCCTCATTATCTCTGGGGCAGAGTAGTCCTTGTATGATTCCCAAGGATTTATGAATCCCTTGCCATTCTTGTTGTGATGCGGCTTCTCCGCACTACCTTCCGGCACAGCTCCCAATGCCGTAGGACTGGTCAAAAAGACCCCATATGCCAGTGCTGTTGTCATCCCGCCTGATATTGTCCTCGATTGTATAGCTGTCACTCGTTGCGAGGATTGGCTTGAGCGAGGTCGACGCCGGAATAGAGTCCGGAAGAATGAGCGCATTGGTATAGGGAAGGAAAGAAGCACACAAGGAGAAGTGAGATATTGAGAAATAAATACTGTACAGACGTAATGGACCTGGGACTATCGCATGGGCAGACGAATGCGAATTGTAGCCTTCGGACTTATGATGCTGCTCTTATTTGCGCATGTCGTAGTCACGGACTCGGCTCAATCCCAACCACCGAAATGGTGGATTATGGGGCTGTGGATTAATCCAGCTGGGCGTCACTAGGTATCAACAACATGACTTGACAAGACTTTTCCTAAATCGAGGGTCGCTTTCGCTAAATCCAGGTTTATGTTTTTGTTGTCGGACTTTAGCAGAGGTGGATCTGGCATGGTTCTATCAGCTATACGCCGACACTGCCACTGTTACTGTCACCCTTACCAATAGTCTGGATAACCTCATTGTGCTGATTTCCTACCTCATTATACTGATTTCTTACTCCTCCTAACTACTGCGTTCCTCTGCTAAAGATAAAAATATCTCGTAAGTCTGCAGTTGTGCTTCCCCTACTGAACCTAGGTAGGTATATAGAAGCTCGAGTTGGGCATATAGTGTGCCTGTAATCTAGGGAGTACAAGAAACTTAGGTCAAGGACCGAAAATTAAATTCTAGAGCTTACAAACGGAAAAGAGAGAGTTTTGGTAGCCTCAGTCTTGGAAGTCTTACTCTTCCTACTTGCTTACATGCTTACTACTAGATCTTTAAAGCTGTTAAGACACTGCCTTCCATACACTTTTGAGACGGTGATGCTGGCGACGGTGATGTTGGCGATATTGAGATGGAGCAGGCATCAGCGCAATGTGGGGTGCACAAAAAGCTTAGCTATTTTATAAAGTTATAAAGAAGCTCGATTTAGCAAAGGCGACCTTGGATTTTGAAGAAGTCTTGACAAAGGAACGCACTCTGTATAGATTGTGGATTCTGTCCTCGAGTACTATATGACCAAGCAAACACTGACCAATCCTTGCTATTACTTGCATGCTGCGAGTACGATCTACGGCACAGCCCGAAGTTCCCTTGCATGCTACAATCTGATATCTTGGGTGAATGCCGAAGCTTCGATCATTCTAAAATGGAAGGAAGTTCTCATTAAAGTCTTATATCCGAATGTCAATGTATAATGATGGCAATGGCAGGAATCGGAAAACATTACAATGTTCATCCCAAGGTAAATATGATAAGTCTTGGAAGTTTATGGAATATACTGTGAGCCGATGACCAGAAGTCCTTGAATGTGCGGGAACTTCCTCTTAAAGGCTAAGGCTATGTTGGGAATTCGGGATACATATCGGCATTGAGATGATTTCATAAGCCTGTTGCAAGTTCGCTTCACGTTGCATTTCATGTTCGGTATATACATCTTCCATGTTGGAACTCAGAGGACTTTGATGCACGGAAAATCAGCTTCCCAGTTCAAGTAACATTTATAAAGAACTTCTCTTCATACATTATTGTCCGCCGTTGGCCTATCTCTATACAGACACATCGTCCCCATTACTGCCGATGCTGCACCAAGGAGGAGTTGCACCTCCCAGAGCCAACCGTGCTTTGTGTTACATGCATGGCATATCATTTTATGAGGAGTTACGGAACTACTGAGTAAGAAGATTGAGGGTGTTCTCGGACCTGGAATATTGAGCTTAGTTATTATTGACTGCGAGGAAGAATGGCCATTGGGATGTGGAAGCAGAGAAGAAACATTATGGCAGGTCAGCGGTAGGCGGGGGGATGTCCCAGGGGAAATGGTACATTGCGACATTGGTGTTGGGGCCAGGACTTGCCAGAGCGCAGGTCTGAATGTCCCGGCAACGCTGGCAGATTGCTGGGGAATGTGTGCTGAATGGATCTGACTGGGTCCAGGGGAGAATGTCCCATGGATGTTGGTAGATTGTTAATATGAGGTTTTCGAGGGGAGGACCCCGGAGGACCCCAGGAAATGTTCATCTGACGGGATGGAGGAAAAGGGAAGGGAAGGGGTCAGGACTGAAGGTTGAGATCGTCTTAAACCTGTTTCTTATCTATTCTGAAGGTCTTAAGATATGGGAAGACTGGTCTGAGAAGGGTCTGCGATGTGGCTGAGTATATAACAGCTTGGTGTCATCTCGTCTGAACTCCAATGCTTGTCTCATCGGAAACAGATTCGCGAACAGGTCGTGACTTCATGAATAGAAAGTCTCCCTCATCAGCAGGGTCCAACCTGGCTGTTTCCCAAAGTGGAAGGAACCTTAACTCACCGGTGCCCCGCGAAGTCAACCAGCATCGTACTTTTTGCCAAGTCATCCGTTCTCGATAGACTTAGACCTCGTTGGACTTCGTGGGTAATATATTCCGGACTGATTTATGAGCTTTGTCCTCGAAACATGTCATAATCCAAGGTAATCAACTCTTGATACATGAGGGAAAGACAGTATAATGGCAGCAACAAGGCAAAATCTTGTGCTCAGTTGAGAATACATTATTCCATTATCATATGGTCCGTAACCTCGTCATAAATTCGTGATGTACAAGTGTTTGGGTATCAAGTCCATATCAATTCCATGCCCACCAAGTCGCAAACAATACGCTCGGCCAAAGCCACTTTCCTCCTAGATACATTATGCTCTCAGCACCACTATTCGTATTCGTAAATGGCGCACTGTCCGTAGGATCTGAGTTTGATGCTTTCGAAGTCTTGCTTGAGGTAGAACTAGAGGTTGTCGCCGCAGCGGCTACACTCGTCGTTGTCGTCGTATCACTTCCTCCTCCTCCCTTCACTACACTTTCCGAGCTGACTTCTGATACAGTTGTCGTATAAATCAACGAAGTAGTAAATGTCGTTGTTCCGCCGCGTGAATTTGTAGTTGTGATTGTAGCTGTTGTGGTTGATTCAGAAACGGAAACGGAGGCAGGGAGCGTGACGGTAGATGTCGGTCCAGAGATAGTGGTTGTGCTGTCTATAGTGACGGGATAGATTTCGTATATTGTAGTTCCAGATTGTGTGGTCGTTATTGTCACTGTTGATGCAGATGGAGTATCCCCTGAATACACAGTGGTTGTTGCCCCAGCCCCTCCTGTTGCAGAGCTGCCACCCACAGTAACTGTCGTTGTTGCCTGTGTTGCGAGGCTGCTTTCTTGATTCTCCGCATTTCTCAATGCTGCAGCAGGAATTGGCACGCCTGCTAGCTGGCATGCGAGTTGCAATGGTGTAAGGAGAAGATTATTATCGAGTTTGTCGTCGCAATTTCCGTGAATGCAAGTTATGAGATCTGGCAGAAAGTTGCCTGCTGAGGCCCGACATATGCATTTGACGTCGGTGATGGCGCAATTGTCGTCTTGAGACTGTTCAACGCAGTTCTGGACGCATTGTGGTAGGGAGGAGATGAATTGCGCGTAGGTGGTACGGAGACTGAGGAGTGAGAGTGCGAGGACAGCGAAACTTCGTGTGCAGACCATTTTTGGTCTCGGATAAGCTTGTGTAGAGCTGAGTAGAGTTGAGACCCGCGTCAAGAGGTTGCAATTAATGCTGAAGCTCTGAGATTCCGTTGCTACCGTACAACCATCGCCAAGCAGTAGATTTTCGATATTGTTGTGGCGGGAGAAGTGCTGAGGGTGGATGAAATAGAGTGCCAACAAAGGCTGGCATTATCTGGACACCCCATGCTGTGGCGAATGCAGGACCTCGTTGTGTTTGACAAGAGATTATCCAACGTTGGAGCTGTTGATACGTCGATATGGATGTTCTTTCCTTGATTCTCGGTAGCGTGTGAGGTAGATCCGAGGAACCTTGTTGATATGGATGATCGCAATTCGAGGAAAGGGGGTGTGGCGCTGCACCGCCACACTATAAGCGATATCTTGGATGGCATTCTTGGGTGGCTGGGGCCGGTACCAGTAATTGGGTTCCATTGCATGGGTGGTTGAGAGGGACTCGAGGGCGCAGAGAGGGTAGTGCCAGTTCAGTCGTTGTTCAAGCCCAGTCGTTCTCGACCATTATGAGATCAGCAATGTCTCTGATACTGTACGAAATAATTCCAGAAGTCCCAATCCAATCGTTAATACTCTGCCGAACACCTATTCTGACATACCATAGAGCTACAACGAGTCTTAAAACTGCTGAAAGAGCATCAAATTGAAGCCGAGTTCTCTTCTACTGTTGGTGAATACTTCATCAGCACAACTAGCCTAGAGCTTCCAGGAAGTGGCTCCTCAACCAAAGTAACATATCCGCACTTCTCGTACAGCTTTCTCGCCGCGGGATTATCTGCATCAACCACAATGCTTGAGACAAATTCTTTCCCGACCTTTGCTGCTTCCTCAATGCCAAACTTGAACAGACGTTCGATCAAGGCTTTAGCAATCCCCTGACCGCGATATTCAGGAACTGTGAACAACCCGTTTGCGCGGAAGTGCAATTGCTTGGTAGCAGCTGGGTCTTTACTCAGTAACGTCCGTGGATCCTGTCCAGGAGAAGATCTGGATAGAACTTGTCAGAATACAGATTTTGTGCTATATAGGTGGGAATAGATTGCATCAGCCTTGAGAGCAGTCCATTGGAGATCAGAAGCAAGATATGGGCGAGATGCAAGCCGAGTACACTTACTCTTCTGGTGTACACGGCAGAGGGCCAACTGCGACCAGCGTACAGACTACCCGGCCTTTTTGCATTGCCATGAATGTATTTGCCATTGGACTTGCCAAGCGGTCGTACCAGACATCGTCTGTGAACTCAACCTCCCTCTCGTAAGTAGAGCCAAACGCTTCTGGTGCTGTTCGCAGGGAGTACAGTCTAAAAGCCTTGGACCGTTCGACATGAGCTCGAATGCTTTCATTGTCATGTGGGATATGAATGATTTCGAAGGCCATGGTGCCGGCTTGTGGTAAGTCACACAAGATCACAAGATGAAATAACAAAACATGCTAAAACACATCGGAGAAATAGAGTGCATACTTGTACTCATCTGACATTCGGATCGTGACTCACTTGGTTCGAGGAGAGTGTATAAGTGTGTCAAAACCATTCCGTGCGGAGTGATGTGCGCTAAAGTTCGGGCCAACCGCCCTGTGAGCCCCCAAACCCCCTGACTGCTACCTGAACACCATGTCTCACAGCATCTCAGCCTCCCTGTCCTGCAGCCTCGCCATACGCGCCGACAACCCAGAGATCATACAGAGCCACAAACATGTTCTTCTTCATCTCCTTCCCTGCTCCAAAAAGTGTCGCATTCACTGGGAAATCCTATCGCCACTATGTCCAGTGTGCCATTCAAAGATTATGATGATCCCGCAGTCTACGAACGATCCAAAGCCCATGCGCTACTCCAAAACACACGAAACTTCGTTGTCGAATTTGGCAGATCGCATGCCCAGATAGCTTTTGACTTGGAGACCGACCATGTGCGCAGTCTTCTCGAAGCTCCACCTCCCGCAGAGCATCCCGTGAGATGGATGTGAGTGTTGCTATTGTCCCAGAAGCTTCTTCCCTTCCAGTACTGTGCTAACAGGTCCACTCTCAATAGCAATATATGGGGCCCCAACAACCAGACGGACATACTCAACCTGCTCGGAAAGAGTTACGAATTTTCTCCTCGATTGCTAGCCATAATTAAGACAGAACCGCCGGGACCGAAGATCAAGGCCCAGCACAGGTCCAGAGGCCTCCGGAACCGATTACATCTTAAACAAGACGTGGAAACTGCTGTTGGTCCAGCAGAGGATTCCAACTCTTCTGATGAGAAGTTGACCTATGGAATACCTCTAGACAAAGCCGAGCCGCCTAGGGCGATGCCAAGTGATAGCATTAGCCACTATGCTTTGGCAAAGCAGATGATAAATTACCAGTCCATCGATGTCGGCAATCATTGTAAGATATCAAACACAAACGTGGGGCAATCGAGCTAATGGATATACAGACATCTGTGTTGGGGCCAATTTCATGCACGATATTGCCTCGAAAACTGACCGCTCCGATATAGATATCATTTCTGAGGGGGCACAGGAGAGGCTATGGTCTTGGCTGGTACTTTGTGATGATCGTACGTATATTGACTTCACGTTAGCAAACAGTTGTTGACATTCCTCAGATACTGTTATCTCTCTACACGAGCATCCCGGACATGTGGAAGACGTTAGGGATTTACAGTCCTTCCGTGCAAATACACTTAGTGTGCTCAACCAGCTCTCAAATTGTGGCCGTGGAAGCGCAGACCCCATGTCAATGCAAACAGTCCGCCAAGGCTTGAAAGAAGACCTAATTCAAGCCAGCCCAGGCGTGGAAGGAGCAAGCTTACTATTTTACTACCTCTTCGACGACTGGCAAGCAGTCTACACAACTGTGGCCAAATACTCGAAACGTCTTGCTCAATTCCACGATGCCATCATTTTTGATATGAGGAAAAAATCCTACCAGGCTCCTGACGTGGAAATCATACCACGACTACATTTACTAGGTCGTCAAGGTCGTCAATTACACCACCTATACACTGGCTACAAGAATCTCGTCAAACGCATCTTGGATCCCAAGGCGACCACGATACCCAACTCGAGCAGCAGCCAGAGCGATCTCGCTTCGATGGTTAGTCAAAGAGGTGTTCTGCTAGCCCAGTCCGCAAGTCAACGCTTCGAACGCCTCAGCGATAGGTTGGAGTTACTCATCATCGCCCAAATGGGCGAGTCTCTCGCAGAAAAAGACGCTCTCGTCCAAACATATTTCAATATAAACGCCCAAAAAGACTCTGAAGCCACAGCCCGACTTACTCGCTCGGCCACTTTGCTTGCAAAACTCTCTGTCCTCTTTCTGCCAGTTTCTCTTATGACCAGCTATTTCTCTATCCAAGTCCAGGACTTGGAGGGAGTATATACAGCGAAGGATTATTGGTATTCGTTTGCGGCGATTATGAGTATTAGTTTCGTGGCGTTGTTCTTCTTTAGCAAGTTGTTGATGCTGGTAACTGAGAGTCTTGATGCGTGGTTGAAGAAAGGAAGTCAGGCGGTCAAGAAGTTTTTCTGGGCAAGGGTAAGAAGGAAGCAGAGAGCTGATTGAAAAGTGACTATTGGATTTGGGAATGGAATACTGGGTGTATTTGCTTGGTATATGTGTTGGATGCAATATGGGATACCATTTGATACTATATAGCGTATGTTTAGCATTATCTCCTTGTCATGTATCTATAGTATATATCGAGATATTGTCATATAGCCATACATCGCCTTTCTAGGTTCGGGACCATTTGATCTTGCCGACTATATCCTCGAGCTCGTTGCCTGAACTACCAATTCAAGACTTTTAGCTATACCACTCAGTACATAAGCAATAAATGTACTTGCAGTTCCGGAGAGCGCCTTGAGCTTCCTCGAAAGCTGCGGCTTCGCTCATGATCCTGCTTCTCCAACGAAATGGCGGACCCGTTTTAAGGGTGTTTGTTGCACTTTGAAGATGAGAGTTGGGTTTGCTTAAATGTTTGAAACCACAAGAGTGATTTTGCAAGCTGAAATAGGACTTGGACTCTTCCAGCTCATAATTGTCAGGATAGGATGAGTAAATATATAAGTCGAGAGGTAGTATAATATTCTCTGTACTTGTCGGAGTAAATGTCCCCCCGGAACGGACATTTTCCAGGTCAGAGAACAGCAGCTCAACACAGACATTGGTGATGCCGTCGCAATGAATGATCCAATGTATGTCGAACAATCTCAACTAAATCATATCCTACCCTTACGCCGTGCTTCCACATGTACCACAACGTACAGCCAGAATACAAACATTCAATGATGCAATCCCTCCAAATACAAAACCAACCTCTTCTTGATAATTACTCCAAGAACCTTCCCAGTGCCCTCCTCAACCACAATCAAGTATCTTAATCCTAATTTTCCAAACATCTCAACAGCATACTCCATCGGTGCTTTCGCGCAGATTGTCAAAGGTGTTCGGTCCACAAACGTCGACACGATACCCTCAAGAAGATCTACAGGCTCGTCATCTGTCAATACCCCCGATTCGTTGATAGCGAAATCCAATTCTGCTTGAGCGAGGTAGCCGTGAAGCATGCTATTCCCATCCACAAGAACAAGACCAGCATCCATGAGTCCTCTCGCTTTGAGTTGAGAGAGCTTAGTTGCTAGGAGGGATTTTGAGACTTGGCACCTGGGACCGACATCCACGGTGATTTCTCTCATGGTTTGAGCTGGTGGGATGAGTTCCTCAACTAAGTGTCCTTCATCGCGAACTATACCCAGAGCATGCTCTGAATCTAGGAATGGGTGACCGAGAACTGTTTGGGCGAGATCGTAGACTCCTTCTCTACTCAACGCATCGGCTACCCATTTCGAGACCAGAATGGCTATCATAAAGGGAGGGATATAGCCGACTTCGCCGGTGAGTTCGAACATAATGACTGTCAGAGATACAGTCATTCTAGACACGCCGGCAAGGAAGGCTGCGGCGCCGACCATCGCGAACATTCCTGGATTGGTGTGTGGGATGACTTGTCCGATGAGACGGCCGAAGAAAGCACCTGCATCTAGAGCCGGTATGATGATTCCGGATGGTACCTTGCAACCAAATGTGATGATTGTGAGGACTAGTTTCACAAGAGTTCCGTAGATGAGCCATCCATAGTATCGACTCTTGTCTTCTAAGATTTCCTGCTCACAGATCCAAGACCCCTCGGGTTGGCGACAATCAACAAGCAGATTCTTGATAATAATGTCGCCAGCTTCGCGGGTCAATGGATTTGGGTACTGCAGAAGAGCTGTGACGAGGACAACAAGAGACAGCTCGAACACTGGATGGTTGCTGATGATACTATATTTCCGGAAGGTTTCCGACCAGAGAAAGTTCGCTTTGCAGAAGACACCTCCAAACAGACCTCCCATCAAACCCAGGAATATGAAAACGAGGTAGTGGATTGGCTCATAATCCACGCCGTAGTTGGTTTCGAACAAAACCAGTTTTCCAGTACCGTTTGGATTCAAGGCTTTGAGGATGACCGCTGCCCAAAGAGAGCAGAAGAACGCACGCCAGAGGACTTTGCGGGGGAAATACGTGCTGATTTCCTATTTCAGTAAGCATCATTCTTTTAAGGTGACTTCATACACACCTCGTAAGAGAAAAGTACACCACCAATGGGTGCCCCGAAAGCCACACTCAATCCGGACGAGCATGCCACACTCAACATCTCACGCAACTTCCGTCCATTGTCCCGGTATTTTGGAAATCGGCTGGCGACCAGATATCCAACACACGTCGATATGTGAACGAAAGGCCCTTCTTTGCCTAGACACATACCCGTTGCGACGGCGAAGGTAGCACCAACAGCTTTGACGACAAGGACCTTAAAGTCAAGGAAGTGAGGAATCACAAAACCAGAAAGTATAGTTTTAATCTCGGGTATACCAGATCCAGCAGCCATATACATCGATTTCCCGACTGTGCGGCCCTGATCACCTCCCGCGTGAGCATTGTCTGTTCCTTCGTCGGCCGCTGGGAGGTTGGCTTTGGTGGTCATCGTGACGGAGCCCGCTATTATAGCAAAGAGGAGGGCAAATCCGACGTATATAGCGAAGCCAGCCCAGTAGTCATTCGACCAGACCTTCCACTCACTACAATCTTCTCCTACATCCTCACCCATGCCAACAAGAGGATATTTCGTTGTACAGCATGACTCCCGGTTTCGAAGTGGGTTGGAAGAGCAAAATCCTTGTTTGTAGTCGGAAATTGTAGCTTCGGCTACATCAACCATAAAGGCTACCACTGCCGTAAGAATTCCAATCAAGGCTGCAGCGAACCATCCTTGGCACGAGTCCCATGCTGAGTAGAGACGGCCCTTGATGCTTCTGTTCGATGCTATAGCGCGATGGCGAAATGAGTCTTTGACCTGGGAGAAATATGAGATCTTAAAGAGGACATCGGTGGGACGCTATTACCAAGTCATGAAGCCAATCAATTGTAGTGTAGTCATTGTATGGCAGTCTCTCTCCAACTGCAGTCCCAGCAAGCTCTTGCTCCTCTTTGGAAACATGAGAGGATATAATGGAGGTAGCATCGTTGGGAGAACGATCACCTTGTCGGCTTCGCTTTCGTCCTCTTAGTTCAGCAATTCGGGGATCCAGGAGGTGTGTATGCTCGTTGGCCTCCTCGTCATGAGACATTGTCTCGGCCCTCTTGCAAGATGGTGAGCTGAAGAGAAGAAAGCATGGTTGAGATGAGACAGATATCTGGAAGAAGGTCTCTCCCGTGCTGGGCTGTATGGGGTAAGCATATTTGACCAAGGCAGCAGATCTGAAAGTCGAGCTTTATCGTTGAACGTTGAGTGGCAGATAAGAGAAAGCTGAAAGTCGCTGATAAGAGGAGGGACAACAACCTTGGAACCTGGAACTCCTCGGCTGCAGGACAATCACGTGGATGGACAGCTCAAGAGCACCTGTACTACTGGCTCAATGTCTGGCATCGTTACACCACAATATTTTAGCTGAAATGTGTATCAATCACTACTCACATCATCGAGAGATATCCGCAAAATGTGACTTTCATGTGAAAAACAACCAAACGGCGGAATCTGCCGTTCCCGTTCCTGACCTAGGCCCAAAAATGCTCTCTGACGAATTCGGCAGCGAGCCACGAGACAATTTGGGCCAGCAGACAAACCGAGGAAAGCCCACGCAACTCCCCTTTTGTCCTATTCCTACTCCAGTACTCCTTCTTCCTCATCTTACACACGTTACTGGCCATCGAACCATCGAGTCTGCTTTCTGTACACGGGGTCAACAACCAAATCCGACTTGAGCTGCAGCAGAACAGTGGCGCTCAATCTTGGACAAGACGCACCTTTCACCTTTCAAGCGGCCCCCACTCCCCGCAACATCCCAAGATTGTCAAAAGTAGGGTCTCAGATTCCACAAATACGCTTTTTCTACCTCCTGAACTTCTGCGAAACTTCAATCATCACTTGTTGCAATTGTTCCAGGGGTTGTTGATTTATGACGTCGTTGCCTCATCAATAAATATATTCCGCCAACACCAACTTAGGACTCGCTCAAGACCGGAGCACGACATTTGCCTGTTCAGAGCCTCCTGCATTTTGGCATATACTTGGGTACTTGGTCCTCGTCCCTTTGTAAATGGAATGTGCTAATATCGTCAGCGGTCGTTTCGCACACCGACATTCTCCTAACGTTAACACACCTACGCACGGCATGTCTACAACGACTTCAGGGCCTGGGAATGGCATTGCCAGCACTGGCAAGAAGATCCGATTCATACCTTTAACCTACAATCAAGCCGAGTCACAAACATCGGCCCTCCGTCTCATCCTCACTCTACGACCGGAATGGGAAGATGGCAAGATCGAGTTTATTCGCTTTACGGATGGAATCACGAACACCTTGCTCAAGGTTATCAATAAGAAGCCTGGATTATCTGAGGAAGAAATCGACAAGGAGGCTGTTCTGCTGAGAGCCTATGGGCAAGGGACCGACCGAATTATTGATCGAGAACGAGAAACACAAAATCATGAATTGCTTATGCAACACAATCTTGCTCCGGAACTACTCGCAAGATTTCACAATGGAATGCTATACCGCTTTATCAGAGGCGCAGTCACTTCTCCTGCGGATTTGAGGAGAGTGGAGATTTGGAGAGCTGTGGCTCACAGGCTGGCGGAATGGCACGCAGTTGTTCCCTGCCTACCGACACCCCGAGAGCCTCTAGCAGCGGAGATAGAAGGCAGTGAACAATTGGGAATGTCAGCTCCAACGCCCAGCAAGAAGGATCCTGCCTTGCAAGCTGCAATTGACAACATAGCACCTGGAAAACCCGCGCCGAACGTTTGGACTGTCATGCAAAAATGGATATACGCGTTACCGGCTGGAACAGAAGCTGAACAAACGCGACAAGCAAATCTCCAGAAGGAGCTGATCCGACTGGTTGCAGAATTTAGCGACCGGCCGGGTCTAGGAATCAACAGTGTAAGTGTGCCCCTCTCTCCAAAACTAATTGGAGCGAGAACCACATCGTCTATGCCCCTGATTTTAGCGAACAGCTCGTCTACTACTTGTGCTTCGAGTTTTCAGCCCTACAAGTTTTTACGTACAATCTGACTCCCTACTGACTTTTAATTAGCTCGTCTTCGCTCACTGTGACTTGCTGAGTGGAAACGTGATCATACAGCCTCGGTCAACAAGCAATGCCAATGCGCCTCAAATAGTCAGTTTCATTGACTACGAGTATGCCACACCTTCTCCAGCAGCATTCGACATCGCAAATCATTTCGCAGAATGGGGTGGATTTGATTGTGACCATTATTTGCTCCCAACACAATCTCAGCGGCTTGATTTCATCCGTGAATACATCAAAAGCTATTTTGCACACCTCGGGCAAAGTCTGTCCGCGGTCGACGAGGAAGCCGAAATCCAGCGTCTTTTCGGAGAGGTAGACGTATACCGAGGGATACCTGGCTTCTACTGGGGTATCTGGGCTTTGATTCAAGCCACAATCTCTCAAATCGATTTTGATTATGCATCGTATGCTGAAGTTAGGTTAGGTGAGTATTGGGCATGGCGAGCAGAACAGGATGGGAGTCGAAAATCATCTGGGGAGGAAATGACAGTCCGGGAGAAGAGATGGGCACAAGAAGCCTAGAGTATGCATATTCGTTGGAGTGTTCTTTTTGGCGACAGCCTGCACATAGTAATGAGAAATGCAAGAGTGAAGACGTCTTGTGGCGTTCCTGGTCTGGCTTCAACGCCCAGCATGGTATTAGAGCGGATTGGTGGCGGCACTCTTTTAAGGGGCGTTTATTCTTCAACGATAATTGATACTCCCTTCGAGCACTTACCTCAGTTGGCACTCGAAATTCCACATTTTATTTGGCTTGTGATAGTGCTTTGTTTTCCTTGCATGTATATATGTGAATATAGGGTTAATTGAAGTATATGGAGTTCCAACAAAAAGAGATGGCATTGTTATCCATATGAGGAGAGAATCGCCCGGCTATAGGGTGCCTTCCCATCTGCGCAGCGCAACACTTACTTTGTGGCTGAGGCAACTGCTCTCCCTACATCATCTCTTCAACACGAACTTCGTGCTCATCTCAGCTCATCTTTCGAATGAAACCTGCGACGATTTTAGACAAGGACTGTTCGTATAGCAACCAGAAACAACCAGCTTGAACATCGAGCATGTCTTCCCATCACGAATTAGGCTCCTATATCGGGTACCCCGGAGGAGAGGAGTGATCGACAATGCAGGATCTGTTGTCATTCCCATGGCTCAGCACGAGGGAGCAAGATGAAGAGGTGGTAGAGGGATAATACGAGGCGGAATATGAGCCGCCAGCCAATACGGTAGGTACATTGCCATCAGATGAATCAATACCACGGCCAGACACAAATCCTCGAATGACTTCTTCCTAGCTCAATAGGATCTAAGTTTCTTCCCCCAGTTCTGCTTCTGGAAATAACAAGTGCGGCAAATTCCCAGATACCAATAGTACCGAGTTCCTCTCGCCGCTGTTGCTTCGGTGTAGGAGTTGCGGTTCGGCCGAGAGCCGAACTTCATCGTCGGATTTCCTTTTTGAGGATGAGCTCGCTCGTTGCTGGAATCACACAGCCGCAGCTGTCCGGCAGGCTAGCCTACGGCACTTGGACCGTGATGGTAATGATCAGATACCGGCCGTGAGGGTGACACCATCGCGGAAGAGTGGTACCGCGACTCCGGTCCTCAAGACTGGCGACGTTCCAGTTGTCGCTTTGGTCGTTACTAAGTGTTTGCCTGGAATTCTACGAACGGACCAATAACCTTACAACCGCGTATACGGTGACGGCGTTACCGAGCTAGCATAATGTTGATGCCTATTCCAGAGAACGACGAAGCTGTTGATACAGTAGTCTTAGGGCCAGCACTCTCCGCCGTATGGGTTGTTCCCCGGCTTCCAATCATCACTTTTACCATCCCTCCCTCCTCACTGGATTCCTGGTTCCTACATCCACCAATCCCACCGTGCTGGACGGGATCGCTGGAGATCTCGGCGGGGCCCGCAAAGCGATCATGGGTGCATCAGATCCTGTTAGGCTTTCCAGCCTCTCTCGCTTGTCTATCCCTTCCAGGAGGCGACAATCTCACAGGCCCGCTCGTCTACACAAGGCTGAACCATATCGCTGCGCCTACCACGACCTCCCACCGCTTTGTCAGAATCGGTGGCTTTGTACCGTAGAATCGTCCCCAGGGGTTGTCATTTGCGAACTGCTTTCCATCCTTCGAAAGGCTTCCAAAGAGGCGCGCCTTACCCTCCGGCCATTCAGGTACCATGCAGGTCATCTAGATTTCTCCCGTCCAGGGAACACAGGAATAGCCATCAGCAGTATATTCGCTGGCGTAAACAATACTCCAGTCCAAGCCGGAAGTTTCATGGCTGTCAGAACGAGCGATTACTGCTTCACCGCCTGTTCAGCGGTGTGTTCTTCTCAATGTCCACCAGTGACTGAGGCAGCGTGGTTTCCTGCTGTTTGGCCGTCACGACGATGTCGATCGATGCTGACAAAGCCCCACAACTCATTGTGCCTCATGCCTCCTGACACTACGCCGTTTCCGCATTAACTCCAGTTTTCTAAAGTCTGACTCTATTTTAAATCATCGTGAGCCACTGAACCTCATTTGCATGCATCACACTCAGACTACCCTGTGGTGCCCATAGGATTGGCCGTGCCTTGAACATCCAGGTTTGCAGTACCGGTCCTATCGACGACTGCCTCCCGCCGGGCTGAAGCCTCATGCAAAAGGATCAACGGGCGGCTAGCCTTCCAGAGACCGAACAGTGTCTTCTGCAAGGCTCAGCCTTTGAGCGGCGAGCCAGTGCGAAAATAGCAGGTCCGGGCTGATTTGGACATAGCTTGTCTGCTACTACCATCTATACGCTGGAACGAGTAAGGAAGTAGCTCAGGTAAGCCGCCAAGCGCAGCGTTACGCTGGTGTGCGATGGTATGGTAATATTTACAGCCGTGGAAAACGTGGAGATGCAGCGATCGATTAAGCTCAAGCTATGAACATGGCACGACCTAAACCCACATCTAAACTGTGCTGGAATACTAGGGTGGTCCAAGGCTGAGAACTAATTAAGCAGCAACTAGCTTGTCTGGGTGTGCTCCTCCTTCCCCAAAGAAGTAATTCCTAGCGTCCAGAGTCTGCAGTTGCAGGAAGGGGCAGGGTATATGATCTCACTCAGACCCATACGAAGGATCAGATATCGACTTCTCTAATTATTTTTTGAATACTGCAAGAACAATAAATAAGTTCCTGGACTTCCTTCCATTTTCACAATGACAGTCACATCCACTCGAACATCAAGTCGATATTCGCTCAAGATTAGTATGGATTCCGCAGGAGACAAGGAAGAGCGCAAGCGCGAGGTAGGTTCTCTTGCTCGTCATAGTTGGGGGCTGAAAGTTAACGAGATAATAGTACAACCGTCTTGCACAACGAGAATTCCGTACGACTCTGATACAACACTCATGGTCCAAACCATGCTAACTGGAGGTTTCAGGTCGCCGAAGGAAGGAACATCTCAAGAACCTCGAGCAAGCACAGAAGGAGCAGAGCTCTGAGCAATCAGAAGAGATCGAGCGCCTACGGTACCAGAATGACGAATTGAGAAGAGAGAACGAGGCACTACGAGCACAGATCTATGGATCATCTTCATCCAGTCACCTCATGCCTTCCTCCATGAGCGTACCCTCAATCTCCGATACACGTCAATACTCTCTCTCTCCTTCTATCTCGGGCACTTCAATATCAGGCACCGGCAGCCCTCCAGCGACACTGGCATCAGATATGATGCCAATGGCGGCTCTATCATTAACATCGTCGATGTTGACACCTCCGATGCAAGCATATGCCGACCCTTCTACGTTGTCTTCTCAGCCATACTCTATGGTACAATTATCCGGCCTCCGTCATAATTCACAAAGCTCACCTGAGTCATCAGGGTACCGAAGTTCTCGATCTGCAATGGGACCCCCTTTTCAGTCTCTGAATGTGTCCTCATCGTCGGTCGAAGCAGCTGCACCCTCAGGCGCCGGCCAGCGACGAGTCAGCGGTCAGCAACCGTTCGTTTTCCCATTCTTTGCAGTATTCATGTTCTAACAAGTCTGACTAGAACGATGGTAATGGTCCCATACGATCGAACGAAAGCTAAAAACGAGATCCTGGAGACATTTCGACCATTGTACTCCGATCCTTCCGTCACATCAAGTTCCGAGCGACACCTTGCCGTTCTAAGTTCCATGTCGGAGACACTCCCACCATCTCTCAAACCCTCAAAAGCCCAACTCGAAAGTCCGCACTATTACGGAATCGACATGATCGCATCACCCTCACTACGCGAACGCCTTATGACAGTTACCACCGAGGTAGCGAGAAGCTTCTGTGCAGATCTGGGTATTATTGGAGGCGAGAAAAACGAGGTCGGACAGGTGATAATCTGGGGCGAGGAACCATTGAATGAGATGAGTTGGGAGTTTTCCCAACCTTTGCTCGAGAAATGGAGTTGGTTGGTTGGAAGCGGGTGGACATCACGAGCAAACTTCTGGAGAAGACAGAGAGGCGCTCCGTTGTTACCGGAATGGTAATGGGGTGTCTTGGAGATTTTGGGACGTTAAGGAGGGATATATGCATAGCGACTGGTGTCAAGACATGGAATGGGATTTGTGGTATAGAATAATATAGTGTATGTACATGAATCGAATTGAGCTTTCCACCTATTTCATTATTTCAAGTCTCCTCTAGTTCTCTTTCCAAAAGATTGCCTCTTTTCAAAAGATTGCCTCTTTTCAAAAGATTGCCTGTTGAGACACAGCATCAAAAACCAGGAAAGCATTTCTTGGTAGGAAGATGGAAGTCTCCATCTTTCTCAAACTCCGACATGAACATTCGGAACGGAGTCGTTTCCGCAAAACTATCTTAATGACGCACATGGCACATCAGAGTTCTAGACAGAATGGTACAGTACGATTCTAGAGGTACCTTTGGATTACAAAGTGAGATATTCAAGCTTCCGCTTTCTGTCTTCAGTTACCCCTCATCTGGATACTGTACTCGATGGTACGGTTTCGTCCCGGGATGGTATGCGCTATCCGGCATCAGAAAGGGAAGGGAGGGAATCAGGAAGCAGAGAAGTTGGGTGTCAAGATTACAAGCCACGATCTAAGTTCTTGCTCTGCAGATGGAAAGGGAAAAGGAAAGGATCTTTGGTATGTGATAGTGTGAGATCATATCAGCCAAGAATACTCGAGACTTTGCGCCAGTTGCCCGGGGGGGGGTTCTTTCTAGCATGTTTCTGGTTAGATATAGCCTCGCTGGTGTTGTCATGTTTTGGGTTAGTACTTTAGGTAGGTAGTTGGAGCGAGACGGGTGAGTGTGAACCTTGATGGATTCGCAGGGCTGGGATTGGGATTTGGAGTAGCGCTGTGTGGTGTGGTGTGGTGTGGTGTGGTGTGGTGTGGCGTTGTGAGGTGCTGTGCCCTAAATCTCGTACCCTCCTAGTCTAGCTTTTACTTAGCGGTTGTCCACTTTTCGCTAAGTATCTGTGCCTATCAGTTGGTGGAGTGATTGGGGCTTGGGAGGTGGTGTAGTGTGGTTCGGTGCTATTTTGGGTTTAAGGTCTGGGAGGGGGGATTTGGGTGAAAGCTAGGTTAAGGAAGATTGCCGGGGATGGGATGGGTTTGTGCCGCTTTAGACTCGTTGTCGGTTATTTTCAGAGGGCCGGTTAAGACTCATGATGGCAGACTTGAAGACGATTGTTTACTAAGAAGCGATACCGACAGCCATGGAAGTTGGGGGCCTAGAGGATCGTGGGGCACTTTTTAATGAGGTGTTATTCGCTGTGGGAATCGATAAGCGAGTCGCTAAGGGGGGCTAGTGCGGCGAAGAACATGGGTTGCAACGTTACTCGGTGGAAGCTCTTGAAGTCGAAAGGCGTGGATCTCATGCTTGGGCGATCGGGAGGGCGATCGGGTTATTTTAGCTCGTATGGCTAACTTGAGATTTAATGATGATAGATCAGATACAAGCAGATATAAAGGCGGAAGGATAAGTGAAGCATGGAAGTTTGCAACCTGGGAGAAGAATAATAGGGATTTGGTAAGCTGATGATACTCTCCGCAGTTCTGTGTTTTTCATGACTGCCGACTCATTTCTCCATAGGTTATTTCAGTTCATTGTTCTCCATGGAGTTGATATCCTTTCCTGAGCCACTAGCCTACAGAAATTCCCAAGTCTGCGCCTTGACAGGGAATCTATTTATGGCACCTCCCCACCGCAAGGGAACATCCTAGTTGCGGATCATGATCTTCACGACCCATGAGCTTGGACGCGGCGTGAAGCCACCACGCCAGAACATCGCGTTGTGGGAACGGGGCAACTTGGCAGGAGGAGCTGGGAGTCTGAGACATGGTTACTGTAAACACGGTAAGCGGATGTGACGGATGACGATCGAGGATGCTCGGTCTCGGGGTGGGGTGGACGGTTGGAGGAAAAGGAGGGGAAGGTTTAACCTTAAATCCGGGAAGGGAGAGAGCGCCACAAGTGTCGATTGTGAGATTCCCTGTAGTGAAGGGGAGGAGGATGTGTGACGATTGGAGAGCATACGAGATGTTGCTTTGAAACGAAGTCTTTCTCGTCGCCTACGATTTATAATACCGTCTTTCAAACTCTTACAGGAAATTCTGCAAATCAGAGGCTCGGGGTGCTTGGTGAGTCTCTCGTTTCTAGCTTGAGTCAGTTTCAAGTGTCTGATTCGAGGACCTAAGATTATGAATTCTTTGATATAGTAAAGCTAAAAGGAAGTCTTCAGCGTGGCTGGACTGGGTATATTCCTGACCCCAAGAAAAGGATCGAAAGTCCCGGCATGATTGCGGTGAACCTTGGTCTGCCTTGCCATAAGGCTATGAGGTGAGCACTTGGGTAGTATCTGGACTTGTGTTAAGTACCGGTATCGCCGAGATGGAGATCGTATCTACTGAGCAGAGTTCGGAGTTCGGAGGGGAGGCAAAGGGGTCAGGCGTGAGCATAGTTCCGAGTTTGTGGGGTAACTGTTAATTTCGGGGAGGTATTCTTTGGCAAGTGCTTGCACGATATGACTGAGATGCTATCCGGGGACATTCTCATGGTATAGAAAATCAAGTACCACGTTTTGTGGGGGGTCTGTGTACATTTTAATAGGGAAGAGAAGTTGTTCCTTGGAAAATCAACACAGAGCAAACTCCAAGCTCGAGGACTGTCTCTCCTCGTCAATCCTTGAGTATATTATCCTCCGATTACTGGTTCGAGCTATCTCCTGCTTCGAATTGCTTTTAGAGCTTCTCAAGAGTTCCACATTCATCTTCAGAGTCTGCTGGTACTGTAATCGAAGACAGGTTGCTCGTCTTTTCAAGTCTCACGACATGACGATAATACACAAGTATGTCTAGTCCAACCCCGTCTGACATATCGATGGACTTGATTAATAATCGTTTTTCTAGAACTCGGCAGATAGTAAGTCGGATCGAGAAGGTCTCATGTTTTACATCTCGAATGATCTGCATACCATCAAGCGGTGAGACGGGAAATTCCATATTCTGATTTCTCATCGCAGATTTGGACTGACGAGGAGCAGCTCATCTCTTTATAATTCGTGGGACAAAATTCAGTTTGGATATTGTTATAGTTATAGCTTGTGATTGAAAGGTTTCCGTGACATGAGATTTCTTCAGTCTTGAATCGAGCATCCTTTTAGTGCATCATGTTCCGCTCAAGACTTCATAATGTGATGGTGACAATATATCCATTATTCTGTTGCGTCTAGCTCTATCAGGAGCATGGCGAGGTTCATGATATGTACAAGGGAAAGAAAAGAAGACCATTGACAAAACTCCATCGTAGTCTCATGCCTTGAAGATCAAAGCTCAATACAATGCCGAATGACAAAAACCAGGTACAATACCACTCCCTAGAACGCCTTCCACCCACGACTCGAGCTCAAAAATGGCCATGCACATCCAAGACATGCTTCCTCAACTTCTCTGACCGGCAGTAACCCTTTCCATGATTGTTGTGACAGCCCAAGGTATGACAGTGGTGTCGGATGCGAAGATGAACACCATCGATGTGTCGCTGGAGATCGGGAGGTCTGGCGAAGGTCCTAATACAAATTGGGCAGTGGTAGATCTTGGGTCTTGGTGGTGCGACTGGAGATGGTTTGGAGGCTCGTCTGACACCAGACTTGGGATTGTTGGCAAGTGGATGTGAAATTGTGCTCCAAGAGTTGAGTTGTTGGTAGATTGGTTGGAGAGCTTGAGCGCCAGAAATAGTGTTGGTGTCGAAGGTGGGATATGCCGGTAAGAAGGGAGGAGGTAATTGCAGAGCGGCAAGGTCGTAATTGTACACCTCGTTGCTCATTGATGCTGCCACAGATGGGCTTTGATATACTGAGCTCCCTTCAGTAGAGTACATCGAGGTATCTGAAGTCCAGCTACCAGGTGAATATGGCGAGGTTGTCATAGCGTTGATTGCTTGGTCGCCATGGATAGTGTTGTTGTAACTCCAGGAATTGAAGCTATCCCATTCATCATTGACAGGAGGTGTGAGGATTGTATCCAAGAGAACGCCTTCCTGAGAAGCATCTTTTGAAACCGTTCCGGGCTCGGTAGGGCTTTCGTGACGATCAATGAGACGACTGATGAAGTATTGTCAGTGGAGAATGCGTAAGCATGTATCGATGCACGTACTGAGGATAATTAGAAACTTTTGGAGCATGTGAGATGTTTGCTGAGTGAGTAATAAATGTTGGTTTTGGAGTGCCTGAGGACATGACTACCTGAGTCTGCCTACCAAGGGTGTTGGGATTAAAAGAAAGAGAGTTTGTATTGGATAACGACAGTTCAACACTTGAATGCTTCAGAGGAAATAACCGCCAAAACAATCGCAAGAGATACGATACTTATACAAGGCCTCAGGATAGGCCTCGCCCTTAAGCAATGAATGAATGATGACAACATGTTGAGCGAGTTCAAGAATCAAGTGCGAGCTTCCCCCTTGACTTATGAGTGAGTTTATGAACTCTTGCTCAACCAAAGAGAGAATACTTGAACTCGGCGTAGAAATTCATGAACTTGAACAGTGCATTATTCATGAATGAGGCGACCATTGCATGGCATTGAGCTGGCTCGGTGATCTCGTAATCATGGGAACACGTTCTTTAAGACTTGAGAGCAAGCGAAATAGGGGGACGGTATGCGAGCCATGTCAGTCGGGCGTCGGCTCGTTTCATCACCTGGAATTGATTCAGATCTGACGTCTGCGAGTGCCAGGGCGAATGCACCTGCGTGCACATCTGATTGACGCCAATCACGACTTTGTGTACGCAATCCGTATGCAGGTCCCAGGGGCCAGATCTGACATGTTGGGGAAGCCTCAAGACTCGGTGATGGAAGCGAAAAGGGAGGTTAATCTTACCGTGCAGCAGAATGAGGCTCTGCCCCCTTTCCCACTTACCGAATGCCGCTTAGCTCGGCCCCCGAGTCTGCCTTCCCCAACGGAAACGGCTTCAGAATATTTGAACTCCCGCCGTCAGACACAACGCCCTTCCTCACCGAGGCCAGCCTTGAACGACGCCGCCATCCCAATTGGCCGTGAATATTTGAATTCATGCACAACCTGCAAGGCTGCCAGTCTGTCCGTCATGCGTGGCTTGGTGGTTCGCAAACAAGACAAGGCAATTCGGGTACCATGTAATGCAATGAGCGTAGGTCTGCTGCCGCCATGGAGCTTTCTTCAACCCATCCTCCCAATCCTTCTCACATATAGTCAATTCTCAGCTCTTTTTCCTATCCCTTGCCTGAGCGCTTCGCGGTCATGGCGCCACACTCGTTGACCAAACTCTGGAGGGATGGTGATGTGCTCCCTTCTCGGGCCAAAAAGGCGGGCAAGCCAGAAATACCATGGACACCCGCCCAAGAGCAAAAGTTGTACCGATACGTCGAGGTTGGGGTCCAATGGAAACACATGCCGACTGTCATGTATGAAGCCGGGGAACCTGGCAAGCCCGATTTTGCTCCTAGGTAAGCTTCATGTACGTCTCTTGCATATGCGTAGCTAACAATTATCGTCTTTCAGCAAGGGGACTTGTCAAAACCATTGGCACAAGATGACGGAGATGAACGCTAGCCAAATTCGAATAAGCAATCCTTTGGCCAGAAAGAAGCGTCGAGAACAAGAGAAGAGAGCATTCGAGGCATATCAGAAGCGCCAATCACAAATACTGGCCGAATGCTCCCAGCCCCAGAAATCGCCCACACTTCCAGAGATACAAGTACCAATACTCTCCTGGGAAGATCATACCTCGTTGTCATCGGTTGCTGAAGCCGGAACTACACCTGCGTTAACATTCGATGGACCAACTCCATCTGATTTGGGACAATCGGTCCTCACCCCCGAAGCACACGATATTCTCTCTCCACGCCTTGAGAGCGACCACAATGAGGGACCAGCGCTCGAGATGCGAGCATCAATGGCATTGAAAACCGATCAACTTCCACAAGCTACGAACACAGGCATAAAGCGCCGTGCTCCGTCCGAATTCGACCATGATATGCACCCAAATGCGCAAAAGGTCTCAAAGCAGGATTCTACCACCTCTACAGAGCAAGGAGTGGCATTAACCACCGCACGCCAGGATGGCCCAGGTCATTCGAGAGTGAATACTTTAGAGCCAGTGCCGGAAGACGATAATGACTGCACCGAACATAAGTCCCAGATCGCCCAAATTGAGGATGAAATGAATGTTCCTCACGGATTTATTAATCGGGTTACTAGATGGTCATTCCAGAGTGCCATTTCTGCTGCTGGGACTGTGGCATCTCGTATATCGACCCGGTCTTCTCAACTTTTTTCAAAGGACTTCAATATCACGTCCACCCACTCTTACAGCGGTCCATTTATGTCCTCATCGAGCCTGCCTCGGCCTCAACCCGTACCTAGTCCATCCCGTCCAACGACATCAGAGGCGTTCCAAGAAGTCGACCTCTTCCTCAAGTTGCGCCTTACAGGTGAACCTGACAACAAAGTTGCAGCACAAATACGGTCATTGCTCGAAGGTTGCGGCCTTGAAAAAGCTCAACGGATTGCCAGAGCCCGCAACGGACGTCAGGAGACTACGCTGGAAGTAGCACTTGCTCGTGGGAATGTGCCTGCTTGCGAGGTACTGCTAGAGTTTGGAGCTGACGTTAATGCGATAACATCTGATGACAAAACACTCTTTGCATTTGGTCGAGCAGCCCAGAAGAATGCCTCTGCCCCCGAGAGTGTAGCAATTGGTATCTGCATGAACAAACTTCGTTCTCATCCATATGAAGTAGCCAACGAGAAGGAGTGCAAACCGGCAGTTGAACCAAAACCGAAGCCACTTGCCAATATAGGCGTACGGCTAGAATCAAACGGAGCTCAAAGTGTAACGACAGGTCCTGCGCACTTGGATAACTGGTCTATTCCAGGTCGCATATTGCAAGAAGAACTTTCCCCTTCTAATGTTGGCAATTACGACAATGCTCCTCTTGAAACAGAATTTGCCAATGAGTCATCCAACCCATCTCTCAATCGAATGTTTTTTCCTCGACAAAGTCCACGACCTGCCGTCGCTGAACTCATCAACCATTTCAACCAAGGGGTCCAACAGCAGCCAGTGCAGGCCCAAGCTGATGCTCGTGCTCCACAAGGAAGCGGACGAACGATCCACCCTTGGAATACCTACTACGCCGTCGAGGGAGGTATTGCCAAGATAGTTCTTCCAGATTTCAATCCTCTTCTCGGCCGTTGGGAGATTTTGTGTGGCAATACGGCACAATTTGTTCCCAACCCTAATAGTGGTACAGAGTCTTCGGCGGAAGAGCTCATGAATTCGTTCGTGCCACCACCAGAGGCTCCAAATCCAGATGAGATGGCGTGGAGTCTGAATGACCAAGAACCTTCCTCAGTTGTCCAGAAACCGCAAGGACAATTAAGCCAATTGAATTCAAAGGATACCCGGCGCTATGGGGTCATAGCTCCTTACTCAACCTTCACCCCACAGCCCAACGAGGTCCAGTTTCAAGGCACGCAGCATCCAGATGTTTTTGCTGGTACTGCTACATCAGCACTGTCACATGTTCACCAGGACGGTTCTATGCCTCAGCACAATCAACCTCCAATGAATTGGAGTTCTCAGACCAGCAACGATTTCGCTGTTCAGCCCCCGTTCTTCCCGAACGAGACTTCCAGATTCATGAGTGTTCCGCAACATGAGCTGGACGCACTTTTCCCGGATCAAGATGGCCACTTCAATACTATACCCGACGACAGCGGTATCCAAGGACATCACATGTAGCAAGCTGTACTATATACATGGTCATGATAGGTTTTGCGTCGAGTTAGCGTTTTTGATTATATTTCTCTTCAGCGATGTGGGTCACAAAGCAAGGCTTTGTGGCTCCGAATTACGGTCTGGAAATTCAACATTTGGAGGAGTTTGGGGCGCGGTCAGCAGATACCCAAGCGATGGATTTGATGCGCTGGGAGCGTTTGACGGACTGCGGCATGTTGGTTTACATAGCATTTGCATTTGTTTTGATGATTGTATGCTTCTGCTATATATAACGAACATAACGAATCTCGTCTACCACTTCAGGTCGCAATTAGTTGTGAATGGGGAGGGGTTTCGGGTCCGTCGGCTTCAAGCAAGGTGATGGACATTTGGGATCGGATGACAGCATCTCGAATCTCCTAAACTGTTCTAGCAATTGACATAATCGTAAATCATCCCCAACATCCAGAACATGATTTTAGGTCCAATAACAGTTTCGGTGTCCTACAATCTCACGCATCCAAAAGTACTAACCGGGCAGCAACACCACTCAGCCACTTAGTATAAATCACTCTGCATCTTGACTTTGTGTATTGATCTGCATGTACGGAATAATCAAAACAATCGACCACACATTAAAGTCGAAAATCTTTGAGCAATGTAAATGACGGAGATCGGGTAGCAAAATCTCCCTGGGTCAGAGTTCAAGGACCGACAAGTAATGAAGACACGCATCCAGAATAGACATTGAAATCAGAGACTTCAGTTCTGAACCAACCGCATTATCCCAAGAATCTCCTCATTGGTATACAACTGTTTCTATAGTATAACTCGGGCCTCTCTCGGCCCATCCACCCCTCGTACGGAACCACCGTGGTATCATTCATCAATCATGCTGCGCAATGCCATGCTATGCAGTTTCCCATCCTTACGCCATCAGAAGTTGACCCCGTATCAAAACCCAGTCCAGAACGCCATCTCATGCAACAATTCATATCATCACAATTCCCTGTCCTCCCTCGACTCGGTCTCGAAACTCTTCAGCTCGTCACTCTCAAGTGTATTTACAAACGCCCTTCTGATGAATCGCAACCACACCTTATTCTTCTCATGTTGTTTGTGATGCTTCTTCTTCTTATGCTTCTTGCCACCCGCTGGAGATATTTCGCCGTCCCAATCAGACGACACTTTTGCTTCCTCAGAACAGTCCTGGCAGTCCTCGTTGTCACCACCAAGGTCTGTGATCTCATCGCCTTTTTCCGGCTTATACTGGCCGATTCGGTGAGCGAGCTTGATATAGCTTCGTACTGTCAAATCCTTCAACTTGTAGACTCGGTCTGTGAACGTATCGTACTCGATCTGGAACTGAAAGGGCTTTGGCTTCGGGATCTTATCCTTTGGATGCTTGCCCTTATGCTTTCCTGGCTTCCACTTGTCTACATCAACTTCGTCGTCTTCAGAAACTGGAACAGGCACTTCATTGTTAATGTGTGTGAGATTGGCAAAGTACTGTGTGTAGCCGAGTAAGGTCAAGGTTTGTGGCGAATAAGCTGGGCCTGGGGGTGTGCTCTTCGAAGGTGCCTTTGGAACGACAAGATCCGGATTGGAAGGCTTCTTCTTTTTCTTCTTCTTGTCCTTCTTGCCTTTCTTGTTCTTCTTCATGGCAGCAAGAAGATCTTCCTCGTATGAAAAGTCGTCCATATCCTCAAGGTCGACTGTGCTAGTGATATGGTCTTGCTCCTCATCGAGCCAGTCCTCCCAGTCACCTTGCTGGCTCAACTCCGCATCTCGAACGCTGGCCCACGTAGCTGAGGCATCGAGACCAGTGATGTTATACTCGACCACCCGAAGAGTAGGAAAGTAATTTGGCACGATACTTGGGCTAACCAAAGTGACCTGGAAACGTTCGCCCCATGGACCGCCCAACTTCTTCAAAGCCTTGTCCTCCTTGCTTTTCTTTTCCTTTTTGCCCTTCTTCTTCTTTGCAAGCTCTTCAAGAGTCTCCTCCTCGGCCTTGATTGCTACAGAAGGATTTGGCAGGTCCGACCAGTCCTCCCGCAATTCTTCGAGGTAGTCGTTAGCAGACATGATCGTGAGCTCGTCACCCAAGAAGGCACGAACTTCTTCGTTCCCGGACGCTTCCGTTTCTGAAAGCAGATTGATCTCCTTGGTATCTTGAAGCATGAAATGGTCGATATTCATATGGCCAAATAGACCAGAAACAACCACATCCCGGTATTGCTTCAGCCATAATGTATATTTCTGCCAACATGTCTCGTCCCACAGCTGTTTGCTTTCCGTTCTCGCAGGTGGAACATGACCAATGAGAATTGCCTTCATGCCTCGTTCACGCATGAACTGAAGCTGGATTCGAAGCCATTCGAAGTGTTCGTAGCCTGGTTCGGATCTGAGAGAACAGCCGTCGACAGCTGCGTTGTGATCGAAGAAGTAGAGGGTATTCAGACTGAAAACGGCCAGCTTCTTTGGTATGACCTCGACGTAGTACCAACCTCCTCTCTCGAATCCATGCCTCTGCTCCTCTGGTATGAATTTACTCCATATGTCGGTATAAGTTTTTAGCCACTTGTTTGGGCCTGATAGAAGGATATTGTGTGGTAGGATGTCGTTATTGCCAAAAGTTGACACGACCGGTATTGACTGCCTCTTACCCGACTCATCCTCGTCACTGAAGGTCTCGACGAAATGATTCGCAATCATTCGATTCGTACTTAGCACCTCGTCCTGATTTCGCGGAATATTCTCATCGCTATCGTGCCTTGCAGAGTCCCCCGTCCATATCACAAAATCAATTTGATCTCGCAGATTTTCCTTTATCCATTTGAAGGTCGCATTCACCAGGGCGAATGGTGTATCGCAGTCCGATGTCTCGGCTCCAAATGTGCCTGCCAGGCCTTTTCCGCGGTGGCACGCATCGTCTTCCTCGGTCGACGAATGGATTTTGTACCATGCATCTGGGTGCAGATCTGAATATGATCAGTATTGCGCATAAGTGAGATAAGGTGGGTAATGCACCTGTGATATGCAGGAATCTGCCATGTAGCTGTCGCGAAGCATGGGCTTGCTGCTGGTGGTGTGTCGTTGTCAGGTCCTCCAATGGGATTTGCAGGGCAGACTGCGAGTCGGTCGGCGCTTGAAAAGAGTTCGTGGCCAGGCTTAAGGCCAGTAACAATGCTACCTTTATATGCATTCTGGGTAACAATCTGGGATGAAAAAACTTAGGATAGAGCAAACATTCTCATGTATTGGAGCGAGCAGCGAGATCGGGTTCTCCTGTCAGGTACACAAAGCACGCTGACGTTCGTGGCTTCCTGTGACTGGGGCTCGACGACTGGGACTGCGACTGGGAAGGCGGGAGTCCAAGCTTCCAAGGTGTTTGCGGATTTGTGCCGGGTCTCGGACGGAGAATAATATGAGGTTTGAAAGTCCCAGCAATGGAGCACTATGGAAGATGAAGTGTGAAGACATCGCGGGGCCCAGCGTCTCTAGTAGTATTCAGGTACGCAGTCGGATCGTTCTCGAGTCATTTTCGATCTCTCAAGGTGTCTCAGCCCAGCTCACGGGATCCGCCTCCACAGCTCTTTCGGCGACCAATCACTAGAAAACGTGGTCGAGAGAAGGAGTCAGCTGGAGGGCTTGTCCATGAGGCGTGCTTCTTTTGACCGCTTTCCTCGGCCGAACATATATTCTCATGCTCCTCGCCTCATACGACCTTTGCAGATGGGTCATGGTTGTCTGCAGCTTTCTCAAGTGCAGTTAGAGTTGTCCTCTGGGGCCCAATGGGGATATGCGAGTCAGCGACATCAGGAATAACTTCTTGACACGATCCCCGCAGAAAACGTCATGGAAGTTGACTTTGTACATTGAGTTCATCGTCAAGTTGGTCAGCATACCATGAGACTTTGGACTTTTGACCTGGTGATACTCTGTGCCATGAAATGGGTTTGGGTTGCACCACATCACCAAGGCACCCAACCACTAGTATCAGCCGGATGCTTACAGTACACTGCTCCATTGTGTGTAGCTAATTTCTGCCACGCTCTTCATCGCAATGTACCACAGGAGGCTTGCTCGCATCCGCCCCAGGATCATGATACCTGGAGCGTGCTTCCGAGGCACATTCTCTCGTCTTGACATCTCGCTTAGGTCGATGTAAACACCTGCCCCCGCGCTAAATTACATCTTCTTTGCTAGCTTTATTGCAACTACAACTTTAGAAGACTCTAGAGAAGTTGATACTATTTAAGTAAAGAATCAGTTCATAGAGCTTGGAAGTGATCGCATTGGTGGTTGTAAAAATATCGATGCAGATTCTCGCTTGTGGAATCAATAATGCCCGCCCGAAATACTTACTCCTGCACTGCTTGGACAGCTGCATCTTCCGTCCTGATCTTGTCCCTGACCAACATCAAACTTTGTCCAACCAAGTTCTCACCCCAATTGGCTCTGTTCTTTTCAGCATAACGTGCATCGTGTCCAATACCCCAGACTCGATCCAACGAAGTCGCCGCAACTAACTCCCGATTCCTGGTGTCCAGTAAGAGCTTCTTCAGAGTCTTGCCCTTGACTGTGGTCATCGACGTCGTGAACTTCATTTCTGTTCCTTGAACGACGGCGTATTTCTTATGCAAGCCCCACTCATCGCTGTCAAAGTGAGCAATTCTGCGTCCCATGGCTCTGATGTCTGATGCGACGTTCGAGTCGAGGATTTGATACGCCTTGTCCTCATCTCTGAAGACAATTGCTTTGACATGCATCATGTACCTGTCATTGTTTGTTAAACTTTGTGCAAAAATTCGGTAATGTTGCGCTTACTGCTCTGCAAACAAATACTTCGTACCGTCTTCTCCAGTGAAGGGACTTTCGAATGATTGGGAAAGAAAGCCATACTGCCCTTTGGGTACTCGAAAAGTAGGTGGTATTGCTCTTCTTTGCTTGTGCCTTCGTCGATTTCACCGGAAACTTGCGTTGCTTAGACTTTGAAGTGGAGAGTCTGGTAGACAGTCTGGTTCGTGCCATTCTGATATCCTGATCAGAGCAATGCGCGAGGAAGTGTCTTGCTCACAGTCTTGCTGTCGAGGAACTTGACAGATGTATTGTAAGAGACTGAGTGCTCAGGCTGAGGAGAAATCGGCTTTTTATATAGCCTGGTGCGTATATCTTGGGTGATTGAAATGAAAGGAACTTCCAAGTTATTCACTCTTGCTTCGTTGCATGAAGTCCAATTCGTTGAATCTAACCTTATTTATACGTCCTTTACCATCTCCAAAAGCGAACAACGCTTTGAAACATCAGATCTCCTCTCATCAAGCACACGCGCAAAATTTTCTCGTTTCAGAGTCTTGTTGGCCATCCGATCTCCAGTCGCTCTTCAACAAGAGCAGAACTTAGAGCCGAGGTTACTATCTAGCTTTAAACATTGAGCGGACAATGCTGTGTACTGTCTCTTCTTGAGTCCATGGCCACCCTCTTACTATAGATCGCAAGTTTCAAGAGATCGCTAAGTAAGTTCTAGCACCTCTCGTGAATTCCTGCAAGGGCCAGTATATATTTCAGGAAGTCGTACTGTGCTAGTCGTATGTTATCGAGCTCCAGTCTAGACTCCCAAAGCACTAGACATATCAAGTCGGTTATGAACGCAGGGAGGGGTAAAATGGCCGTGGGGCCTGGGCTGGCACCACATCACCAGCTGATGCAGTGTAGAAGAACGCGAGAACTACAGCATCAGCTGGACGAATTCCTGGGTTAAAAATTCATCTTATTCCAGCATGAGATATGACGTGAACGAAACTTCGAAGCAGTGTTCTAGTATGGAAGTCATTCAGCAAATTTCCAACTCCTATAAAACCTAGAAAACAAGGACGAACACCCTGACCTAACCTGAAGTTTCCCGCCCAACCGATGTAATTTTTAGCCCCCAATCATCGGCTTTTTCGCTTGATTTTGCCGAACACACCGTCTTTTCCCACGCTTCTCTTTTGAATATTCTCTGCGCCGATATATTTCGAAATAGGAGAATTTTTCCGCAACACCACAAGGCATCATGGCGGAGTGGTTATCGCGCTAGCCTAGAAAGCTAGTTCCTTCGGGAGCGCAGGTTCGAGTCCTGCTGATGTCGTTGAAGCTGTTTGAAGCTCTCTTTTGCCATTTTCTGGACTGCTCTCGTCCTGATATATCCAAGACATTCGAAGAAATATCAATTTTTGGGGGGACGAATCTCACTCGTTTAGCGTTCTCGGGCTTGCTATAAATAGCTCCCGGCCTGAAACTTTTATCGTGGGGCTGAAAAAGTGGCACTAAATCGAGACCTCGGATACCTTGCATGACCTCGTATCGGAACAAATTCTGAGGGCTAGTCCTTGAAACTTATCCCACGATGCCAACAGCCATAGTGTATCCTCTGTGTTACTTCAGCAATGTAGTTTTAAGTCTGACTACCTTAGTCGAGGTAGCAAGTCCAATCTACTCGGAGACGACAACCGACCTAGGGCATAACATACATCAAGACTATGTTACAAACCAACTGAGTATTTGACATCGGCACGAGGCATTATTTCTTTCTCTTTGTTCTCAGACTTGCTGTAGTCTGGTCCGCTAGTTCATAAGAATTGTTTGAACGTGTCTTCGTTCCGCTTAGTACATACTTATTCAAAGATGCGGATAGTCTAGTAATAGCCTATCGCATCGAACTAGTATAAATACATTGTACGAAAGGGGGTCAGAGAAACTCAAGAACCACCCCCCTGCTTTCTGCCATTGCCAAGAGCTCAAAATGAGTATAGTGCTATTGCCATTTTACCAGTGTGTTTGAGCACCCTTCCTGAATCTGACCTTTTCAAGCCTTTCAGGAAGTGAGTCTATATACTTATTAAAATCCTCTACACTTATTTCATTCTCCCAGATATCCATAACAGCCTCTTGAAGCTCTTTTAAGGACCAGCCGCCTAATGGCCTCCTATTCCGTAACTTTTGCTTAAGTATCCTCCACACATTCTCAATAGGATTCAAATCAGGAGAAGAAGGTGGCCAATCAATAGAGTAAATAAAGCACTCTACTCGTGCTTTGTTACAAAGACCCTTATTCCTCTTTGTATCCTTCTTGCCGTGTACTTTACTACCATCCTCAACTACAAAATAAGCTTCATCAGTGCAAAATCCTCCTAAGCTCCGGCTGTGTCTCTCCTCGCAGATCTTCCCCAAAAGCCCTCTTAGAATCTGCTCCTTATACTTCTGTTGTGTAAATCCTTTGCCTTCTCCTTCAGTAGATAGGAATACCAGCTTGCTCTTGAAATTGTACCCAATTGCTGCCGCAATATGAAGAGAGGTTCGCCCGCTTGTAAACCGAAACTGGATGCAATCAAGTCTCCGCCGTTCTCCTCTTTTACGAAGGATCTTAAGTCTCCGGTGCATATTTGACTGAATCGTGCTTTCATCGTAGTATATGCCCTTTCGCCAGTACTCTTTCGGACGGTCCCAGTTTGCAATAGAGAAGGTGTATCGTTTGAGCTGAGTAGCTTGACTAAGGAATGGCTTGCAGTCGGGGATATGATGATAGTAACCATAGCGGGCAAAGGCATCTAGAATTGTATCATTGTGGGCTTCGATGCCATGAATCTTTGCAATCTCTTGAAGGGGCATTGCTCGCCGATCAAAATGGCCGGTTATCCACTTAATCATCTCCTCAACCTTCTCATTTGATATGATAGGAGGCCTGCCAGTCCTCCCTTTGCCAGTCCGCCGGTCGGTTTGACATAGCCCATGATTGATTAGAGAGTAATCGAGTAGTTGGAGACACACAGAATAAGAGAGAGAGAGCTTAAACACTAGAGGAGAAGGTGCTAGAACAGCGAGTGGGTCCTCCCTCACCGCCTGTCAAGGGGTGGTTCTTGAGTTTCTCTAACCCCCTTTCGTACTATAGAAACATAGTATTCGTTATTTCCGTTGCTAGTGCAAACGAAAAGTTATACGTGCCTTGATCTTTGTTCGGTTGGCTGTCTATATGAGCATATATATCCTGTTATCTCCTGTTGCTAGGATCTATACTTGGCCCATCATTCCGGTGGTCTATCTGAAGAGCACTTGATTTGAGAACTTGAAACTTGATCTACGAGGGCTGTTGATCCGAGATGGATCGGTAAGAGAGGAGTTCATTGTTCTGAAACTTGGTCTAAGAACGGTGAGATCAGTCAACCAGGACCTTGACGGCAACCAGGCCGCATCTTTCACATGCTCGCAAATAGGGGCAAAGTGTTGTTGGTATTCTACTAGTGTAGGTATAATATCCTCGCACTCCCTAGCGCTCAACAGGAGCTCAATCGATGTAAACCATGATAAGTTGTAGGATACATCTCATCCGCCCCTCCCTTCCGCTTCACACCTTTGAATTCTTGGCCTAGCGAAGCTTTCGCTGCCTCAAAGCGCTTCAAGACAAATTCCCCATTCCCGGAAGATGAAAACTGGTGTCCTCTCTTCTTGCTCGCATTTGCGACAGCTGCTGATAAGCCTAATATACTATAGTAATTGTTTAGGCACATGTTGCCTTCTCCCACTACTAACCGAGTATTCGGAACTAGTGCCATCTCCTCTCCCCGCATCCACTCAATAATGCTCATAGCAGCATTGATGCTGGGATGGCCACTGATCACCGACCAGTTGCGGTTAACCTGGCGTTTGATCCAATGCGAAAACGTCTCACCTGGCGATGGCGAGTTCCTGGTCACTTCCACGACGCTTCGTGATTCCACTGATACAGATGCCCAACTGAAGAACCTCTGCGGCTTCTTCGGATAGCGAAACGTCAATCCGAGAATGCGGGTGAATGCCATCGGCGATGTCTAAAGTCAAGGTGTCTTGGTCACCCACTTCCAGTCCATATCTCTCGATGATCTTTGGAGGAATTCCCAACTCGTACTTAGCCAAATATACGATTGGGGTGAGTCTCTTTCCGGCAGATTCCCGGATCATAACCTTCTTCTCCGCTCTTTTGAAAGAGTTTCTTTTGGTATTATATACACGAAGGAGTTTGGCTACTTTCGTGACTAAAGGATGGTAGCCTTCCTTTCGTCTGTCCTCAACCGGGAAAGGTACTTCCGGACGGATGCCGATCGATTCGCTCCTATGTATGGAGATGTGCCTATGTCTTGGGGGTACATCTTTCTGAAGACCTCAATGCCATGAACGTCTTCATCGTCGAAAGTAAGGGAGGGGAGGAGAGGGCGGAGGGAGCGAGGGAGCGAGGGAGCGAGGGCGGGGGCGGGGCGACGGTGTTCTGAAGTTGTATTTGGCCAAATATACAACAGGGATGAGCATCTTTCTCGTTGAGCCATGGATCGTGACCTTCTTCTGGGCCCGGTTGAGTGACCTTACTTTCGTGTTGTGTGCACGAAGGAGTTTAGTAACTTTGGTAACGACTAAATAGTAGCCTTCTTTTCTCCTGTCCTCTACTGAGAAACGTAATCTTTAAATAGATGTCGACCGTTTCGCTTATATATATCAAAATTCGCCCCAAAAATTCTATAATGGTCTTGGATTTTCGCGATCTCGCTGTCGTTCTTTACATACGATACTTACAAAAACAAAAAACATGAAGGCTTGAGGTGCAGACATGAAGTGGTTTAGCAGAGAAGCAGAGAGCTAGCACAACAATTTTCAGTCAGTCGAAAGAAAGTTCGAGGCTACCTCGATATGCGACTACTCGCAGCCAAAAGATAGAGAATAAAAGAGAAGCAGCCGACAACTACCTACATTTACGACCTTAATTTTTTCTGTGTGTTCATTCTCTATTTGCGGATTGACACTGACAACCACTTGCTTTCTTCTTCTAGCTACCTTCAAGGCGACGAGTACTTATACCCATACTGCTCCTTCGCCTGATCACTCAACTTCTTCAACTTCTCCTCATTCTCCTTGAACTCCGGCTCCTCCTTCAACCTCCTCTGATACTCCGTATTAATAATCTTACTCTCACTCGGCACAGCCAGTCCCTCCCTGACAGCCGGTCTCTCCTCAATCCTCTTCCACCACTTCTCCAGGTTCGGAAACTTGCTCAGTTCTACGCCCGCAAAGTACGATACGTTCACCCATCCGAAATTCGCGATATCGGCAATGGAGTATTTACCACGACCTGGACCGACGAGGTAATCCCGGGAGGAGAGCTGGTGGTCTAGAACTCCGTAGAGACGTTCTGTTTCGCCGACGTAGCGTTGGGTGGGGTAGGGGATACGTTCTTTTGCGAGACGATAGAAGTGATTTGCTTGACCTTGCATTGGTCCCTATTATTCCGTTAGTCTCCCATCAATCCAAAACAAGAAATGAAAAGACTCACCAGACCACCATGCTGCCAAGCAACCCACTGCTCACATCTACTGAAATCGTCCTCATCCACAAAACTAAATTTATGCTCCTTATCATAATGTCTCGTCAGATAACTCAAGATAGCCGCTCCTTCGAAAACACTGAAATCATTCCTATCATGATCCACAATCGCCGGGATACGGCCATTGGGAGAGTATTTCGTGAACCAAGGTTCTTTTTGGATGTTCTCCATGATATTGATCGATTGAAAGGTGTACTCTTTTCCATATGCTTCTTTCAATTCTTCCAGAATGATAGATGCTTTGTGGCCGTTTGGAGTGCCGAATGTGAGTAGTTCGATGCCGGATTTGGCAATCAGACCTGTAGGACGGTCGGAAGACATGGTTCTGATAGCTGTGGTGGTTTTGGTTGTAGTTTGGACGAGGTGTTTGGAGGCTTGGTAGATTCGACGGAGGGGAGCGTTGAACATGAATGCAAGTAGGACGATGAGGATGAGACGGAAGAGGGGTCGCATATGAAGGAAAGGACGAATGGAGAGCAGGTCAAAAGGTTGAGAGAGGCTGGAACTTACGCTTTAATTTGATGCGGTATTGCAATTAGCAATGCTTGGAAATCATTTGAACATTGAATCTGTTTGGAGCTATGACCTCAAAATAATGGAGAGAAGGGTTTGATGACATCAGCTTTTTCGGAGATAAGCTTCGAAGGTTATTTGCAGCATGAACCCTTTGCGGGAGATCCACAACCCCGCAGATGCTCGATTTGCGTCCTATGTAATGAATACAGGTGTGAAATAGCTGGAAAGCAACTAAAAAGCAGTCTCGCCGTGTCCGAAATTACCGATCCATCATTTTCCCCATATCCAATGTTATCACTATCATTTGCCTCCTGTGACTTGCGGCATAGTTTAGTAAATACCTGTGGCAAAAAGTTTTTATTTGTTCAATAAATCAAAGCGCACCGAACATCACAACTCTCACTAGGATGATATTTGTCATTCCTTCAAGAATCTACGCAAAATCTAGCAAATGCCATATCTCTATCATCTACGCCGCAACCGCTGGAGCCAATTTCTTCCCTTTAACATTCTTCCACTCCACAAAACACGCATAAATCGTCGCCAGACCCCCCACTGCAAGAGGAAGAATATATGCCTGTTTCAACGCCGCCATATACGCCTTCAGCACTCCTGGAAGATCTTCTTCACTGACGAATTGTCTCAAGAAGGTAGCTCCTGCACTGATGACCGTCTCGGCAGACACATTCGGTGCGTATATTGGAAGATTCTCCTTGAGACCGTTGGAGAAGATGTTTTGAGCTATGGAAATTGAAATAGCGCCACCGAGGGAGTTGAAGAAGATGGCGATGGCGTTGCCGGTCGGCATGTCTTTTGAGTCAAGGACTACTTGGATTGCGATGAAGGGGACTTGTGATTTTGTTAGAGAAGAACATTAGATGCAAAATGGATAGACTTACTTTGAACACCACCACCAGCACCGAAACCAGATACGAGTTGATATCCTACCCATTTCCCAACCGAAGAGTCGACGGTCAGGGTATAAAGTAGGCCAGCTCCGACGGTAAAGACAGCACTGCCGAAGATCATGAATGGTTTGTACCATCCTAGAATAGTGATTGCTCCACCGATTACAATCGAGGCTGCGATGACCGAACCAAGGTATGGGATTGTGCGGATACCAGAGCCTTCAGCAGTTGTGCCTTTGACAGCCTGGAAGTAGAAGGGAAGATAATAGATGTGCGTCTTGGAATGATCAGCAAAGCTCCTCAAAACTCGGGCTTTGATAACTTACGTAAAGACCCATGGACAGAAAGCAAGAGTACAGACTGGAAAATAGTACAGTTCTTTGCCCAAAGATTCTAGGTGGAATTGTCGCCCTATCACCTCGTCGAAACTGTTGAGCAATAAAGACAATGATCAAGAGCCCGAACCCTAGCAAGCACCCCCAGACCTTGGAGTTCTTCCAAGGATATGTTGTTCCGCCCCATTGCAATGCTAGAAGCAAACAGACGATGGCGCAGATCAAAAATAGTGCACCAACCAAATCTATTTCCAAGATCTTTTGCTTCAAGGTAAGGCCCGTTGACTTTCTTTTGGGTGGCTTAAAAAACAGCCAGACGACCGCAATCGAGACCGCACCGAAGGGTAAATTGATCTATACGGTTACTGTCAGTTGGTCCGTTCTTTCATTCACAGGATGGATCTTACCCAGAAACACCATCTCCATGACACCTTATCAGTCAAAGCCCCACCCAAGAGCGGACCAACAACCGATGAGATTCCAAACATGGACGACATAGCTGCGATATAGATTGGCCGACTAGCCAAAGGCACACTGAACCCAATGATTGTCATTCCACCTGAGAACAATGCAGATGCTCCAGCACCAGCCACGGCCCGACCAACGATAAGCATAACAGAATTCTTGGCCGCCGCGCATATTATGGAGCCCAATTCGAAGATGACCAGGGCAATAATGTACGTGTATTTGACATTGAAATAGGTGTATATCCTTCCGAATGATGGTTGCAGAGCTGTTGTTGTGAGAAGGTACGAGGATCCATACCAACCGACATCATTCAGAGAATTGAATACTGAGGTGATCTTTGGGATGGCAGTGGCGATGATGGTGTTATCTATGTACTATTAGTATTTCCGCTTGGAAAGAGAAGACGAAACGCGAGTTTTATAGCCGCAAAGTATATCACATAAGGTTCAAGAAACACAGACACCACCCTAGCCTGTCCCAGGACCCTGGAATGAACCGTGGGATGCAAATCGTGTTGCGTACAACACGATGAGATAATTGACATACCCAAAGCAACTGTAAATGTAGCAAGACACAGCCCTAGTGTCAACAGCGCGAGTTGTACCTTTTCAGGATAAACAACCTCAACCTCAGTCTCCGGCTCTCCATCCCCTACAACCGTCTCTGAAGTCCCCGCGGAATCTCCCTTATCACCCACTGGAGCGTAGTGCTCTTCTTGTTTGTGTTTCTCGCCATGGAGTGGTGGTTCGACGGGATGTTGATGAAAAGCAGTCGCAGCTTCTTCCGCCTTCTCATTTGGCTCTCCTACCCATCCACCAGCACCCAACACAGGCGCGACCTCGGGAACAGGCGACGAGCCATGATAAGGTAGGGACGATCTGCGATGTTCTGGATCAGACGCTGATTTATGCTCTTCTACTGGGGACGTGGTTGTCTGGACCTGCTCAGCCTCTATTGTCTTTGGTGCAGCGGGATTTGCCGTTGCGCTGGCGGAAGGCTCGGAAGGGTCTGGCATGATTGGATTGACAGCGCGTCGAACCAGGGTTTAGATCTGGAGGCTTGTTTCGAAGCTGGAGGTGGGCCTACCAAGTCTCCAATAATGCGGGGAGGAGAACTATCACAGGAGTATGTGTCGCGTTCACAAGACTCGAAAGGAAAATCGTAATGGAAGAGAATGGGACGAAGTACAAAAGCTCCCCCGATGGGGGTCTGAGAAGAAGACGATTCTGGACAAGGCGGATCTCTCGCATCCGAGGGCCTGCACCAATCATGAGGTGATCTGAAGCCGAATACGCTGCGTGCTTCTGTTCCGTCAGATGTGCCTCAGCCAATATCGGCAGCACTTCCCATCCAAGCCTACTTCTCCTGCTGTAATTTGGCGTTGCGAGCAAGGTGTAAGCTTAAGCGAAGGGTGTATAGACTGCGATTGGTCTAGAGGAGAGAAACGGAAGCAAAGATGCTGATAATCCTGGTAGGGAGTTTTATATCTCCGTTACCGTGGGTCTGGTTCTGACATTGTGCCAAATCTGATATCGCTAACGCTCAACGGCGCATGCAGTACGAGGCTGCTACAAATGTTCTTTTTTCAACTGCAGATATCATGAGATCGACGTGGTTGCGGTTGTGGTCAGAATGCGGGGATAGGTATCTTGCTGCTGTCAGCCCAAGCTATGTGCCTCGAGCTGGTTCCAACTAAACGGTTGGCTTTCAGCGCGGCTCACAAAAGGGTGGTCAGACTGATCGGTCCGGCCTGGCTAAATGGTCAGAAAAGGCAAGCCGAGGCCTCAGAGTATTGTCTTTTAAACGACGCTCTTATGCATTTGTGATTGGTTGATCTTGCGAGTCTTCTTGATGTAGACGCAGAGTAGCATCTGTGTCAATGACAACAGAATATTTGAGGGTGTTGAAGTAAATGGGAAACAAAGCTTTGAACCAAGACTGGTAGGGGTTAGTCTAACGCGAGAGTCCGTGGATGCTCCTGCAGTTAGTGAAACCACTTTGCACGTCGAACATTTCTTCTATCCCGGCGTTCAATCGCAGTACACCAATACTTTAAGCAAATCATGTGGCCTCCATCAACACCTGACTTACTTGGTGGACTCGGAGCGGGAATACTTTGCGACTCTTGATTGGAAGCCATTGGATGTCACGGAGGTAACATAGTTGGAAAACAGAAACTCGAGGGTTGGCGGAAGCTGGACACGTCCATGAATATTCGACATCTTGGAGAGTGGTAGTGCTTTAGTGGTAGGTAAAGTACAGGTAAACCCAGATGTCTCCAGAAGTGGTAGTACACCATCAAATTGACTCCAATATCCCTCCCACCCCCCTTCATGCTGTTTGCGCCGCATTATTATGGTATGCCTTTGATCGGCCTGATCGTCTATACAACTCGCTTGACCTGCAGTCAATCAGTCACCGGCTCAAAACTCCAAAGCGCTCGGAACTGTTCTTGCCCACCTCGAAGAATCGCTTCAACCACCAAACTTGAAAGATACCTTCAGCAGCCAACACACCCATCTGGAAGATACTCCACCACTTCACTCTAGCATTGGTGCTTTCAGCTGTGTTTCGGTGGGTTCGTTCACGAACAACAATATAAGATTGCTCATCCTTGACCTGGGCAAGAAGTTCGGAAAGTTGGCGCACTGTAAAAAGAAAGTTAGCACAAGTTCGGCAGGATTTGCTTGTGATAATACCTTCTGCCTCCAATGGATCTGAAGGTGCCTCAGCCTCTGGAACATAGACTATGCCATGGACGTTGAATGAAACATCTTTGCTCGACGCTGACCAATGCTCATTGCTGAAGCAGTACACGAACTTGCCATCGTGGTTTGCTGTAAAAGAGTGGTCCCCATTTGCTACTGACCTCTCGTGTGCCTCGTAGCCCCCTTGAGGGTTTTGAATCTGCTTTCATGTTAAAGTCCCGTCCTGTGCAGGTAGATATGACCAGATTCGTACCCAGAAGTCCACGTTCAAGTTGCCAGCGCTGCCAAATTCTCTGTCCCCAACTTGGAATGTGACCGTCATCTTATCGTCCTTGTGAAGCATTTCGTGGAAGCATTCTCGACCGTGTGCTGCGAGCTGAATGTTGTGTGCAAGGGCAGATCCTAGCAAACTGCTCGCCGCCAGTAAAATGGAGGTGGATGAGAACTTCATAATGGTCGTGTCGTTGTCAATCAATCAGTCAAGATCGTTGAAAGTAGGGGTTGAGCGTGTCGCTGCAGCTGCGCGTCTGCTTGTTTCGACGAAGTGGCAGATTGTCAAAAGGAGATGATCCAGCGAGCGAGGGACTAGACAATGCTCTGGTCGAAGTTCGAGGTCTCCAAATATCAAGCCTTGAATAGAACGTCGTGTTGAGATGAATTCACTTGCTGTCCTTCTGGACACCTTAAATTTCTTAAAGAGGCTAAGCGCAAGGCGAGGATCCAAATTCTAGGGAAGCGGCGGCCACACCTGTTCTCAACTTCTCACCCACACCCGTCTTAACGACAACACCACCTCGCTAATACCTTTACATCCATCTCCATACGGTCACTGTTGACCTCACGGAATTGTAAGATACTCCCTCTGTCCTCTTCAGCCGCTCGGCGGCGCCTCCGTAGTGCTGGCCTGTAATTGCGCAGCGCTTGCACAGGATCAACAATACGATAGTGCTTTATTCAATCATGGCAGCCTGTTCTGACCTAGAATCACGCGAATGGACTCGAGTAGAGGATCTGTCCTCTATCTCCCGTCTGCATAAAGACAAGAAAATACCAACTTCAATCGCGCAGTGCTGACACTCGTATCTAATAGAAACCACTACACCGCATCCCGCCCTCTCCCAACAACCACATCCCGCAATCATGGGTCTCACATTTTCAAAGCTCTTTGACAAGCTCTGGGGAAAGAAGGAGATGAGAATTCTGATGGTTGGTTTGGATGCTGCCGGAAAGACCACAATTCTGTACAAGCTCAAGCTCGGTGAAATCGTCACAACCATTCCCACTATTGGTATGGACACTTCGATCTGCGCCTTAGGGCCCTATACTGGACATGGTACTGATTAGTGTTCCAGGTTTCAACGTTGAGACTGTCGAGTACAAGAACATCCAATTCACCGTATGGGATGTTGGAGGACAGGACAAGATTAGACCCCTGTGGAGACATTACTTCCAGAACACCCAAGGCATCATTTTCGTGGTCGACAGCAACGATCGTGATCGTGTTGTTGAGGCTCGTGAGGAGTTGCAGCGTATGTTGAACGAGGATGAGCTTAGGGATGCTATTCTCTTGGTCTTCGCCAACAAGCAAGATTTGCCCGTATGTCCCTTTATCTGCAAGTACTCAAAGCTCAGCTAATTGTACCAGAATGCCATGAATGCTGCCGAGATCACAGACAAGTTGGGTCTTCACAGCTTGAGACAGCGTGCCTGGGTAAGTCCTCAACAAAGTTCCCAAAACGTCTTGCTTATCATTTATAGTACATTCAATCTACATGCGCTACCTCCGGAGATGGTCTTTATGAAGGTTTGGAGTGGCTTGCACAAACGCTCCGCAAGGCTGGTCATCAATAAATTATGCGCCCTTTCCACACTCAACCAGGTTGTTCATGCAAAATTCCACAACAATCGAACGTCCATATCACAACGTCTCCATATCCGTTGGTGCTCCGTCCCATGAATCATCTCTGTCTCTTGGGTTCCACTTCTTCGAGAGGCGCAAGGGTGGTTATTGTACGATGAATCAGGCTACTGCTTCGCGTTTTCCTGGGCTGCTGCATTGCATTTGGCTTTTTGAGAACACCGCAAGGCTTTTCTCTTTCCCGCGTTTTCCCCGGCCTTTCGACTTTCTCCTACATCTGGCTTTGCCATCTTGTGTTTCGGCATGGTATAAAAGCAGTCGGTAGATGGAGGAACAAGGTAGTTTAGTCCGGAATTGATCTCACATTAGAAAATAATCGTTGGCCAATGCGTTGATTGTGCATTCCCCCTTCCAGAACATATCTGGCCACATTCTCGAGTCTCAGATTTGTGCCACTGCAGCCTCAGACCGAGTCTGAGTGCCTAGCACGCCATGGTGAATTGTGGCCAATCATGTGAAAGCGCGGGGCAGGTCAAAGTTTGCAAGGAACACTTCTTAACCTCACTAGATTCAAGCGAAGGGTTTCTTCGATGTTTGGGATTTCTCTCTAGTACCTCAAGGTAATACAATGTTTTTCTTGGTGTTGAGATACTTACTGATATTGTAGGCTGTGCTGCTTTGATTTGCGCTAGCTGAGTCAAGTGATGAAGCAAGATGAAGGGCTACGTTTTGCAGTGACATTTTGAGGAGCTTGTGTCACAGATGTGATCTCAGTTCTCTATGTAGCCAGGCTGCAGTTTTATTTCTGATATGATATCACGAGCTTTGCGGGCAGTTACGTTTGGATAGTTCAGAAAGCCACAAATGATGGCCAAGCCATGACCACGATCATGATTATACCCCTCATGGCCTTTAGCTGCCATAGCCAGTCTACTCTCATCGCTTTACTCCTATTTCGCAGTACCCTTCCCTACTTCTTCGTCTTAATACCAGTGCAATAGTTAGGGGACCAAGACCTTCGTACTTTCCGAGTGGATTTTTGGCAGGCAAGGCTTAATCCAGTCAATGTCTGTCACTAAGACGTCAGTGAAGTCTGCACCAATGTCTGTCTTAATCTCTCGATTCCCGAGTTTGTTAGTGGTCATGGGGTCGAAGAAGGCAGGCTACCACATGGAGCCATGCAGAACCAAGGTCTGTCACCTGAAAGCTTTCAATATGTTACCTGCTTGACAGTTTTTGTATTGGCTTGGGTGTGTGGTGAGCTAGCAGAAATTCTTCGAGTGGACGGGGCCTGGGGAGAGTGGGCGTGGCTCTCTTTCTTCTTATGGGAGTTGGAATGGAGTGCGTTTGGTATTCCCTCCGAAATTGCTAGCGCCTAAGCTGGCTCTGATAGCTGAGAATTTGGTTGCAAACTGTCACATCTGCTTAAGCAGGTCTCAGTCAGTCAATATCTATACTAGTCGGCTAACCCTAACTTAGGGCCGACCTGGTGCAACGGCCAAACCCTAGTTCTTTGAATAGCCGACGAGTAGTCCACCAAAGCAAGGCCATGCAATTCTTCCTGAAACTATGTCAGTCGGCCTCGGCTTCGCGGTGGGCAACATATTTGCTACTATTGAGCTTTTGGGAGCCGTGATAGATGCTAATTGCCTGGTATTATTGGTCACATCTACAAAGAGACGGACACCAAAATGTGCTAACAAGAAGCTTGATACCCTTCAGTCTAGCACCTCCTATTTTGCTCTAGGTCCCGGATTCATGAACTCACTTACCGTAGTTAGTTACCGCCTCCACACTCTCAAATGTCTATATATTTGTCGCTTCTTCGCATTCGAAGTTCTGACAGCTTTGCAACTGTTGTACTTTCTCTCCCTTCCAATCCACGTAATATCTTCTATGCCAAACTTTGATACTTGTCTAACTGATCGCAGAAGCAACGAGATCACCAAGCTCAACAAGATGTGGATCATCCAAGCACAAGACCTACACACCCTCGACGAAGATGGGCGCATGCCATCACATGTCTGTCTAAAGCCTTTAGGGGTGGCTCCGAACTTGCTCGCATGTTTCGTGTTGATGATAACGGTTGGGCTCTATCAATACTTCTCATTTATGCGCGAAATGCGTGTTCGGAGGACGCAACCGTTGCAAGTTCTGGTTGATGCGCCGGAGGAGGAAATATTGCAGATGATTCTGAAGTTGGCAAAGAGGTATGGTGTGAAACCTAAAGATGAAGAGGCAATGATATCAGGGGGAAATGAGAGGACTTTGCTTGAGAAAGAGGCGAGTGAGAAGGCATGAACGCTCTATTCACACAAAATGTCCCTGCCAGTTTGGCGCATTGAATTGTATTGTAGGTACATACTTATCAGCTGAATGTCCCAGCAAACCAAGGACATTAAGCATTGAATTTTTGTTCAGTGCCGCTTCAAGGTCAGGAAGACGGTCAAGCATTGGAAACATTCCAAGAATTTGTTCTCTTTTTCAACATTCAGCATGTAGCATCAACTTATGTTCATTCTGCATTGTCAGTGTACATGGGAGTGGAGGATATTTACAGAGCTTTTTCCATTCCAACAAACCAAGAGAAGAGCTTCGCCATCAAATGCCGCTAAAACCCTCCGAATTACAATTATTTACAGTCTCACCTTCTCATTACGCCTAGGATGACTCCGCCGAAACAATTTTCAAACCATCATTCTTCTCATTAATCTTCACCACAGCGGTTTCACCACTCTTCAGTTCTCCACGGATGATCTTGTCTGCCAGACCATTACCGATTTGCTTTGAGATAAGCCTGTTAAGAGGACGAGCTCCGAATTTAGGATCATATCCTCGTTCTGCGAGCCAGGTGCGAACGGCATCATCGACTTTGAGTGTGATCCGGCGGTCATTAAGGCGATTCTGAAGTTCCTTAAGCCGGATGTCGACAATATCTCGAAGAGCTTCAATGGAGAGGCGCTTGAAGATTATGAACTCGTCGATCCTGTTCAGGAATTCTGGTGCATCTGTGACATCATTAGTACACACATTGACTGATTCGGGTAGATTATTGACTTACAAGCACGCTGAACGACATCCAACACTGCTGTCTTTACCTTGGGAGCGATGTCCCCGTTCGGTTCCTCGTGATATGGATGGATAGGATCATTCCCAACCAGAATATCTGCACCCAGGTTCGAAGTGAAGACGATGAGTGTGTTGCGGAAATCGATCTTGTGGCCTTGGGCGTCGGTCAGGAATCCCTCATCTAGCACCTGAAGGAGTAGGGCGGAAATATCCCTATGGGCCTTTTCGAATTCGTCGAAGAGCAGGACAGCGTATGGCTTTCGTCGAACTGCTTCGGTGAGTTGTCCGGCATCATCGTAACCGACGTAGCCGGCAGGACTGGAATTTATCAGTTATCATGAATTGTCTGCTTCGATCAAGTGCACTCACCTTCCAATTAGACGAGAGATGGTATGCTTCTCCTGGAACTCGCTCATATCAAAACGCACAACAGCTGATTCTGTTGAAAATAGGAAGTTGGCCATCTTCTTGCATAATTCCGTTTTGCCAACACCAGTAGGTCCAAGGAAGAAAAACGAAGCCAATGGCCGGTTCTCTCCATTCAGACCGGCTCTCTGCATTCTGACTGCGTTCGCGACAGCATTGAGAGCTTCATCTTGACCACGTACAGATTCTCTGAGAGTGTCCTCCATGTGTATTAACTTTTCGGCGTGTCCTGAGGTCAACTTGGTGACCGGAATTCCGGTAACTCGCGAGACCACAGCGGCAATGTCATCGGCAGTGACAGCATCGTGGATCAATGTACCTTCTCCTGAAGGTCCAATAGGCTCGCCATCTTTTGGCAACTTTTCAATCAAAGATGGAATGACTGCATAACGCAGCTCTCCAGCACGAGCGAAGTTGTTTTCGCGCTATGTAAGTCAGCAAGTATGCCACTATAGGATATCAGTTTAGCGTACCTGTGCTTGATCAAGCTCCATCCTAGCTTTTTCGAGATCTTCCTTCATCTTCTTGATAGCGTCAATTTCTGCCCTCTCCTTCTCCCATTTCTCAGTAAGGGTAGCTGCCTCAGCTTGGCATTCCTTGAGATCCGACTCAAGCTTCTCTCGGCGTTCTTTACTAGAAATATCGGTCTCCTTCCGCAAACTTTCCAGCTCAATTTGAATGGTCATAATCCTCTGGTCTAGGCGCATAATGTCCTCTGGTTTGCTTTCTTGCTGTAATCGCAAACCACTTGCGGCTTCATCCATCAGATCAATGGCTTTGTCGGGTAAGAATCGGTCAGTAATATATCTGTTGCTGTATGTAGCAGCAGCAACTAAGGCTCCATCCGTGATTCGTACTCCATGGTGAACCTCGTATTTTTCCTTGATACCTCGTAGGATACTGATGGTGTCTTGGATCGTGGGCTCATTGACCTGAATCGGTTGGAAACGTCTTGCAAGGGCGACATCTAAAGAATGCAATGTTAGTATATGAAATACAGGAAGTCTAAGAAATACTAAGCTCCATCTAACAGCTGTGTGATATAACGACAGACCTGCAGGCAAGTAGCCTATCTCAAAGGACGTGCCAAATGCTCAACATCATGCAGATAACATGACTACGCACCCTCTCACAACTTCATGGAACATCGTTCACAACAAGGAGAATCTTTAGCTTACCCTTTTCAATTGCTCGATACTCATTCAAGGTTGTAGCGCCACAGCATTGTAGTTCGCCTCTGCTTAGAGCTGGCTTAAGGAGATTACTGGCATCTATCGAACCCTCGGCCTTTCCAAGCCCTAGTAGAGTATGTAGTTCGTCCACGAAAAGTATGATCCCACCATGGGCTTCCTGGACTTCTTTGAGCACCTTCTTCAGACGCTCTTCAAAGTCTCCGCGAAACTTTGCTCCTGCGATGAGCTGACCCAAGTCCAACGAGATAACCTTCTTATTCTTAATACTTTCGGGTACATCGCCTCTGATGATTCTCTGGGCAAGTCCTTCCAATATAGCGGTCTTTCCAGTACCCGCACTTCCGATCAGAACTGGATTGTTCTTCGTACGTCGTGATAGGACTTGAATCGTTCGGTGGATTTCTGCATCTCTTCCAATGACCGGATCCAGCTTGCCATCCTTCGCTCGAGCTGTCAAGTCGACTCCATACTGCTCCAAAGCCGATTTCTCCTCTCCTCCACCTCCCAGGTCCATTCGATGCGTACCTCCAGGTGGGTGTGGTCGTCCATTGGCATAAGACCGGAAAGCTGTGAGTGGAACAACATAGTGTGCTGGGAACTTGGCACTGCTTCGCAGAGCTACTCTGGCGACAGGCAATTCTGGTAATCGAAGGGCTCGTTCCGTCGCACTTGCGATGCGCCGCGCAGGAATTCGGAGTTGTCGTACGAACATTGTGAAATTGAGCAACGTAATCAGAGAGTGTGTATGCGAAAGGACTGAAAGAAAGAGAGCATTTTCAGATATTTGACAAGATGTTTTGTAGGCAGTGGCGTGACGCCAGCATGATTTTCCGAAGCATCAAGTACTTTCTCGCAGATTCAGAGCCTGAGAAGCCTGAGAGCCTCGTGCTTGAGCGTCGGCACTAGTGGACCTAACCATGCCCAATCCAATCAGAGCTCGTCTCCGTTTCACACTTTTCTGCCAGCGACAACATCCAAAATTCGATAAACCCCACCACGACGAACAAAAACCTCCCGCCACTTCTACAACTTCCCTCTTGCCGTAACAACAAGAAAATCAATCACGATGGGATTCGCCGACCTTGTTACCGACGCTGGCCTTACCAGTAAGTCATCATCTTACGATTGAGCGGTCAAAATTCTCTATTGCAAAAGACACATAAACTGACTGTGACTCAGTGCTTAACAGCTGGTTGGAGACCCGGTCATACATTGTTGGGTACGTTTATATCTTCAATCCACAATTTTTCCATATCCGCAAGGTTGATCTAGACGTTGCAAGTTTTACGAACTCGACCCCGCCTCCTACAATACATATTATGATGAACAACATTGGTCCGTGTTACTGAGCGGCGTCAAGAACCGTGTCATGGCGAGACAACCAGCACTTTGTGCAATTCTGAATGTTCATTTTCTGCCAAGCTTTTGTTATTGCTAAAAATCGCAAATGCAATCAAGCTAACTCTGCAACTCAGATACTCCCCAACCCAAGCCGATGTCACTACCCAGAAGGCCCTCAAGTCCGCACCAGATGCCGCCAAGTACCCACACGCGGCCAGATGGTACAAGCACATCACCAGCTGGACTGACGAGTTCGCCACCCTTCCTGGTGATGCTTCCAAGGAATATTCCACCTACGGCCCCGATGTTACCACTGCCACTCTGAACCCAGCCAAGGCTCCAGCTGCCGCTGAGGATGATGATGATGAGGTCGACTTGTTCGGCAGTGATGATGAGGAGGAAGATGCCGAGGCTGCGAGAATCAGAGATGAGCGTTTGGCCGAGTACAAGAAGAAGAAGGAAGGAAAGACCAAGCCTGCTGCTAAGTCCGTTGTCACAATGGATGTTAAGCCTTGGGGTATGTCTATAATTAAGAAATCGTCCTACTTTCGCTGACCGTCACAGATGATGAGACCGACATGAAGGCGTTGGAGGCTGCTGTCCGTGGCATCGAGAAGGATGGTCTTGTCTGGGGTGCTTCCAAGCTCGTCCCTGTTGGATTTGGAATCAAGAAGGTATTTTTTGACTTTCCTGGACCTATCTATGAAAACTTTGACTAATCCTTCTACAGTTACAAATCACCTTGGTCATTGAGGGTAAGTTTTGTCTCCATGCTGGAATTATGTCTTGGGAGTTAGGCAAATAGCTCCCCTTAAATTCACCCGACTGGGAGCAAAACATGTATTGATTTGTTGAACAGATGATAAGATTGGCTTGACTGAACTCCAAGAGGAAGTAAGTTTCCCCTTTGAATTTGGTTGTGCAACAACTTTCGACATCAATCCAACTTGCTCTGAAGAGACAGCTATACTGACTTTCACTAGCTCGAAGAATTTGAAGATTTTGTGTTCGTCGACCTCGCTCCATATTCCCTTTTCTATTCTCGAACCTCATGCTGATCTATCTACAGTCAATCTTCCGATATCGCTGCCATGCAAAAGTTGTAGAGCATGATTCGTGCTTTAGATATCTTGGGTTCTCTGCCCTTGGCCGGTGTTCTCGACTCCAAGGACGACTCGACTGGTTGTTATGGCTTATGCGGCTGGGAGATGATGATGAAATGACATGAACATCATGGGTAGCATAGATTTCAATGCGAAATGCGAAATGCCAAAAGCACATTCACCAGCATTGTCCTGTACTGTTTCCAGTCGTCGTGCTACTTGAAATTATGGAGCCTTTTCCATAAACCCCAGGATGTTTCCTTCTGGTTCACAAAATAAGTGGCAAGTCCTCCCTCTACAGCTTTTTCCCGCTCTGATTATTTTTCTTGTGATCTTGACCACTTTCAAATATCGGGGTCGTGAAGAAACCAAAAGATGAGCAGATTTTGGTAAGCATAACAAAGGTTCGCATGGTTCGGGTTCGACTACATCTCAGCAGGTAGGAATGGAATTTTTTGTTTCAGGTCTGGGAAGCAGAGGGCGTGCGTGGTTGGTAAGCATTTTGGGTAAAGACTGAATGGCCGAGATGTCATTAAGATGTGAGTAAGTATAAAAATGCTTTGGATGGAAGTAAGGGGAGGAATGTATACTATATTTTAGAAGGGAACAGGCCTACGAACGTCCGTATAAGTAAGAAAAGATCATTTCGATGCTTAAAGGTTTATGAAAAGCTTTTGGATGTATGCAGTTGTAAATCACTTCCAGCCTCGTTATCTTTCAAGACGAAAGAGCCTGCCTGCTGAGAACTCGAACGTGATTACAGGGTAACATCGCTCTATACCATTCATTTCTTCAATTAATTCAACTCGGAAAAAACCGAAAGGAATCGAGGATTCCGTGATCATGTGTAGAAGGTCCCCACTTCAAGAGCCTCATCATCATCGCGCTTAGATTTCACGACCCTTACCTGAAGGACAACATCGGCTTGAACGCTCTCCATGCACGTCCAACACAACGACACTGCAGCGCAATGACCTGGATATCGAAATCCGTCACAACCTTTGGGTTGGTCCTCCTAGTTCACGCGTAAGTAAAGGGGGAATACGACCTAAAGTGCAATTTACTAATTGGTCCAGCTGTTATTCCGCGTACGAATTTTCCGCCATTGCTTCTACCTCGGCCTCTTTATCATCGACATCTGCTCATAGCGTTACTCCATCCAATGCGCTTCCTATCGATATATCGATCGAAACCCTCGTCGGGGTGTTGGTTGTTTGCGTGGGTCTGGTGCTAGGAACCCCGGAGCTGAGACCTATACAATGGCGGGTTTGGGCTGGCAAAATTGAACGTGAAGGCGCAGCAGGATTTACAAACATCGACGGACAAGTGGATAGGGACTACGTGGGCAATCCATTCAGGGTTTTGGAGAGCAGGCCAGGCTTTGTGGATATCCGGAAACAGAGGAGGGAGTTTGCGGAGTGGGTTCGTGAAGGAGGTTCGATTGATACGAAGAGTTGAGCTTGGGGAAAGAGATGTACAAACGGTGTAGAGAGTTATACTTAGTGGGTTCTGGTACATTTCGGCAGTAAGGGCTTCGCAATTAGTGATGCAGAAGCTGTGTACTGCACAGCTCTTCCAGCTCTATATCCTAGGCAGAAAAGACCTAAGTTTTATCAAGAGTTCTGTCTTCAATTTCATTACAGTCGGCGAGGCACTCAAAAAGAACGATGTTTTTTCATTTGTGACTTTCTCCTCTATGTTGGCCCTGTTTGGTGGTGCTCGGCTGCAATCCTTACCTTTCTGCCTACTGCTTCCGAACATCATCCAACCTTCACACCAGAATATTTATAAAGCTCACGATGGCCTACAAGCGCCGCCGACTGGGCCCTAGATCATCATCATCCAGATCTCAAACATCATCTCGACCACAGTCACAGGCTAGACCTGCATTCTCACGCCTTAGCTCTGTATCACGCAGCAGCATACCACCCTCATCACCTACTCTACCTCCACTGCCATCTCAGGCACGAATTTCACTGAGACGACCCGGCTCTAATATTGCAGGCAGCTCGCTGTCTGGAAGAGACAATGTTCGAGCAAAGATCATTGAGACGGAGGCTGAAATCCAAGCTCGCGAGGATTCAGATGCAATGAATGAAGTCATTATGGCCATTGACATGAGAGAGCGTGGCACCATCGGTTGCGCTTACTACGTCGCGAGGGAAGAGAAATTGTGTCTGATGGAAGACATCAAGATGGGAGGACTTGATCTCGTCGACACATTGAAGCTCCATGCACAGCCAACTCTAATTCTGATCAGCACCAGATCAGACGAAAGTTTGGAGGACCATCTATCGAAAGATGCGCGTGGCATTGACCGAGGAGATGATGAAGCAAGTTAGTAACCCAAACATCCTCCATTTACATTAGCTGACCCATTATGCCAGATGATCTCTTCGGTGCCTATATCCTTGATTCGAGAGCATCAGGCGAGTTCAACGATGAGAAAGCTAAGAATAGCCTCATCAACCTAGAGTTGAGTGCAGACGTGTCTGCCAATGTTGTCTTTGCGACTCCTGCAGACGACAGCCTAGCCAATGAAGAAGGCACCATGGGCCGTCAAGGAAGACTCTTGAGACTCGCTGGATGGATTGATCTTGATAGCAAAGTTACAGTATGTTCACCCACGCCATAAGATTTCCATAGAACTAATTGTATGAGCTCGGATGTGCTGGTGCCATCTTGACCTACATCTCTCGCCGAAAGAATGTCGAGTACCTACCAAATGACCAAGCAGCCCTGGTTGCCTTTCGAATCCGCACCATCGAGATGTTCACCCTCTCCGACTTGATGTTTGTCAACGCCGACACACTGGCATCGCTTCAAATCATCCAGTCCGAGAGCCATCCCAATTCGCACATGCAAGGACCTAACAAGTCCACCTCAGGCGCCAAAGAGAGCTTGTCTGTCTATGGCCTGTTCCATCATCTTGCACGTACCCCTCAAGGCAGACAGAAGCTTCGGCAAATGTTCTTGCGACCAAGTACGAACATGGATGTTATTAAGGAAAGACTAGGCACTATTAGTGTCCTTCTGAGGGCAGACAACTCAACCTGCCTGGAGAAGCTCAATCGAAGTCTGAAGATGATTAAGGACCTCCGCTCCGTCATGATCCACTTGCAGAAAGGTGTCAGCGACGTTCCTGGCAGACCAAACGCAGTCCGTAGCGGTGCTTGGGCCAACATCCAGAACTTTACGTTCCATGTTCTGATGATCCTGGACACTCTTCGTGAACTCTCCGGCGGCCAGGACTTACCTATCACCAACAAGTTTTTTGCTGAGGTAAACGCTGGTCGAATAACCGGAATTGGTGAGACAATTACCAACACTGTGGACTTTCAAGTATCGGAAGAGCAGCACCGCACAGTCGTCAGACAAGGTGTCGATAACGAGTTGGACGGTATCAAGAGAACTTATGATGGTATGGATAGCCTGCTTACTCGAGTTGCCACTCAGCTTTCGAAAGACCTCCCGGAGTGGGCGGCGCAGTACATAGAGAACTGTATCTTCTTTCCTCAACTGGGCTTCCTTACTGTTGTTCCTCTTGATCCAGAAACTGGAAAAGGCAGGTATGAAGGCGAAGGTATTGACAATGATATCTGGGAAAAGATGTTTGTCAGCAATGATATGGGCTACTACAAGAACCGCCGCATGAAAGAGATGGATGAATATTTTGGAGACCAGTACGGAATGATCTGTGGTAAGTCTCACACCCAAGTCTATCTTTCTCCAGCGATTGACTCTTCTTTTAGACAGAGAAATTGAGATTATTCATGATCTTGCTGTGAAGGTACTAGAGCATGAGCAGCTCCTCATCTCCGCTTCCGATCTTTGCGGCGAGTTGGATTGCCTCGTCGCCCTGGCAATGGGCGCTCGAAAATACCAGTTGAACCCACCACAAATGACTACCGCTAACGTTGTCCGCATTGAGGGTGGCCGCCATCCACTGCAAGAGTTGACTGTTCCGGCCTACATCGCTAATGACTGCTTCCTTGCTGGTGGAGCCGGCGGAGATGAAGATGAGGATACCAATGTCCTAGGGTCGCAGGCCACTCCGTCTGTGCAGGAGAGTATCGAGGGCCCGAGCATGCTCATCTTGACTGGGCCAAACTACTCAGGCAAAAGCGTATACCTCAAGCAAAATGCTCTCATCGTCTACATGGCGCATATCGGCAGTTTTGTGCCTGCTGAGAGGGCGATCATAGGATTGACGGACAAGATATTAACCAGAATTGCCACAAGAGAAAGTGTATCGAGGAACCAGAGCGCATTCATGATCGACCTGCAACAAATTGCATTGTCTTTGAGACTCGCAACAAGCCGAAGTCTTGTAGTTATCGACGAGTTTGGGAAAGGTACCAATGCATCGGACGGTGCTGGCCTTTGCTGTGGTGTGTTCGAGTATCTCCTCAACCTCGGCGTCGATCGACCAAAAGTGCTGGCAGCAACACATTTTCATGAGATCTTCGAGAGCGGATTTCTCGAGGAGAGACCTGAATTGTCATTTGGCCATATGGAGGTTCGTGTCGACACCGATGCAGAACAAGTTGAAGACCAGATTACATACCTGTACAACTTCGTTCCAGGTAGAAGCAACTCGAGCTTTGGCACATGTTGCGCAATGATGAATGGCATTGATGCAGCAATCGTGGAAAGAGCTGATGAATTGATTCTCTTGGCAGCACGAGGTGAGGACCTCATCGCAGCGTGCGCCAAGGTCTCCCCAGCAGAGGAGCAGGAACTGGAAGCCGCAGAACAAGTCGGGAGGCAATTCCTCGAACAAGACTTCCCGCACCCAGAAGACAAGGAGTCAGCCCGGTTCGATGTCCAGAGTCTCTTGCAGGACATTCTTGCAGTGAACTGTGCTCGCTGAGGCAGCGTAAATAGGTGAAACTTAGTTTCCAATTGCATTATTGCACATCACACTCATGTGGCGGAACCATTTATAGCATAAGGCACAGGTGTTGGCGCGGTTATTGCCGTGGCCATATTCAGATACTGTAAGACGTTGCCTCAGTGGTGACACCATTAATAGATGGGTGAGGTAGAAGTGGGTAAGCAAATTTGCTGGAGATCTTGCACAATCGAACAAAGCCTATCTTCATTGAGCCTCAACCCCGTTGAAAAGGTTTCTTCTCCTTCTGATCGTCCCATCAATCATGATGCTTCAAACGTCGCCGCTGTTTAGACTATGACCAAACGGCGAATGCATCCAAGCACTCGACAATAGTTGACCAACTTGACCTGTTTGCTGGGTGCCGAGGAAGTTTCAACTTGGCGACAGCCAACCATGTGACGATCTGCAATTCAAACAAGTGAGGATTGGGAAGATTGAGACTTCAGTCGTTTCGAAGATTTCGAGGTTGTGTCAGAGTTGCCGGATTGGAGCAGGGAGCATGGGGTCAGAAAGCTTGCCGAAGTGCAAGCGGCGGCGGCCAACATCCACATCGGAAAGTTCTCCAGATTCTGGCGTGTTGAGCCTCCCCTCCCCTTGCGGTCCCTGGTAACGGGTCCCCTTCTGCATGCGCGGATTAAGCTTGCTCGTCCCCCGGTCCTTGTGCTTTGGGTACAGTTACAGTATCATTGGCCAGCCTCATGCGACCGTCCACGTTGAGACAGCTCGCAGTTGCCCCGCCTTCTCGAGGAACATAGCCATCATCGCCATCGCCGAGCAAAGATTCATCATGGCAAGGCGATACAAGGCGACGCTACTTCGTATGTGCGTTTTGTGTCAGCGTTTCAACGCCAGCCACTCACTCCACGCACCTCGTCGACGCCAGCCTTAGACCAGGTCGACTGCTGTTGGATGAATGTGAGCCCTATGAGCCCTGTGAGGGTCCAAATATAGCCGATGTCGTCGAGCGACACTTGTCTCAACCTGGCGACAAGGTTGGTCGCTGTCAAGGCATAATGTACCCTCGACTGCATGCTGGCTTTAGCGACACCTGCGGCAGATCAGTTACGCAGATACCCAGAATAACTTTTCTCAGCGGTGACGGCAGTCTCAACTGTTTAGATGCAACTCAGCACCTGGGTTTGAGGTCTCACATGGACCTGTTGAGTGGAGATTCGTCCCAACATGGTTCGAGCAATAGCGCCGAGAATGGACATCTCCGTGTGTATTTGTGGAGTTGAATCGTTGTCAAGGGACTGGTCGTAGGATATAAGTATAAGCCTTTGACACTGGTTCCATTCTTCATTCCATCATCAACATCTTCATCTTTTCATCATAATCATTCGGTTGACCCGCTTACATTCTTCAACCCTCTTCCATTCAATACCATTCAATACCATTCAATCTACTTCAGTAAACCTTCCTCACAAAAACCCAACCGTCAACATGCAATACTCAAACATCATCGTTCTCGCTCTCGCAGCTGGTGTCATTGCTCAAGAAGTAAGTAACATCTTCAATCATCACAATAGCAATAGCAATACTAACAAATAAACCAGTCCACCTCCACCAGCAAGGCCGGAAAGTCAGCAGCAACCGACGCCTCTGCCACCGCATCCTCAACTAAGGCCTCCGGCTCGACTGGCAAGAACGCAACCGCAACTGCTGCCGCCTCCGCAACCGGCAAAGCCTCCAACTCCACAGCCAGCGGCAAAGCATCAGCTTCCGGCTCCGCAGCAAAGGCCTCGGCCTCGTCGACAGCCAAGACCAACTCCTCCTCTACCACATCTGGCGGAACAGTAAAGGCTACTACCAACAGTGCTCCCTCGCTGTTGGCACAGAGCGGTGGATTCGTCACTGTCGCTGGTCTAGGTGTTGCTTTCGCTTTGTTCATGTAAAGAGATATGGATATGATGAGATAGGACGGGATCAGAAAAAGGAGAGAAAAGGATATGGCTTTGGGACAAATGGGTCAAATGGCGCTGCATGAGCACTAATTTTTGTGTGTGTGGAAAATTTGGTTCGGTGGCATACATATGGGGAGGATTGAGAGTTCCCGTATTGGACGGGAGCAGGTTCTCTCAATGGATATACCATGGTACACTCTTTTGAATAGCATTGCAATGGCGTCTAGAGAATGAAAAGATGGGGATGATTATCACCTTTTGCTATCTTCGATGTTCTCTCATGATTCTGGAAGTTCGAAGGCCTTGCCAAGAAGTAAATAGGAAGTCTCTTTCCGCCTGAAGTCGGGCCCGACAGGGCTCAACTGATGCGACTTGACGGGAATAACCCTGTGACCCGCAAGTGGGGACGTTCTGGAAAGGCATTATGCGACTTTATAATCAACTTGTTGCATTCTCAGTTTCATCGTTGCACAAGGCCACGTGATGGAAGTGGATCGAGTGTCCCAATTGGGACAACATTGCGGTGTTTTCGTCTCGAGTTCTAGAACCAGAATAAGATCTGGGCGATGACGAGATCGAGATGGAAGGTTTCATAACGATCGGCTGAAGTATGTTGCCCGAGTAAAAATGTTTTTGGCATGTGATGATGCGAAGGAATCTCGAATACCACATGATCGATTGAGGATATACCGAGGATGATATGAAGAGTAGCTTGAAAGAGACTTGCACGAGTGTTGTTGATACAACACAGTACAGTTGCCTTCAGACCTGTCATCTCGGTTCCTCATCTCATCATCCTCTAACAGGATTCTAGTCAAACTCAAAGCGAGTATTCACAAGTTGGGACAGCCTCAACTAGAAACTTTGAGCTTACGCAACAGAGGCTTGAAACGGGTTCTCTGGTCTAAAATTCAATTTCAGACTACAGTTGCCAGCTTACCAACCAGTACAATCTTCGCAATGAAGCAAGCGTTATGCTCAAAATCATAACAACGAAAGCAACCAAGCGACTTGCAAAGTTTTCGCTATCTTCCACCGTACTTTCGGCCGTAGGATGCAGACATGCCAATTGCAAACTAGATATTCATCTGACGACCAGGAACGGGGAATGAGTCATTTTGTATCTATCTTTGCTTTGAAATCAGAGCACAAAACCAAGATGTGTAAGATTTAAGTCCGATAATTGACTTTAAATCCGCAATATTGTCCCATGCGACATGGCTAGATGCAGCGATCGACATTGGCAAAATGGCTGTGAGTGGGAATCCGGCACTCAAGCCCCTCGCCAATCTGCTTGGCATTCATTAAGTCCGCATCCATTAAGTCCGATCCTTCGTCATTCGTCGACTTTAATTCGACCGCGACACCTTCGTCACCTCGAATTGGCACGCCCGGCTGTGGTACCTGAGGATTTATAAGCAACAAAGAAATGAAAATATGCAAGCAAAACTCGGGACTCCTGCCTTTAAGGAGGGTATCTCCTAAATCCTTAATCATGCATGGAGCACGGGTGCCCGCTCCCATTCTCATGATAGGAGAAGCTCCACTGTTTGCACCCTGAATGTTGATAAGCCAGTTGTTGATTCGTCACTTCTTAAATTCCATACCAGTCGGTGAGTAACCGATACCAACGGTAGCTAAAGAAGATAGCCTCTCAGCCTACCGCAGACTAAGGTTTAAGTATCTTCCATTACGTCGAGGAGGTAACGGGTACAACAAGCTTGCAACCCTCCCATCTCTCTTTTCTTCCCTTTGCACCGGCAAGATCATCAGGTGAAGTGTAACCACACAACGCCGTCAAGATGTTCTACACCAAATCCGACCGCATGTTCACGGAGAACGCGGAGGGACGTGATGGTACGCGTGTTCCTCTGCACAATTGTGTTGACGATCATGGAGAGACGCCGCATCAACCTGAAGAGACCTCTGAAAGTACAACGGGTGTAGAATCTCCTGCTGATGACGGGACCTGGGGAGAGAGAGATGTTGGTGGACCGGTCAACTTCCGCAACGCAATGATTGGTTATGAGGAGATGAGAAAGTCATTGTCCAATCTGAGCAATGCGAGAAGAGAACGTTCGAGATCGGTTGGAACAAGACCAGGTTCTTCGGCTTTGAAGAGAGTCACAACCAATGCGAGTCGGAGGTCCAATCGTATGGCCAGAGCAGCAAGCAATGCTACCGCTCCTTCTGAACCGGATCTCGAAGCTGGAGGTGATGAGAAGCCAGAAGAGGAAGAGGATGATTTCGAATTGGGAGAGTTCTTGAGAGATGGCCATTTTGAGAAGAGACAGGAGGGGAGGTCTGCTAAGAAGGTTGGTGTGGTCTACAAGCACCTGACGGTACAGGGTGTTGGTGCTACAACGACTCTTGTCAAGACTCTACCTTCCGCTGTTCTTGGGGTAAATTATTCCCTATCTTTTCAACCAACCACCTCCTTCTCTGGAAAATCTCGAATCGCGGCCTTAAGCTTCGTCCCTCAAACCATTGCAAAATACTGATACATTACAGACCTTCGGACCGGATCTGTACAAGCTTCTCTCAAGATTTCTCCCATTCCTTCCTCAACCAGGATCTCACGGCCAAAGACGAGATCTCATCCACGACTTTACCGGTGTTGTTCGAGATGGCGAAATGCTTCTGGTCCTTGGAAGACCCGGATCAGGTTGCAGCACCTTCCTTAAAGCCGTGGCCAATAAGCGAAGTGGCTATGCTGGAGTCGAAGGAGAAGTCTCATATGGTGGTATTCCAGCTGCTGAGCAAGCCAAGCATTACAAGGGAGAGGTCAATTACAACGAGGAAGATGATCAGCACTTCCCCACTTTGACTGTGGAACAGACACTTGACTTCTCGTTACTGAACAAGTGAGTTATATTCTTGAGTGGAAGGTTCAGAACTTCTCAATGCTCAATGTGCAAAGGTCACAAGCTGATATCTAGACAGGACAAAGAAGCATGCGAAGGGTGAGATTCCAGTAATCATCACTGCTCTTTTGAAGATGTTCGGTATCACACATACTCGGCATACACTGGTCGGTGATGCTTTTGTCCGTGGAATCTCTGGAGGCGAAAGAAAACGAGTCTCAATCGCTGAAACTCTGGCAACAAAGAGTACCATCACATCTTGGGATAATAGTACAAGAGGTCTTGACTCTTCGACCGCACTCGATTACGCTAACTCTCTCCGTGTCATGACTGATATCTCAGGCCGTACAACTTTGGTAACCTTATATCAGGCTGGAGAAGGCATCTACGAATTGATGGACAAAGTCTTGGTTATTGATGAGGGACGAATGATCTACTCAGGTCCTGCAAACCAGGCTCGAAAGTACTTTGAGAACTTGGGTTATTTTTGCCCTGAGAGACAAACGACTGCAGATTTCCTGACTGCTTGTACGGATCCGACAGAAAGAAGATTCAGAGACGATTTTGACGGGCCAATTCCTAAAGGTCCAATCGAGTTGGAGAAAGCTTTCCGAGAGACTGAGGCGTACAAGAATGTCCTCAGGGATGTGGAGGACTATGAGAAGACGTTGAAGGACACCGATCATGCTGACGCCAGGGAGTTCAAGCAGAGTGTACAGGACGGCAAGTCGAGGACTGTGTCAAAGCGCTCCTCGTACACGGTCTCCTTCTTTCGCCAAGTCCTTGCTTGCACAAAGCGTGAGTTCTGGCTTACCTGGGGCGACAAGACGACTCTCTATACCAAGTTCTTTATTATCATCTCGAACGGCTTGATTGTTGGTTCGCTCTTCTATGGCCAATCCACCAATACCAAGGGTGCCTTCTCTCGTGGCGGTACTCTCTTCTTTTCGATCCTCTTCTTGGGCTGGCTTCAATTGTCCGAATTGATGAAAGCTGTCTCCGGTCGAACGGTTATTGCAAGACACAATGACTACGCATTTTACCGTCCCTCGGCCGTGGTCATCGCCAGAGTGTTGCAAGATCTTCCTCTCATCCTCACCCAGGTTATTCCATTCTCGATAATCATGTACTTCATCACTGGCCTCACAGTGACGGCAAGCAAATTTTGGATCTATTTCCTCTTTATCTACATCAACACGATCTGTATCACGGCTCTCTACCGGATGTTTGCTGCACTATCTCCTGCCATCGACGATGCGGTTCGGTTTTCTGGTATTGCTCTCAATCTATTGATCATCTATACTGGATACGTGATTCCACGACCACAGCTGCTCTCGGAATATATCTGGTTTGGATGGCTCTATTGGTAGGTCTCCAATCTCCTGAAACTTATCTCCTCTTCCCAACTGTCTCTCGTGCATTGGTCAGAGGCACCAAACTCATATCGCATTTCATCCCCACCGGAAACTTTATGAAAGACATATACTGACTCGAACTTTATAAACAGGGTCAATCCAATTGCTTACAGTTTCGAAGCTGTTATATCGGACGAATTCTATGATCGAGATCTTCAATGTGCGCCATCTCAGATTGTCCCAAGCGGACCTGGGTACGACAATCCTGCTTACCAGGGATGTGCTTTCACTGGTGCTCAAACAGGTTCCCTCAGTGTTCCTGGAGCCGCCTATATCGATACTGCCTACAACTATTCTCGAAACCACCTGTGGAGAAACTTTGGTGTCGTAATCGCTTTCACGGTCTTGTACATTTTGATCACAATGATCGCTACCGAGCTTTTCGACTTCCAATCTGGAGGAGGCGGTGCACTTGAGTTCAAGAAGTCAAAGGCTTCCAAGCAAAAGGTTGCCGCTGCCACTGCACCAGGAGATGAAGAGAAGGCTGTGGAACAACCATTAAGTGGAGGATCCTCTGAGACCAATCAGACTCTTGATGGTCAGCAGGAGGAAGAAGCCCTTCAGGAGATCTCCAGCTCTGATAGTATTTTCACATGGGAGAATGTGGAATATACAGTGCCATATATGGGCGGTGAGAGGAAGCTCCTCAACAACATCGATGGGTTCGCAAAGCCAGGTGTTATGATTGCCCTCATGGGTGCTTCAGGTGCAGGCAAGACTACTCTTTTGAATACTCTTTCCCAGAGACAGAAGATGGGTGTCGTTGGTGGTGAGATGCTTGTCGACGGAAAGCCACTTGGTCCTGAGTTCCAAAGAGGTACTGGGTTCTGTGAGCAGATGGATCTACACGATGGAACAGCAACGATTCGAGAAGCGCTCGAGTTCTCTGCTAGTCTCCGACAAGAGCGTCACATCCCAAGATCAGAGAAAATTGCCTACGTTGATAAGATCATTGATCTTCTGGAGCTTCGGGACATGCAAGATGCTCTGGTACGCTCATTAGGTGTTGAACAGCGTAAGCGAGTTACTATTGGTGTCGAACTTGCTGCCAAGCCCAGTCTCCTACTTTTCTTGGACGAACCGACTTCTGGCTTGGATTCACAATCTGCTTACAGTATTGTCCGTTTCCTCAAGAAATTGGCACGTGCAGGACAAGCCATTGTCTGTACTATCCATCAACCTTCATCTGTTCTCATTCAAGAGTTCGACATGATCCTCGCACTAAATCCAGGTGGAAATACCTTCTACTTCGGTCCTGTTGGTGAGAACGGCTCATCTGTCATCAAGTACTTCGCCGGCCGTGGAGTCGAATGCCCTCCCAACAAGAACGTCGCTGAGTTCATACTTGAAACTGCTGCGAAAGGTGGGAAACGCAAGGATGGCAAAAGACTCAATTGGAATCAAGAATGGCTCAATTCGGAAGAGAACAAGCAGATGAAGGAGGAAATCCAACGCATCAAGGCTGAGCGAAGCAAAGTTCAACGTGACGAGAGCGTTGGGGAATACGAGTTTGCATCCCCAGTTGCTCTTCAAACCACAGAGCTTACGAAGCGTCTCTTCATGCAATACTGGCGCGATCCTTCATACCTCTATGGGAAGCTCTTCACCTCCATCATCGTTGGTATCTTCAATGGCTTCACATTCTGGAACCTCGGATATAGTATCGTTGATATGCAAGATCGGATGTTCACATCGTTCTTGATTCTCCTGATTCCGCCTACTATTGTTAACGCTGTTGTTCCTAAGTTCTACCAGAACAGAGCTTTGTGGGAAGCTAGAGAGTTGCCTTCTAGGATTTATGGGTGGGTGGCATTCTGTACCGCGAACGTCGTGGCTGAGATTCCGATTGCGATCTTGGGAGCTACAATTTACTGGGCGTTATGGTATTGGTAAGTCAATGAACCTCCCTTTCGTCGTGATTTAGGAGCCGAGCTTCTCATCTCCTCATCCACCATGATGTATAGTCGTGCTAATCTGTCCATAGGCCTACTGGATTGCCTGGTGACGCATCGACTTCAGGTTACGTCTATTTGATGACTTTGCTTTTCGTAAGTCTCCCTATTCATTTCACCTTCTGTCGTACACAATAACAAAAGCTAACAAAAACCACAGTTCCTGTTCCAAGCATCCTGGGGTCAATGGATCTGCGCCTTCGCGCCGTCGTTCACCGTAATTTCTAACGTCCTCCCATTCTTCTTCGTCATGTTCTCCCTGTTCAACGGAGTCGTACGTCCTTACTCCCAGCTCTCGGTCTTCTGGAGATACTGGCTATACTATCTAAACCCATCCACATACTGGATCGGCGGAGTTCTAGCTGCTACACTTAACAACACACCAGTCCGCTGCGCTCCCACAGAAGCTGCCTATTTCAACCCTCCACCAGGAAGCACGTGCCAATCCTACGCAGCCGACTTCCTACAGACCGCTACAGGATACCTTACGAATCCGGAAGCTACCACAGACTGTGGTTACTGCCAGTATTCGAGTGGAGTGGATTACATGGCCACTTTGAGCATTGAACCGAGAGACAAATGGCGATACTTTGGTAACTTCCTTGGTTTCTGCATTTCGAACTGGGCTCTGGTTTATTTCTTCATCTACACAGTTCGTATTCGAGGATGGAGTTTCGGTTTTGCGACACTTTTCACTTATCTTGGGAAACTGGTCGATGTTCTCAAGAAGCCTTTCATGGGGAAGAAGAAAAGCGCATCTGCTGAGAATGCTTGAATATAGAGTTACAGAATGGTGAGGGGGGAGAGGGATGGTGAGGTAATAATGAGATGAGATGAGATGAAAATATCTACTTGCTCTTGCGTTTAGCGTGGTGCTTGGAAAATTGGAACTTGAGAATTTTGTTCGAGTATAGTAATTTGAGATTCACATTCAATACATGAATTAGCTACATAGCTACACTGATACCGGAGCATACCTGGATAGTTTGTGTCACTTGACCAACGATACCTCACGACTCCAGACTCCAGACCCATTCTCGCACTATTCCTATGACCTAGTTCTTGACAGTGCTACCAGCTAACTCCTTTCGTCTCCAATACCTCGCTTCTCATTGGTTACCGCACTTACATCAAGGACTAGCTCAGCCCTATAACACTCGTCCCTTCCTTATTAGAGCCTCGAATCCGGGGTCTAGACGTCACTCAGACTCACAAATTCTAGAACAATGCTTCTTGTAGGTAGCTTTGCCCACAAAATTCTCTCTTCTCTCCTGCTAATCTCTATCTCAAACTTATGAATCCTCACTCGTTCCCATCATACACATAAACGTTAATCAGTATACTTACGCCGAATTGCCGAATAATCATGGCACCGAATTATCGTCTAGTCGATCAGACGAAGTGTGAACAATATGGACGTTTCCTGAAAAGCGTTGGCCATTCGGAAGCGAATGGGATATTCTGGGGAGGATTTGTGTTGGTGTTATTCTTGTTGGTTGTGGTGGGGATATTGTATGCGAGTTCTGCTAGACGGCATAAGTGAGTACTTTCTCTCATAAGCTTTCATGCCTTTACGATGGACAGCGATGGTCTTGATCTTGGTCTGATATTCAACCTGCCTGATTCTCATGATCAATACTAGACGTTCAATCTCTTTGAAGAGTTATAAATACTAACATACACCTCTCAGAAACTTCCAAAACGTCGAACACGTCGCACAATGGCACCCAGGCAGCTCCGACGAACCAGACATCGGAAAAGCCCGCGAAAAGCACAACAAAGCCGAAGCCCGTCTCTTCTGGGGCTCTCTCTTCTGCGCAATCGCCATGATCCCCATCGTCATCATCATCGCCTTTGCCGGGCTCTCCATAAATTTCTGTCATCACGAAGACCTCATCTTCTTCTACTGGGGCATCTTCTTCTTGCTGTGTGTAGGAACATTGGTTGCTACCTGGGGACTGTTTTTGAGTCAGAGTATCGAGAATGAACCAGCTTGGAATGTTGCGTTGGGGACTCCGGTTTTGGTGTTTGCTGCTATTGGGCATTGGGCTCATTATTTTATGAGATGGTGCTGGAATAAGATGACGAAGAAGGAACCCAAGGCTGATGCGATGTCGTTGAGACCGTCACACATGGCTCCAAGATAGTAAGTTCATTCGCTGTACGATGTCGGAAATCTTGCTGACATGATAGCCTGCAATCTTGCGCCATTTGCAACGATCCCTCGACTCTTTCGCCGTGGAGCACTAGACCCATGTCTGCGTATCCTAGCCAAGGCTCGACACAACAAGATATGATGAACCTGATCCGCCGAGCACCCCAAGAACGAAGAGGGTCAAGGCAGTCTCAGGTCGCCAGCGCTTCAACTTCCGAGGAACTCCAAACCTCTGAGATGAGACAGATTCGAATTGTCGACCCACCTTCTCCCCATCTTGAGAAACGAGCTGAATAATTGAATACCCAACTTGAGTCCTTACAAAAATATCAAGAAACGTCTTGGATAATTGATTGTTATTGGTCTAAAGTTCGTAAAGCGCTGTGCTATTTTGGTCTACTATAAGCTCATTTCATACATTAGCAATCAGACGGCACGGCCAGCTTTGCCAACCTGGATTATCTCGCCAGTCCGCTGTTCATCACTCCTCAGCACCGGCCAGGACGTTCCACCCGCCTTCACGAACGTCACCTCCAGCTTCGTACCCAGGATCTTGGACGTCGACTTTTCGGTGTCAATAGTCGCGAAGAGGGGTATGACAGCTTTATACCGCTTGGGTGTAGGGTCTGTAGTGACGAGATCGAGGGATAATTCCGAGGGCCGGAAGTCGACTTTGGCTTTCTCTTTGTCGATTTTCTTCAGGAAGAAGGAGGCGATTACTGTTGTTCCGGTTTGGTAGAAGTCATGTCTGTATATAGGCATTAATATCAGTATACTCACCAAACTCTCCTCTCATCGAGGTGAACTCACCTAACACTCTCCAAAACTTCCTCCCCACCCTCCCCAGATCCACCCTTCTTCTTCCCACTCCCAACAAACAAATGCCGATCCTTCGTTTGACATCCCTCAATTTTCATAAACTCATCGAATTCCAACACCCTCCGCTTACAACACGTATATCCCTTACTGCCCTCATGAAAAATCGGTACACCGGGATGAAAAACACATTTCTCTCCCGACCTATCGCCACCCGTATAACTCTCACCACAAGCTTTCCGTCTACATATCTTGCCATTAGGAATCTCGAGACTCGGATCATCATCTTCGGATTCTGGTGGAGGGGGTGGCGGGGTAGCTGTTGGTTGTGGAGCCGCGACGGGTTGGCGCGAAGATGTTGTTTCTGAGATTGGTTTTGTGGTGGGAGTTGAAGAAGAGGATGGGAGGTCAGCAGCTGCGGCATCGCCGGTCTTTTTCTCGAGTTGGGGTGGATGTTCGGTCGTGCTGTGTTTTCCGGTCGTGCAGGGAGGGATGGAGAGGAATTCGTCGAAGGTTAGGACGCGGGGTTTACAGCATTTCCAGCCTGGGCAATAGTTAGTGGGATAATCGACAAGAGAGAAGGGAGAGGAGATACCTTTCTGTCCCTCGTGGAAGATGGGTGGTCCGGGGTGGTATTGACATTCTTCTTCTGGATCGGTGAAGGTCTTTCCGCATGATTGGTGGACACATTTTTGAGCCATTTTTCGCTGCTGTGAGATTGTTGGAAGAGTATGAAGGGGAGGAGAAAGGAGATTAATGACTTGGTGAGGAGAGGGTTGGGTGTTTGTTTGCGTGAAATTCTTAGAAGCGGGCAGAAGCCCGAATTCTGCCAGTCCTGACCGTGAGAGGATTTGGGAAAGCGCGACTGGGGTACTGTATTGGTAGGGAAAAGGGCATTTATGCAATTCGCATCGCATTGCATACTTCACTTCCTGGAAAACTGCAGAACTTGGGTCTTGTTGGTTGCATCGTATTATTCGACCTACTGTGGCAGTCGTGCGTCGCAGGGCATACAACTGGGAAAATGCATCCTTCGATACGACTCCTGCACCAATGTCGAATCACTCTATTCACACGTGCCAATTGCTCATTGTGTACGAACGCGAAAGAGACTTTGTCTTGGGTGTGGGACAAGAGACCGTTTGACTACAAGGAGATTGATGTCATGAAGCCCGAGGAAAAGAAGTGGAAGGATATATATGAATATGATACGCCGGTGGTTGGTATTCGTGAGGATGGAAAGGGGCTCGGCTAATTTGTGATAGATCCATATCAGTCCCTCGAAGGCTGGTGAAGAGCAACCTGAATCGTCTGCTAAGGCGAAGAAGCTCATGCATAGTTTCAATGTTGATCAAGTCAACGAGAAAATGGACGTGGTTGAGGCCGAATCGAGCTGAGGAAAGATTGTATAGTGATATCTGAGAACATTTTTGAATCAGTGCTACGACCACAGTTCCAGACTTCCAAGTATCACGATTGAAGGGACTGAGCCAAGCCATCGAACCTTGAATTGTAGGATTTGATGTAAGAGTAAGGAAAATGTGCAGAAGGATGCGCTTTCATGGATGAAGACGCTGTAGCGGTCCAATCTGGTAGCGAGTCGAGACTATGCTCAGGCATTTGGAATACCTGTCAAACCCTCCGACCAAAAGACCCAGAACGGAGCTTAGGATGTCTGGATATTGGAACATGTTTGTACATAAATAGCTATATACTGGATTGGGAGCATGAGCATTTGCATGCAGCTGTGGTATCGCAATCATCACACCTTACTCCATACCCTCCATGAGCTCTACCCTGTCAAGCATCATTGCTCGTCGTCCAACCCATTCTCGAATCATATCCCATTCCTCGCCCTCCTCTTCTCCTCTCCGCCAGCTTTCTCGAAAACCCCAAGCACCAGCTACCTTATCAATGGCTGCCCGCTCTTCCTCACGTATCCACCGTTCTCTCAACGGCACTCCTTGAGCCCACGTCACACGGTCCATTTGATCATTTGCAGTGGTGACCGCGACAACTCCCACTGTAGCAGTAAGACCCACGTACGCGACTATACCGGCAAATGCAACTTGGGTAGCCAGAGTGGGATCCATGGTGGTTTGTAGGCCAGCAAGCTGAGTAGCAAGGGTGTATGCTGCAAAAGGAGCAAGACCAAGACCAGTAGCCGGGAGAAGACCTTTTCGAACAAACTTTGCTTTTTTGAACGATGTCGCACGATACGTTATCTCAATGATGTCTAAGGCGGCTACCAAGTCCTTCCCATCAATAGCAGCCTGCAAGGCTTTGTCTGCAACATGAACAGGGACAGCATTCGCGACTTTGTTTGGATTTTGCTTCCTAAGCTTCGGCGGAAATGAAGCTCCTTCCACTGGCACCGGCTTATTGGAGTATAGATACAACACTTCTGGGAGTGTTTTCGGCTTTCCTAAAGTCGCTTGTATGTCCACATATAGCTCAACGACTTTCGGCGTAATGAAGATCGTAGGATGACAGACAATACCATAAGCAAGGGCTGATATTTCGTCGGTCATCCGCTTCAGATTTGCTGTTGTTCTGGCGTGTGATACAGTCCTCGAACCCGACTCGTCTAGAGAGAGAAGTGCTGACGCAGCTCCATCCTTCTTTGCTTTGGGGGAAGTAGGTTGTTCGGCATGAAGAAGTTTGGCCATTGCGTAGAATTTCCCAAGCACATATTCTGTGTCTGCTTCTGTAGGTATTCCCTCTGAAGCCAACTTTAGAAGAGCCTCGCCTGTCTCCTTGACCTGTAGCAATACTTTCTCTAGCTCCGCATCCGTGACTTGTGGACCATTCTCCCAATTCGCCTGGGTGGCTCCTGAGGGCGAATCTGGGGCTTTTGCTTGAAGCACATTCGGTCTTGACGCTTCCTGCAAGTATATTCTTCGTCCGGTCGAAAAGGCTCGTGTGGGGCAGAGGAACTTTTGTGATCGGAAGTGCTGCTTGTTCAGCGGTCTTTGAGCTAGCATGTGGTCGCAAAGCTGGCAAATACTCGTACGAGGTTGGAGCACGCGTCTCGACATCTTGAAAAGCTATTCGGGAGTCGACGAGGAATCAATCGAGCTCCAAAGAGGTTTGGACTGTCGTTGCATCGAATGTTGATCCCTGTCGCTTGATACCCCTGCTCGGTGTTAGTCAGCAGAGCCTCAGCCACTTGTGACGACGATGTGTCGATTGAAGTTCTAGGCAACTTATTTCACATACTTTAAGCAACAAACATTGTACTTCCAGCTGGCCGAGCTTGAACTCATCACTTTTGAGTCTTGCTACATGCCTCGCGTTTGGAGATAACGCTCCAACTGATTATTCTTTTTCGTTCATTCGTCTTACACAAGTCTCAGGGAATACACAACGATGCCTCCTCCGCCCCCTCCACCACCTCCCCCGCCTCGTATGTGCAGACACGAACATCTATTCATCCAGAATACTAATTCTGAATAGCTGGCATGGGTGGTCCCCCACCTCCTCCTCCGCCGCCGCCTGGAAATCTACCAGCACGGCCAGCACCAGGCTCAGGAAACAGGGTGAAGGCCCCGCCAGTCGTAGCTAAGCCCAAATGATTACATGGGCTTCACAAGTCAATTCACCATGCTAACGAAGTAATAGGGAGCTCTACTATCAGACATCAGCAAAGGAAAAGCTCTCAAGAAAGCAGTCACGAACGATCGATCAGCACCGATTATTGGAAAGACCCCAGAGAGCTCCGGCGGTGGTCCTGTATCGGGAGCTCCTCCAGTACCGGGCATGCTGAAACCACCAGGAGGAGCAAACAGAGCACGAAGCAACAGTGACCAAAGCAGCAGAGACTCTGGAGCAACGGGCATGGAGCAACCACCACAACTCGGAGGTTTATTTGCTGGAGGCATGCCGAAACTGAAGAAGCGTGGCGGAGGTGTTGAAACCGGAGGTAATAAAACTGTCCCAGGGGTTTTAAAATGGCGACTAACATAAGTATAGCAAATCGCGACTCTTCCTATACCTCAGATCCAGAATCCTCACGAACATCTGCCCCGAAACCGCCAACCATATCAGCTCCAAGGCCACCACCAAATGCCGCACCTCCCATTCCAGATACACAAAATGGCAACGCGCCAAGATTTGCGCCATCAATAGCGAATTTGAGGAAAACAGGCGGACCAAGTGCACCAAGACCATCTTCTTCTGCTTCTATGAAGGGACCCCCTCCTCCCATAGGGAAGAAGCCACCCGCCCCGCCTCCATCTTCTCGGAAACCTTCAGGATTGTCAATGCCTCAAGCTCCACCACCACCCCCGTCTTCAGCGCCTCCCCCACCATCTTCTGCACCCCCTCCTCCGGCCGCACCACCACCACCACCAATGGCAGCTCCTCGGCCTCCTATCGGTGGACCATCAAGATCACAGCCCCCGCCTCCTCCACCGACTTCACCTCCATCGACAAACGGTGCCAGTCAAAGTCTAGCCATGCAAGCTGCCATCAGAGCAGCAGGACAAGCTTCGCCTTTAGGAGCACCTCCACCACCACCGCCTCCACCAAGTGCTTCGGCCCCATCCTCATATAACGCACTATCCCCACCTTCGTCGGCACCATTACCGCCGGTTTCTCGACCTCCACCTGCTCAAGCGCCTGTACGGTCGATGTTAGACCCCAATTCTTACACATTGTCTTCGAATGGGACTTTACCCAAGAGTCCTAGTCCTCACAGGAATCCAGAGTCTTCGAGGGGCTCGCGAATTGTGATCAATGACTCAAGATGGAGATTCCAGGATGAGTCGCAGCTTCCAAAGCCTAGGGACTTTCATGGGGGCCAGAAGAGATACAGGGCAGGAAGGGGGAGCAGTGTGCCTCTGGACTTGAGTGCATTTCAATGAGTAATGAAGCATGGAGGGATTATTATGAACGGAAATTAGACTGAAAATCAAAATGGAATGAGGTCTTCTCGGAGGAGCCTTATACTCGACCACAGAGGTACTGCAGGAAGATGGAGTGGCCTGTCAGCCCATGAAGTGGACGGACAAGCTGGTGAGACTATGAAGATGATCTATGCAGTATGGAAGAAGATATGATTATCAACGACTGACAAGGGCTAGAGACCAGCGTCGATGAGTCACAAGTTGCATCGGCTGGAAAAGCTGCCAAAGCTGAGACAATCATCGTGGGCAGTGGCCAGATTGGAGCGAACTAAAGTAGCAGGGCAGTCCATAGTAAACAGCAACCTAATGTTTTTGGCAAACTGGTCTTGATGCAATGCCCGCCCAATGAATGAAAATGTGATTTTGACGAGCTTACAAAGACCAAAATTTACTTTTCTTTCCCACTCTTTCAGCAATGTCGAGCCGCGAGAGCTATCTAACAATCTAGAGGACCTTGTACGAATGATGCAAACCAACTTTTACACAGCAGAAATATTAAGTTTAGAAGCGGTTTTGACTAAGTATTACCATGGTGATTAAACGTACCTGCCTCTTTGGGCGACTCTCTTCACCAAAAATGCTTGTTGCTCGGAGGTGTTGGATACACAGAACACCTACCTAGGTACGCAGGGCTATGAGATGACAACTATAGATAGAGAGTACTATAATCACGAGATTTACGTTCCAAATGACTTAAGACAATAAGACTCTTGCGATTCACAGCCTCGTCGGCATTGACACGAACTCTTGGCAGATGCGGGCAGTGACGATGGAAAGTACAAAGCGCCGCATTGAAAGGTGTTCTTTTACTCGGCAAAGCTCGAGCTCCGGTGGCCTTCACAATCACCACCTCTCGCTCAGCTTATTTTCTTCCCAACTCTCCTGCCACCAACACATTTATTCCGTCTGCTGGCATATCAGTCTCTCGCTCACTTCAAATCCTAAACCGACAGAGTGATTTCGTGTGCTTCCAGCAGGACTGCGACAATGGCACAAATCCGCGGAACGGCTGGGTACAATCTGGGCGGACAGCAGTTCGGACAACCGCAACGGAACGATTCGATGAACGATCCAAGCCCTTTAGATGCGATCCGCGAGCAGACTGGGAAGATTGAGGATTTCCTAGATACTTTGAGCGACCCAGTAAAGCCGTACGTATTCCTACCCCGCCCCGGGTTGAGGTCAACAAAGGGCTGCTCTCACATGAGCTCACTGAATCACAATTGCTGACATTTGTGTTCTGCAGATATCTACCAGCAATCGGGCGATTCTTGATCGTGGTAACTTTCCTCGAAGATGCGCTTCGAATAATTACACAATGGGGCGACCAGCTCTTGTACCTCCACGATTATAGACACAGTATGGTTATACATTCATTGCAGATGGGAGGAAGCTGACTTTTTGTCCTTGCAGTACCATATGGTCTCACACACCTATTCTTGGTCGTGAATGTCTTGGCAATGGTCTCCTGCTCCTCGCTCGTCATCGCCAGAAAGTACTCTGATTACGCAGTGGGCGGTTTGATTGGCGTTGTGGTTACCCAGGCTCTCGGATACGGACTGATCTTCGACTTAAACTTTTTCCTCCGCAACTTATCTGTGATGGGCGGTCTTCTCATGGTCCTTTCCGATTCATGGGTTCGCAAGAGCAAAGCGTTTGCTGGTCTTCCCGAACTCGACGAGAAAGACCGCAAGATGTACTTCCAGCTTGCTGGTCGTGTCCTCTTGATCTTCCTCTTTGTTGGTTTCGTCTTCTCCGGCAAATGGTCACTCTGGAGAGTCATTGTGGCTCTGTTCGGCTTTGTGGCTTGCGTCATGGTTGTAGTTGGATTCAAGGCCAAGTTTTCTGCCATAATGTTGGTCGTGATCTTGAGCGTTTTCAACCTCCTAGTTAACAACTTCTGGACTGTAAGTCTCTGGGTCTGATACGCAAGGTACCGAAGCTAATATCACGGCAGCTCCACGAGCACCACCCACACAAGGACTTTGCAAAATACGACTTCTTCCAGATCCTGTCAATTGTCGGCGGACTTCTCCTCCTGGTCAACAGCGGACCTGGCAAATACTCCATTGACGAAAAGAAGAAGGTGTATTAGGCATACTCGGATAAAACCAGGGGCATGTGGAGGAAGCAGACTTGGAAAACAACTACTAAGAACCTGGGATGGGTGCCCTGCATTGGGCGGAGTTTGAATCAATCGGGAAGGGAACAATTATCAAGATTTCGATCTTTTGGCAAGAGAGAAAATACGCCTAGGCTATACTCCTGCGTAGCATAGCAGTCAGATTTTCCAGCAAATGTACATTTCGAAAAGTCAGTTCTGGTTACTACTTGCATCACATTTCCCAGGTGATGTAATAATTGCGTTCAATTCCCAAATATCAGCTTACACTAGCCGAATGACTCTTCTAAGCTCTGACATTACTGCTAAATATCTCTTGTCCAGCTCGATGAATTTGGAATATCCAGCTAAGCCCACATTAAAAGCCACTGACAAAAGGTGAGACCTCGAAAAGCCACGGTCGGGATAGACGACATGATGGTTCAGACTAACACGGTACTTGTGTCACATCATCCAATCCGGTGACCTTCGAGATCCACTGCGGCGGTTGAAAAATTAACCTTAAATTGAAGATTTGCCGTCCAATCGGTCATCGATGGTTTCAAATTCAAGATGTGAGCAATTGAAGAGCATAAAGATAATGATAGCCATGTCTTTGGCTTTTGCATTTCGTAGTTTTATCATAGATATTTAGTTTTCTGAAACAAATCCCGATACAGATCTACCGCCCATTAATGATCATAGTCATGACCGTATTCATAACCCATAAAATGAAGATCATGGATACTTTACCTGAGAGCGTCGTCGTTGTCGACGCTCGACATTTTCGAAAGAATTCATACCCTCCTTCTCGAATTGCCATCTCATGTATTCAAGCCACAGTGGCCTTTAGCCTCTCCTTCTGCTGTAGCCACCTCATTGTCGAACTGACCACATTCAAGATGTTCCTCGGCAAGTGCATATAGAGTTAAATCTTGGCCATCTGTCTTGCAGGTCCAACGGGTCGGAGCCAATTGAGTGGGCATCATTGAGGCAGAGTCTGAATTTTTATCCCTTCCTGGGCATTCTGGCCAGGATGTGTATCGATGGCGGCTCCGCAACAGACTTGAAGCCTGTGAGGCCCGGCATGCATATAGACGGGGCCTTTGAGAATCTTCTCTTGATAGACTTGAAGGTTCTCGACTCAGTTGAGATCCTGAAAGATATTCTAAACTGTGATGTGAAGCTCGTCCTGACTTGCGACGATAATGTAGTGCCGATGCTTCGAACGTCTGTTGCCTTGAAATATTCCCTTTGAGCACGATTTAGCACAAAACACCGACCACGGGATTGATCGAAGTGTCATGGCCGAGCTTGTCGCATCGGCCGTAAATGGCCGAACTGGGACCTGGCTTGATGGCCAGAGGACCAACATTTGTTTGATCATGCAATGATCAATGCGTCAATTGCGACCTTTGCCATCTTGAGAATCTCGAGGCATCCATGAGTCTGTTCTCCAAGACACAGCTTCCCACCAAATGCGCCGTACTCCATAGTTCCAGCAGCTGCATGAGTATCCAATAGTTCATGCCGAGTTCGTTGGCGGAATTCCATGTCGTCAACTAGATCTTTCAGACCCTTATGCTTGAAACCACCTTGCTCGTGGCCGTAAATGTCAACTCTGAGCAATGCCCGTACTGTGGTTCGCCATTGGTGAGCAGGCATTTCAACAGCGCTGAAGAGCATTTCCTTCTCCATGCAATTCATCGTGTGTTCAACGGTCTCTTGTTTGCCGCAAAGTCCACCATAGTCCTGGAAACGGAAGGTCTTCGTCTCGCCTCTAAGTTCTGCAGCATCTGTCTCATCGTCAACCATCTTCAGGAGCCTTTGATAGCTGTTGGCTATAATAGGCAAGATAGTCCCCAAGAGCATCGTGTTCTGGAAAGACTCAATCGGAGGGTTTGGATTGTCCAGGACCACGGCTCCACACTGGGCGCACCAAATACAGGCCGCAGCAGTTGCGGCCGCCTTACGGACAGTCTTCAAAGCCGTGACTATTTCGGTTGGAAAGGTTTCAAGCGAGGATAGACTGAGGTACATAGATGGTAAACAACTGCATGGTCCCAGAGGGGCTGGCGCTTGTGGTGTTGAGTGCTCGCTACTGTCAGACGCGGAGGTATTCGATGCACTGAGAGAGGACGCCGCATCTAAAGTTGGCAAAGGACCATCTGCTGGTCCAAAATCGATATCGCCAAAATTGATAGAAGGTCCAGCCATGATGTCACGGTCCCCGAAATGCCAAATAGTGCGTCCATCATTGAGCTTCGACAATTGACCTCCATTCGAGACCTCTGGCTCTGGACGGACGCCATAACCAGATGTGTAGTATGGCTCTGCTACCACTGCATTGCCAGGTATCCCCAGCTCATCAATAATGAGAGGAAGGGAGCCGAGATCAACATTTGGCCCTGAGTTTGAATTATTTTGGTCATCCCTAGCTGTCTCGATGAATTGGCGTTTGCGGGGTCGTCCCATAGGTTTTTGTTCTGAATAGTGGCACACGATATTCTCCCTCTTACAGCGCTCACATGCATCTGGATCTTTGGAGCATGCTAGCTTTCGTGTTCCTGACTTCATCAGTAACTGTGATCATATAATATATACCACACTTACTGCACTCGTCGCAAGCTCTGTGCTTCACGGGCTTGTTCGCTAGAGGCTCTGTGGGAGGCATTGTAGGTTTGTAGCCTAGCACTGCTGGGTCAAGATTCAAGGAGGATATGAAGTTGTTGAAGACACCCATTTGTTGAACAGCTGTTGTTGGATTCAGCCCTTTGAGAGCAATCGATTTGACATAAGTGCGCTAACGAGACTAACTAGCGCTAAGATAAGCCCGGATAAGCCGCGGCCGCATGTCCCGCTATCGACAAACATTTTTTGAGCAGAACATCCAGAAGAGAAATATATTCTACTGTCGTTCCACACAATGGCGCCCACAACGAGTGACAAGAAGAGGAAAGCCATAACTCGAGATATTCCCGAAATATCAGACGTTGAGTCAGAAGCCGAATTCGGAGACGGACTGCTGGAAGGAATCTTGTCGCAAAGCGAAGATTCGGACGACGAGAGCGATGAAAACGAGGAAAGTGATGAGGGCGATGAGGTTGAGGATGACATGGAAGAGCTCGAAGCTCTAGATAGCGATGAGATACCTTCAGAGGGCGAGGATGACGAAGATGGAGCACATACGAAAATCAATGGCACGAAAAGTACCTTGACTGATCTTGTGCGCAGCCAAGCTCAAGCAGAGAAGGACGATGAAGACAAACCCAATTATACGATCACGACCGATGCCAATGGAGGAGAGAGATACGTGTACGAAGAAATAGATCCTGTATATGATTCGGACGACTCGGATGCGGCTGTTCCTACCAACACGATTGGAAATATTCCATTGACCTTCTACGACTCTTACCCTCATATTGGTTATGATATCAATGGCAAGAAGATTATGCGTCCAGCGAAGGGAGAAGCTTTGGATGCATTATTGGACAGTATAGAGGTTCCGAAAGGCTGGACTGGTCTTACAGACCCCGCTACAGGAAAGCCACTAAATCTCAGTCAAGATGAGTTGGAGATTTTGAAGAGAATTCAGGGTAATGAAATGCCAGAGGACGGCTATGATCCTTATCCGGTAAGCCATGATTTCACGAAACGTATTGTCACAAAAGCTAATTTTGCAGGTTACTGTTGAGTACTTTACGGGCATTGAGGAGGTCATGCCTCTTAGTGCAGCACCAGAGCCAAAGCGGAGATTTCTTCCTTCCAAGCATGAAGCGAAGAGGATAATGAAGATCGTTCGTGCCATTAGAGAAGGCAGGATATTACCGTACAGGCCGCCTGAAGAGGAAGAAGAGGAAGAAGAGGAGATTCATTACGATATATGGCAAGATGAGCAACCTCGCCCCGATCACGTTATGAACATACCAGCTCCAAAAGCACCACCGCCAGGTTATGATCTCAGCTACAACCCACCTCCCGAGTATCTTCCATCAAAGTCTGAGAAGCAGGCATGGGAAAATGCCGACCCGGAGGACAGAGAAAAGGAGTACTTACCAACGACGTTTGACGCCTTGAGGAAAGTTCCCGCATACGATAGATTCATCAAAGAACGTTTTGAGCGTTCTCTTGATCTGTATCTGGCACCTCGAGTCCGCAAAAACAGATTAAACATTGATCCAGCGTCACTTCTTCCCAAACTACCAAAGCCTGAAGAACTCAAGCCATTCCCAACGGTGTGCTCGACTCTGTTCCGTGGTCATGAAGGTCGTGTCCGGAGTTTGGCAATCGATCCATCTGGCTGTTGGCTTGCAAGTGGTGGTGATGATGGTACTGTTCGAGTTTGGGAACTGCTGACAGGTAGACAACTCTGGTCCGCAAAGATTGGCGAGGACGAAGCTGTCAATGTTGTCAGGTGGCGGCCAACAAGAGATGCTGTTATCCTCTCAGCAGCTGCTGGAGAAGACATCTTCCTTCTCGTCCCTACGATCAACGATCCGGTGACCGAGGCAGCAAGTCGGGAAATACTTGATGCTGGATTTGGTTATGCTACAAATGCCACGCAAGCTTTGACAGCACATGGTCAGAAGAAAGAGCCTGTTGCAAAATGGACACGACCCGGCTCTCGATTAGAAGACGAGGGCGTTCTCATCAAGATCACAGTACGGACTACAGTGAAGGTTATCAGCTGGCACAGGAGGGGGGATTTCTTCTCAACAGTGTCTCCCACAGCACAAAAGAGTGCTGTCGCTATCCACACTCTCTCAAAACATCTCACTCAAATCCCATTCCGACGACTTCCAGGCATACCCCAAACAGTCCAATTCCATCCTTCACGACCACTCTTCTTCGTTGCCACACAACGAACAATCCGCAGCTATGATTTGCAAAAACAAGAATTAGTCAAGATCATTCAACCTGGCGCTCGCTGGATCTCATCTTTCGACATCCACCCAGGGGGAGACAATCTCATCGTCGGATCATACGACCGTCGTCTCCTATGGCACGATCTCGACCTGTCCACCCGACCCTACAAAACCATGCGATTCCACTCCAAAGCCATCCGTGCGGTCAAATACCACAAAGGAGGCTTTCCCTTATTCGCAGACGCTTCGGATGATGGAAGTTTACAGATTTTCCATGGAAAGGTTGTTAGCGATATGATGGAGAACGCGACCATCGTACCGGTGAAGGTGTTGAAAGGTCATAAAGTGAAGAGTGCATTGGGGGTTATGGATATTGATTGGCATCCTAGGGAGCCGTGGTGTGTTAGTGCTGGCGCGGATGGGACTTGTCGGTTATGGATGTGATATCCTTGTATTGCTGCTACATAGCACTGGCGTTATGGATGTTAGATATCAAGTAGGATCTGATAATGCAAAAGCATCGAACCTCAATCTAGTGTAAAGTTGACATGTTTCTGATCAATCATTGCTTGCAACTGTGTTGATCAGCTTTCGCCTACAACACTGCTTACCAAAAAAATGTATCACTTGCATCGAGAGCACACAATACTTTAGCTTGAGAGAGAGTCCTGCAGCTTCTCCCGTCGTGGATTATCTGGCCAAACTCCAATTCAAGACGTTAAAACTCCCAAACCTCAATCATCAGTAGATGCAGCTGAACAGTCACTGAACTCGAACAGGGAAAGAGAACTTGTGTATGCTTTTTCCATTGCACTATCGACTTTTGCTGAATGTATCTATTTACAGACGCAGTCGCATGGTAATGTGCCCGTTCTCAATAACGAACGTGCTTGTCCATGAATCATTAGAAACGCCATATGATAAACCTCGCTCAAGCATGCCATGCCGTCGACCATCACTATGCATGAAAAGAAAACTCGTAACCCATCCATCCATGAGAGATGCTGAAAATCAGAGCAGAGAGATCCGGAAGTCCAGAAGTCAGAAAGAATCTAGCCTTTATGATGCCAGAACGAATCAGAGCAGATGAAAAGCAAATGTATCTCTTGTCCTCATTATGACAACGTGCAGATCCAACGCCAGATATAAAATCATCCATCTATTGGGAACCAAGACTCTGAGCTTGAATAGATGCTTGGTTCGAAAGCTTCATGAGCTTCTCGCCAGCCGCAATATTAGCACAAGCGTATGCCCTCGACTCCTTGGGGAAGGTGCCATTGGCAGCCCAGAGATCGATCAATGGTTGCATAGGCTCCAACTCCGAAGGTTTCAACATGGAGATCTCGGTGGCGGTAAGGACGAAATGGCTGAAACAGCTGTTGAGTGGCTTCTCCAAGTTCAGGTGATAGTAAGGATCAACGAAATGGGCCCAGTAGAGGTGAGCGTAGACGCGGAACATTTGGCGGAAGATGGTCTGGCAGACGTCGAAGAAATCTTGGGGGAAACCGCTACTCTTTCCAACCCAGTCACCAGGGCCAGAGAGCTCAGAGAGTGGGGCGTTCAGGGTGGTAGGACCGGCAGGGATGGGAGTATTGGAGCCAGGAGTGTTGAGACCACCGGATGCGAAAGTAGCAGCAGCCATGTTTGAGATAGCAGGATTATTGGGGTTGTTGGCGAAGGAAACTCCGACAGGGTCAGTGGGGAAGATGTCGTTGTTGTCAATCTTGCTGGAAATCCATCGTTGCATCAAGGAGATGTACTCATGAGCAGGGACTTCAACAGGCTCTCGGCGAGAGTTCAGCCAGGTGAAGGAGTGGTTGCTAGATGCCGTTAGAAACCGCACAGTTGGGAGTAGATATGGGAATACTTACGCGCCAGCTGACATGCGAGGACAAGTGCAAATTTGCTCACCATTATCTTGTTCCTTGTCATGAATGACACGAACAAAGTGCCAGAGAAGACGGTAATGCTCAACAACTGTATTTAACTGATTAGCCACATGAAGGTGTAACACTTGGCTATAGAACTCACCTTGGTGCGCAATCCACTCTCCTTGCTCAACAGTCTTTGGTCTAGCAGACAGGGTCATGAAGTTGCCTCTCACAATGTGCTTTGCATAACGCTCATCAACCCAGAGAGGCTTCGGGTTAGGAAGGTTATATCTGGAAAGTGGGTCAAGCGGGTTGAGGTTTGGGTTCAAGTTGGGGCCGTGAGCCAGACTGTTGTTTGAATCGTTCATTGACAACGTTTGCGAGAGAGATGGCGAGTTTGGCAGGGGTGGGACTCTGGGAGCCAGGTTTGTTGACGACGAACCAGCTTGGGGGTTGCCTGTAGGTGATGTTGGCGAGGTTGTACTGGGTGGTCCTGGGCTCTTGGAACCGCCGTTCTTACCACCACCGCGAAAGCGGCCAGAACTGCATTTTAGAGTCAGTATGGTCTCAAGGCCATGATCAAGATCTGAAAGAGGAGGGTAGTCGCGATCTCGACGGGCTCTGCGACGGCGTCGAGGCAGGCAGAGAATCAGCAAGAGAACGCTCAAGATGATGTAGCAGCTGAACATGAACGTCAAGCCAAGGGCCCATTTCGCCATGCTGAGAGGCGCGTCTCCTTTGCAAGGACAGAATGATAAGAGCTCCCCTGTGATGCTGTTGTCGAAATCGACGAAACGCAGGCGAGAAATTCAGATGCCCACAAACAAAGACCCACGACATAGAAGTCCATCCCCGAGCCACTAGCTCCAGCCGCAGTGCATCAGCCGCAGCGACTCACCCGTTGTGAAGCAGGGCGGCTGGGGTATATCTTCTCAAAATTTCCACCGTCCTTTCTCGTGACAACACCCGTGACATTGAAGGAAACAGAGGTAAGAACTCACATTCCGTTAAGGAAGTTTGACATAGTCTAACAGCGCGCGCGCAGCAGTTCCATGCGATTCTTCCAGGTACGCCGTATGTTGTTTCGTTCAAAGCTGGGAATGGTCGATCTGAGTGTTGACCTGCCCTCAAGATGGAGGTTGTTGGATAGGAGAAATCCATCACAGACGAGGAGACGAGTACAGGTTAGCGGCTCTGAGGGCGGTGAAGACTGACATGTCGCTGCTTTAGATGGATAATAGCAACGTCTACTACGCAATTGCAATCAGCTGCACAGTGCTTCTTCTCGGTGTGTGCGCTGGTTGGGGGCTTTTACAACAGGGTAGGCACACTGAAGAACCCGTACAACAGAGGCGGGCACCCAGTTTCCGTCAAGCACAACAAGAGGCTCGTGGTGCCCATCGCCAATTTCGTCGAACGAGCGGAAAACAGCGGTATTAGATTTCCATTCTCACCCACTGTTCAGAAAGCAGCGGGCAGAGTTGGACAGGGGTATCGCGAGTTGGCCTCTGGTAGAAAAGGCAAGCTCTACGACTATCAAATCGTGGAATTACAATTACAGCTATCTACAGGTAAGTTGGATATTCTTGGGGAAATTCATAAGGGATGCCGGCTGACATATAATCCAGATTATTTCGAGTCGCTTGCCTTTACACAACCACACTACAGGCTCCAGCGCGAGAACTTTTACTTGAGCGCGTTGAGCTTCGACTACAATGGCTTCTTCTGAAGACGATGATGTTATGGATACCGTGCCGAACGGCGATGAAGATGGAGATGAGGATCTGTTTGGAGGAGATGACGATGACGAAGCGCCAAAGACTCGAGAGCTCAGCGATAGAGAGCTAGACTCGGGCGACGACGAGGACCGCCAGGATCGAGCACCACAGGAGGAAGAGGTTGATTACGAAGGAGGCAGAGATGCGCGTGTGATGGAGTCCACCGTATGGCGACATCCACTACCACGGCCGAGTGACGGAGAGGTAGGTGATTATGGTCGTTAACCTATTGGCACAGCTAACATTGACCAGTTCAATTCTCTACGACTCCCCAAATTTCTCGGCATTGAACCTCGCGCCTACGATGCCTCGACATTTAGAGCTCCAGAAACGGACCACCACTCCGACACTAAATCTGCGAATTTCTCTGCGAGTGCTACAGCTGCCTCTACCATGCGATTCCGGAAAGATACAGCCACCGGCAAGCTGGAGAGTAATACCAATATCTATAGATGGAGCGATGGAAGCACCACAATATCAGTGGGAGACCAGCATTATGAATTGCAAAGCAAGCCTCTTGCTCCACCAAGGGGCAGCAAGACCTACTCGGAAAATCAAGATTCTCACTTCTACCTCGCAAGCCCCTCAATCGCCTCTCAACTTTTACTCCTGATTGGGCATATGTCGAATCAGCACACCGTCAGACCAAACAAGGATATCGAAGATGACGCGCTGGAGAGGTTACAGAAGAGCTTAGCAGCAGCAGCGAGGAGAGGCAATAAGAACGACAAGGGTCCAGAAGTGATTCTTGGCACAGAAGATCCAGAGCTTCAGAAGAAGCGAGCAGAGGTCGCCGAAAAGGAGAGGATGAAAGCTCAACGTCGCCGTGAGACTGCAGCAGAGAAAGCACAAGAACGCAGATCTACAGGTGGTCGCAGTGGTGGACTTAGTCTCGATGATTTGGAAGGTCGTTCAGGTCGGAGAGCACCAACTTCAGGTCGCAAGGCACCAAAGCCTCGCAGTAAGCGTCGTCCAGATTACGATTCCGACGACGATCTTCCAAAGGGCAGAAGCAGAGAGGATGAATATGATATGGAAGATGACTTCTTGGCTCCCAGTGATGATGAGGAGGAGGGCCCTGAAGGAGACGATGATGAAGAGGAAGAGATGCTGGATGATGAGAGTGAGCGTGATGAGCCGAAGGCGAAGAAGCAAAAGACATCCAGAGAGGTTGAGGTCAGTGATGCTGATGCGGATGCGGATGCCGAAGCGGACTTGGACGATGAAGAAGCTCCAGCTGCTCCAGTCGTATCTGAAGCTGCTGGCAGAGGCAGGAAGCGTAATATCATTGAGGATGATGACGATGAGTGAGGAAATGGGTGATTTATGAATGGCGCTGGGGAGGACTGGCGTACAGATCTGGTCTCACTTGGTCTGCGCATTTCACACTCAAACTCGATAATGTAGGAATAGCATAGATGACACCAAAAAGTTACACAGCATAGCGTGGCAGAATTCAGCATGTCCCACAAGACATCGAACATTTAAAAGTTTCAAGATGCTCTGTATAACGCATGCCACAGTTCCCAAATCGTCTACAAGTACTTGATCTCGTCCTCAGAAACGACGATGTAGCATATTTATCAAAATGGCAATAGAGAGCCTAGTATAATACAGAAACACCAATGTATTGCTTGTTAATCTAGTACAGAACATGCAAAATATATCGTTAAGGGAAAACCATATCAGAACCGCCTTCCAAAGATGACAACGGATAAATCCGATCAAGTAAAATAACGTTGTCGCATATTGATACAAGAAAGAATGCAACAAAAGCAGAAAGCCACCCGAACGAAAACAACAAGCCAGTCTGAAAGTAACCTCATCAAAATACCGCCCAGGCCATCATTTCATCAAAAACCCCATCCTGTCCCCAGAACACCAAAAGAAATTCGTTCCAAGCACCGGGTATCAATGATCATACAAACTCGTCAGAACCAGTCCTCTCCTTCTACCATCGTACACCTTTAAACCACCAACCCAACATCACCCAAAACGTTCTCGGCCCACCACTCAATCACTCCCAATTCCCACCTGAACCATCAGTAACACCACTCATAACCATCGGATACTCGTACTCATACACTTCTCCCCTCCCCCCATCCACATCCCCATACTCGCACTCCTCCATCCACGCCCCCGTCTCCATCGTCAACTCCCCCCTCTTCCCCATCCCACCACCACACCCCCCCGCTTCCCCACCACTCCCCCCACTATCAGTAGTAACCCAACTAGGTTTACTCCCTCTCTTCCCCTTACACGAAATAGAAAGCTTAATATCCTGTTGTAAAAACGTCCCGTCCCTCCCGTCACTCCCAATATCATCTCCACCCTCAAGCTGACTATACCCGGATTCAGCGAGGAACATTTTCATCGGGTAGCTCAGGTCGGAGTCGAAGCTTGCTGTTCTGCGGTGTTGAGTTTCGTTGTAGTTTTGTGCTGGGTCGGAGACTAGTGGGAGGTAAGTGTTGCTTAGCCGGACGTTTGGAAGGTCGCGCTCTGGTCCTTCGGGACCTTGGAATGTGTCTGTGGATGTGGCGTAGGAGTCTGCTCTGTTGTTGTAGATGTCGGTTGGGGTGGTTGTGTGATCGTAGTGGTAAGATGGTTGGGGGATATCGATTGGCTGAGAGTTAGTGTGGTCGTAGGATGGAAGGTCATTCTCGGTTAGTGAAACGCAGGAGCAGTTGTCTGCGTTGAAGATTGGAGGACGGGAGGAGGAGATGTTTTTGAAGCATGTGGAACAGATCCATTGGTCGATTGGATCTTCGTATTGGTATTCGTAGTTGATGTCGTCAATGCTGTTGGCCATAGGAAAATGTCGGTACGTGAAAGGCCAGAGGGAGCTGTGGCTTGTTAGTGTTGACAGACGTGGGGGAAGGAGGCAGAGGGTGTGACTTACTAGTTAGGAACTTGGGGTCTAAGAAGAAGGCTGAATAATAACGAAGACAGATTGGCGGTGTTCTTGGATCCTTGGAGGAAGAGCGTGGGATAGACACAAGGGTAGGAGGTGGCGTCAGGCTAGAATACAAGGAAGCCAATGAGATGGTAGATCGAAGAGAGGTATTGAACAATCTAGAGCTATGAATTGAAACGAGGCTGGATTTTGAGATACGTTCGCTGCACAGAGAAGAGATATGAGGATGGGAAAATTGCTGGAGAAAGCTGTTCTTCTTATATCTCTCAATGAAGTGGTCAATCCACCTCCTCACCGTAGTCACTGGCACATCACTTGCACTGCGCCAATCCTCACTTCTCCCTGGGGATATGAAAGGCTTGATCATCTGCCAACAATGCTAGATAACAACGGTACCGGCATCGGAGACCCGTCACCATGGAGCGTAAACTGCTGCCTCGATCCTGTACTGCTACATGATGCAATCGCGCCCTGACTTGGAGCATGATGCACATGCTTCCTTGCAGCTATCAAAGCGGGGGTCCAGAGATGGGGTTCAAGAATGGGGCCAGCTTGCAGAAACGGGGTTCGGGTGCGAGAATTTTGGCAAATGGAAGGAAAGATTGAGATATTTCGAAATAGTTCCGGGGAAAGAACTCCTTCGGCCCCAGTCGATCGACAGCCTCACTTTCTTGGAGCTTTGGCCCTGGCTCCTACGAAATGGTCAACGAACTGCCTTTTCTTTACTAGTGTCTTCAGCTGAAGTTACCCTGCATCAACTCCACCAGTTCTTGGGAGCTCTTGACCGTTGGCCCTATGCAAGGCCAACCCTCCGTTCCACTCGGCTATCGAAGGCGTAACGTGAGCAATCGCATTTCAATATCCCCTGGATTGACAACTCATCTTTACGCATCGTGTATCTAATCAATGGCTGCCACTCAATAGCAACCAGTTCACTATCAGTTCGAATTGAGTTTCTCGGGCGGGTGGATGAAGCAGCGGTGATGTTGATGTTCAGACGAGACCGAGTAGGGAACACAGGCTCCTCGTCCCTTCTTTAGCCGAGAAGCGGCTCCAATTCCATGGCCGGAATACCTCAACCTCCAAACTCTATATCCACATTGTTGACTTCTTGCTTTCAAGTGCAGTGCTTCAGAATGTCCCCGAGCCGTCAATTGACTCATAGTGCTTACTTACCTACCTCGAACACCACGGAGCTCGCCGCCTCCCTTTCATCTCGCCCAGTAAACCAGGCTGTGGCAGCCGGTTTCGGGTGTTGATATGGGTCTTGAGAGAGCCTCACTGCAAGATTGCGGAGAAACGTTGCAAATGATCTTCGCTTTCAGTACGCGAATCGTCGGATGCATGTGCTAGATAATTTCTAGCTGGCTTCTTTGCATCTGTAAAATCTGCCTCGGTCCCAGCTTCATGCGCATCTTCAGCCCTGCAAAGGAATGGCGTCTTGATATCCACTCTTGACAACCATGCAGTTCATAATTAATTCTCCGATACAGTTTTTCAAAAGCTACCCAGAAGAAACGGACCCTTTCACCGTCCAGGTGATCGGGCCGGAAGCCGTCATCATTGTAGTCCGTATACCGATAATGCATCAAATAATACCCCGCATTCGCGATGCTCCTTGTGCCCATGTAAACGCCCCAACGCCCGCAATCATGCATACTCATACCGATCAATACGCAAGCATCTTCACGCCAGCACTAGCAGTACTATTTGCACGGTCCCGCTCTCTCGCTCGCTCCTTATCATTAGCATTGTCGACCGCACTACCTCTTCTCCTCAATCCCCCTGCTTTTCTCCTCCTGACGACTTGATAACCTCGATCAAGCTCCGTCTCAATGGCACATCTAACTTTCAAAGCTCCTACTGCAGGCCAGACACTCCTTTCTCCCCGAAGAATCCAGTAATCGAGACTCGCTTGTGTTGGTGTCTCGAGCAGACGGACGAAGTCGCTAGCAGAGAGTTCAGGGACCAGCGTAACTGATGCCGCAGGTATATGCTCGTCCACCAGGAAACGTCTGATCGACAGAGGCAGTAAACCGAGACTATCGAATTGCTGCAAACGGTGGTGGATCTCCATGGTCATCAATCTAAGAAGACCACCGGTCAAGGAAGTCCGTCCTCCGCGAGTGTAAAGAGGAGACGGGCCGTGCATATCGGACTGGAGGAAGGGAACGAGGTATGGTCGAGCTTGACTAACGATAAAGTGGTTGACATTGAAGAGCTCTGCGATCCGGGACAATGGTGAATCTCTATCCGAATAAGAAGCATGAGTCCATGGACGGAAGGTGGTATCAGACGCTGCAGACCAAGGGACAATAGCCCCTGAAGTATCTTTGCACTTCAAAGTAATGGATCGGCCATACAGAGTTGGAGACGAAGCATTGGAGGCGATGGCGGCTGACCAGATCAACTGGAAAGGTTTCAGTATATACTCTAGAAGGGAAAGATACTATACGTACGACATTGGGCGCTGTCAAGTAGTTAAGCAGATTTGGAACTCCGCCTCTGCCAGTGGTCGCAACAGTAATATTAAGCACTCGCTTTGTCCGATTATAAGCCTCCTCGAATGTGAGGTCTCCCACATTGGCTCTCACACATTCTTCCAGGACTGTCACATCTAAGAAGTATCCTTCTCGAAGAAATCTTCGAACCCTCCGCACCAGGGTGTTCCACCAGCCATGAAATGAAGTATCATCATGACCGTTCTCGAGACTCAGTGTCTTTCCGGTAAAGGCAGAAAGATCAATGCTTTCGCCATCCAAGAATTTGGGTAATTCGTCCTCCGTGTGTATCCCAACTAATGCGGCAATGAGGGCCCCAGTGGCAGTGCCTGTGATGATTCTCGGCAGAAGACCACGGGAGAAAAGTGCTTTCACAACTCCCAAATGACATAGCCCAAATATTGCCCCTCCTTGTAGCACCAGTGTACTCCTTCCAAATGCCTGTCTAGTATCGTGGAGCAGGTCGAGCTTTGCTTGGCTGCTGAATCCAGGTATTATGCTACTCCCATCGTTACTAGGAGATGTTGGCAATTTGGTGACATCCGCAATAGCTTGTGCCACCTGTGTGATGTAGTCCTCGATCAGCAGTTTCGTTCCTGCAAAGGCTCGATTGAACAAACCCGGTGTAGATATATTGCCCAGGTTTCGTACTAAGCCTGACCTCAGCAGATTGACTAAGTGAAGGATGTCCCCTTCTTCTCGAGCTATGATGATCGACTGTAGACGTTCGTGGATGAGGCGGTAGTCGTAGTATTTGGAGGTAGGATTCTGGCGCCTATTACGCGTATATCAGTATGTGATTCCTCGCATTCCATCCAGTGGTTGACTGTACCATAAGTCATTGCCCAGCAGCACGTCGAGCTGAAATGCTGCCTCCTCCCATTCCTCGTACGTTTTCGCGTCCCGCAATATCTCGAGCCATATCTCCGCAGGCTTTTTCTTCGTTAGCCACCTCAGGAATCTCTATTGTACCATTAGTTCTCACACCTTTAATATTACAAGGGTCTACCTACAATCTGCCAAAAGAGGAGAACATCGAAGAGCAGATGCCAAATGGAGTTGAAGACGCCCGCCATACTGTCAACGTCAATTGAAAATTTGCGGTCCGCCCAAGCTAGAATTTGAGCCTCCGCGACACGACTACATCATCGAAAATATGAGGCATCTGCAGACCGTTGGAACGTTCGTTGACGTGAGGAATGTGGGAGAAGAAAGCTCGCCATGTTCACATGTGAAGGACAAGGTTCATCGAAGCACTAGCGCTTTACCCCGGATATCAGACGAAGTCATTGTCTTGCATTTTCGAGATCCCTTCACAATTACACAACATCTGAGCATTCTCATCCTCTCCTCCGATTGAAGTACATCAGGCATTTGAATTTACCTATTTCAACTTTCAAAACACAAGATTTGCATTTGAGGCCCCAAGGCTTCCGCCTGCACTGCACTTGTCCTTGCAAAGTCCAAGTCTTCTCGTCCTCTTCATTATTGATTTCATGCTTGTTATTTGAAGTTGTTCAGTGAATTCAGTCAGGCTGTTTGCTTTTAAGAGGCTACTGTTATCACTCCAGGGTTCCTTGAGCGCATCATGTTTCGATCGACCAAACGGGTTTGAGCAAGCGCGCAGTTGTTTCAAGCACTGAGGTACTTCGAACTTCAAGACTGCCATTTCAAGTGACAGGACAGGCGAACACAGTGCAGGAAACGCCATCAGAGTAATATGCAAGCATTGGTATCTTCATCTAATTCTTGTTTCTGCCTATGCTAATCATGGTATCATAAATTACCTATACATTCCACCACCAAAACGACAGAAGAGGATCGACCTCGTTGTTCGTATGAAAGAAAGTCTGAATCTAAATACAGCCCACCCTATGCATCCCCTAAGAAGGAAGCCCAGAAAATATACATATGAAACCAAGCCCACGTCTATAACTCAGAGTCAATTTAATATCCACTATCCCATTGCTCATCTTCACTCTTAACCATCTCCAACACAGGCGTTCTCCCCTCGGCCTTCTTCTTTGCCTTTCGCTCCTCCTTAGTTACCAGTCGTGGCGTAATGGGCATAAGTGGTGTGAATGGTTGATAAGGACTATATGGCACTGCGCCAGCTGACCAAGGAGTCTTCAGCCCAGCTGTGTTCGGTCCGTGATGCGATGGTCCTGTTCGTTCCAAGACAGTAGTCTTGGTTGATGGCACGAAAGAGGGAGATTGCAGTGGTTCCGCAAACTGTCGCAGTGGGAGGGCTCGAACAGAGGAATTGTTCGAGGCGGATGGTTGAGGGGTGGTTTTCTGGGATCGTGGAGGAGGGAATAGTGGTGTTTGAGATGTTGCCGACGAAGCGGAAATAGGGTCTCTCTGAGATGATTGAACCGAAGTCTGTGAAGGATTCGCTCTATGGGTCGGTGCTTGGGTATATGGGTTCAAGCTTAACGCCTGGAGTTGCTGATCGATGCTGCGGTCCGATGGAATTCCGCTGGAGGTGTTCCGGGAATGAGTATATGGAACTTGGTCTCTTGGCACTGGAGGTGGTGGTGGTGGATTATAATATTTCGGTGTGAGTGGCTCCTCATCGGAAGCTGCGCTCTGAGGGAAAGTGGCCGATAGTGGTGTAGCCATTGGGGATGAGATGTTCATTGCCCTGAGCCCCTTCTTTCTTGGCGACACAAGTGCTGAGATAATAGAGGAGGCTCGAGACCGTGGCTTTGGATCGTTGAAGTTGAGATTGGAAGGTGCCTTGCGGACTTTCTTCCCTTCTGATGAGCCGACTCGTTGCGGTGCTGGCATTGGGACTGGACCCGTCTTCTGCAACGCTGGTGGAGGCATCTCCTTCACATTCACGCCTGCTGCCTTGGCCTCCTCCTGCTCCATGACATGAGCGTATATATCTTCCAAGTCTCGGTTCAACATCTCGCGGTCTGCTTCGACGATTCGAGTATCGACGTATGGGTCTGTGCCTGGAGGAGTTGTTGGTGATCGTTGAGAGCTGGGGAAGACGTATGGGTTCTTGGTGTCGTTCTCTGGTGAAGGCCAGGAGAAGTTTCGAGGACCACCTCCAGGTGTGATAGGGGACGGGCTGAATGCGCTGGTTTTGATAGGAGCTGGATGTACCATTTCAATATCGAGAGCTTTGGCAGCGCGCTGGATTGAGAGACGAAGTTTTCGTCCGATGAGGATGAGAGCTACTCCGACAATACAGACAGAGAATAGGTAAGCTCCAAGTATTGCTCCAATCTGTGCCGGGAGGAGTGCTGGGTCTCTTGAAGCGTTCGCTGCTCCGGGTGGTCCTTCTTCAGGTGATGGTGCTGGATACCAGTCGATGTTCAATGGGTTCTTCTTTGGAGGATCGTAGAGGATGTTGGCGGAACTTATATCAGAGAGTATGATGAGGAGGAGTAGAGATGGATTGATCGCTGTCTCAGTCCCCCTATGCATATTGCCACTCTGTTACCTTTCCCAGAAGACTTCCGCACTACAAAGCTTCAGCGCCGAAGGACGAAACGTCTGGCGATACAAAGGGAACATGGAATCGGGTCTTTCTCTTCCCAATGTGGGCGGCTGTAGGTGATATACCAGGAAGCCGACGTCCACCGCTGCATCGTGTCAGTCGGCGGTACAGGCCAGAACCCGGCCTCATTGGAGGACAGCATGATGGGCTGAGAGGGGAGGATCTGTTTGGTGGATGAGGCCGGTCAGGAACTTGCATGAGCCCCAGAATAGCGCCCGGATGTGTGTGGTGTTTTGGTGGTTTTCTGGTCCTGCTGGATGTTCCCCTCAGTATGCAGGAAGCGTGGTGAGGGGTGTGGTTGGTTGAACGATCTGCCTGTAAGCGCCCGGGCTGGGATGGGTCAGGGGTTGCGGTCAGGGATTGTGCAAAGATTGGCTGAAGATCTCGACCGTGCTCAAATATCACATCAACGACACCTCTCATCACAAGTCACCTCAAATCACCGCATTGAGAGAGCGCCAAGTGCGAGCAGGAATGGTCCCATGGAGTGATATCTATTGTTTCCGTGCCTCCTCTGTGCTCGTTGGAAAACTTAAATGCTTCATTATGCCTCCATGAAGTGTGATGGCGGTTCTCATAAGTCAGATGTTTCGATAGCATGGGAGGCTGGAGCTGACACCATGTGATTAGATTGCCGACGGAGTGACAATGCCCTAGCATGAAGTCCATGCATGGTGATATTTATCTTCATTGGGTGCATTATGCGATATTGAGTCGAGGTACAAGGTGCCTCCTGATTTTCGTTGAGAGGGAAGACAAGCTTGTATTGGATTTGATTAAAGATGTTATCTCAGCTGGTACGAGTCAGTGATCCAGACGAATTGCAACACTGGATCTATTGGTTGTTCTTGAATGAGCCCACGTTTTTCAATTCTGATTAGCCAATTGTATCTGGCATTGAACCTCTTTCCATAGTTCGTCTGTCTCCACCTGTGATATGAGCGTACAATGGACATGCCTGGAAGATGTCCTGGCGGTAAGGAATGGAGAGCAACTTTTACGAATTTAACAGCATAAACTTCGTTCAAACCAATCTAGCACTCTTATACACACAGGTATGAGAATTTTGTGTGCTGAATTTTGGCTCAAGCTGCAGTTGTATTGATGCCTTCATCAACAAACAGGCAGTTATTCCAGGAAACTTCCGACGCAGAGTCAATTACGTCGGATTATCAAGATATTCATTGCTACAGCTGTCATTATTCTCATTCTTTTCAAGTCAGTCATGGAGTCCGGACCTGCGGAATTGCCATCATGCTTTCCGTCCCTGAGTAGCACGGCGGAACTTTGGGTGTGTTTGGTTGGCTGTTTGCTCAATTCTCCGTCGTGTCTTCCGAGGTGTCTTCCGATGTGTCCTCCGAATTCTCATACTTCCGGAACTGACAGATATTCAGAACTATGTCTCCGTGATTTCTCTCGCGTACGTTCATCCCTACCCTCCCTATTACTCTCACACAAGTCCAACCTATCAATCAAATCTTGCCTCTCCAATTCATCCAATTCCTTACATATACTTCTTACACCAAGTTTGATGCCCAGCATTATTTCCCAGTCTTTAGATGTCATATTCAGCATATTTGCACCTGGCTCTTTAAACCTACAGGCTATCTCAATAGCCCACTCAGGAGTAAAATGCAACTGTTTTTCATAAAAACATTTTATCCAGACCACGCATTCAAATCTGGTCCATGCACGACATGGTATGGAATCCCAGTAGATGTCGGACATCATTTTGTCGTATAGCTCATACTTGTTCAAGTTGCTGTTCTTGATACTTAGTTTTCGAAGGATGGTGTCGAGTTCGGGCATGCGCTTTGTGTGTTCTTTAGAGCTCTCCCTACCATTCCTGATAAGTTTAGGCACTGGACTGTCCTCGAATGCGAATTTTACTTTCCTCGAGAAAGTCGACAATTCTATATCGCTACAAGATGGTGAGAGTGGCTGGGTGTGCCTGAATACGAGACGTTGCCCATTTTGAAGTTATCTGATATTCAAGGAAGATATTGTTCAAACGTTACGTCTTGCTATTGAGGAATAAAGAATGAAAGAATGTTTCATCTTTGATACTACTAATCTTTCGAATTAGACTGATGTTCTCAAGTATTGGTAGCGATGGACCATCCCGCACCGATCGTTCTTTCTAAGTAAGTGCCGATTTACTAGGTCCAACATTGCATCAAGAAAGGAAAGGACGATCTGGCGATTCAATGGTTAAGAATCGAATATCTCACTTAATCTACTATTCAACTTTGGACTTCATGATGCAGCAGAAAATAAGACCAGGACCATCTGTGGTTCTACTCGTGTTCAAACCCTCTTCGCTTAGCGGACCCTTCATCCCCAGAAAATCGGGAGTCCCAAAACACGTTACCAATATCATAACTATCCAAAGTCAAAAAGAAAGAAGAAGAATGTAGTGAGAAGAAAAAAGGAAAAGGGCCAAGAGCTTATAGAACGTTTGTGGGACTATTCCGCTTCATAGCTTTGGGACCGGACTTGACAAGTTCCCGCTGTCACATCTTAAGCTTTCCCATTTTTAGGCAAGGAGGCTTGAAAGTACCCGAATCGCGGGATAGTAGGACACGTAATCAAGTATGAACAAGTTGTTCTAGATTGCAGGTGCGAGGGCGGTCTTCCTCTTGTGTTAAATCACATGATCAATCACCACAGACTGAGAATGGGTATCTTGATAGAATGAATGTATGTCCCTTTGCTGGCTATTCTTGGAAGACGAGTCTTCAGCTTACAGTTTAGGATATAATCCAGACAAGAAGTGAAATTATCTCGGTGTTCGAGACTCCACAATCAAATTATTCCACAGTGTCTAGGATATCCCTCTCTGCGACGTCCAGCCATTGAGCACCGCCTTCCTCATTCCCATCCACATCACTTACTTCCTGATCTTCCTCTTCGTGCTCCTCCTTTTGACCAATCAAACCTTCTTCTTTCAACTCCTGTATCCTCAACCAAAATGACATAGCACCCGGACCCCTGTACTTTCCACCACCACTACACAACTCAATCCAATCCTCCTTCTCCATAATCAACAACCAAGATCCAGACTCAATATAGTGACAAGCAATAGTAGTAGCTATATCACTAGTCATACAAACCACCTCCATCAAGTACCTGCGAATCCAAATGATGCATTGCATACGATTCCAATTTTTGTCAGGCACGCTATCTGAGCGTATTTCATCGACAAAATAGCCGAGTTGCTGATATTGTCGGTTACTGATCTGTTTCCAGTTCATTTTGAGAGCTTGAAGTAGATTATCGAGCCTTAAGCAGCGGTTTTCATACTGGTCTTCCGTTTCGGAGGGGAGGCGTTCGAGCTCGAGATCGGGCCGTTGGTAGGGAGGAATTGGACTTGAATTATCAGATGGGGTCTGGAGCTGTGGAGCAGATGAAGGTGTATGGGAGTAGACATGAGATGTTTGATTACCCATTTTGTAGGAGAGGTCCTAGGTATGATTGTTAAGAAAGTGTGTAAGAACTTGATAATTTCATCGATTGAACTTTGAACGGTGTGTTGGAAAGGCGCTACTGGAGACTTGGGATTGAATTGTCAAGCTCCCGCATACTTGTCCTGATCCATTTATCACTACCTTTCACACAGACTGATCCCACGAAGCGGCGGGTTCGGGTCAAATATACCATTCTTTGATGATTATCGTGCTATATTTACTTGGAAAGAGACTCGACACCGGTATCCGAAACTTCAACCTCCTTCATATCAACCACATCCTCCTTAGTAAACTCCAAAGCATTATCTCTTGTGCTCTCTTTCTCTTCTTTCTTGCCAACAAGACCTTGTTCCTTCAAATCTTCCAGTCTCCTCCTCAAAGACTTACCTCCGCTTAGGAATTGTGTTTGCCAGTCCTGACTCTCCATATCAAGAAGCCAATTCCCATCTTCCTGAAATGTCCAAGCCATATCTGAAGCTTCTTTTGTGGCAATTCAAAGTCTTTCTATAAGATACTCCCTTATCCAAAGAACACATTCCACCCTGCACCAACCCCTACTTGGTACACTATCCCAATAGATATCCCGGAACTTTCGACCGATTGTTTAGTACTAGTCGTTGTTGTATGTAGACCAAGTCTCGTTCATAAACTGGTCAGTATCGTAGCAACGGTCCTTATATTCCTCATCGGTTTCGGAGGCCGTGCGTTCAAGGACGTATCGGGAAGAAGGTGGTGATGAGGTGAAGATTCGGGAGGTGTGATTGCCCATTTTGAGATCTCCTGTGATATGGTCCGCGAATGTGATAGCATTGAGGTGATTATGATTTCGAATAGTCTGAGAGAATGACTTTAATGCACCAGATCGGTTGTGCTGATGGTGCCCTCGTTACCAGAGTCGGCAGTTTTAAGCTCCCGCAACCTTTCCACAACCATCTCAATCTCTCAATCGAGAATCCATGGTATCATAAAAATTGTTCTGGAGCGCTTAGCATTCAATAAGAGGCTTTCTACGGGAATATGGTGCTCGCGTAACTTTAGTAAAGTGAATTTTCTCAAACGGCTCGAACTTCTATCTCTGAGACACGACAAATTCCAAGCTGATGTTCCAGCATATTTGACCACATTTGACATTCGCCACCCAAGAAACTGGTTTAAAACATGAGTCACTAGACCAGTTTGTTGTTCCGCAAAAGGGAAGGTTCCAAATCAGCGCAAGACAGTAGACCCTGTATGAAAAAGCATATAATCATATCTCTTGATATCCTACCCAGACCTTCAACCAAGATTCATATCACTAAACTAGTTTTCCAGTCAGCTGAAGCTCGCCATCACTCAGTAAGAACCTATCAACGCTGAAAGACTAACAACTCACCTTCTCCACGTTACAACTCAACTCTTCAAAAGCATCCAAAACATCAAATCCCATTTTAAGCAACACATCCCTCTCCTCTTCCCGCACCCAATTCAACACCGCCGCCGCGCCCCTATGCGCCTTATTCTGTCTGATCCCTAATAATGCCAAGCCTTGCAACACAATCGCCGCTTGAGGACTGTTCGGAACGACTGGTGCTAGAATACCTCCAATACCCCCCTCTCCATTACCATTACTGCTTTGTCCCGAGAGAACAGGGATATAGGTCGAGAGAGAAGAGTTGGGTCGAGTGATGATTACTGTTCCGACCAAGGTGCCATCCACAGGAGATTTTGCGCGTACGACGCCGCATGACTTCTCGTCTGAGAGGGCGAGATGGTATAAAGCAAGGACTTCAGGACCGGAATGGGTAGCTACGTGTTCCAGGACTGTCTCTGCGTTCTCCTCTCCGTGAATCAGGTCGAATGAAAAACTAACTCGCTGAATGGATGCAAGTAGGCCATCTGGAGCTTGCCAGTTTGCGAGATTGCGGATGGTGAGCGTATATAGTAAACGTGGGCTTGAAATATCCCATCCGTTTGCCGCGAACCATCGTTTCAACCTCTCGCCTTCTGTCAAATCAGACATTGGGATGCCAGGGAATATGGTGGGGAAGGGGGTCCCCAGCCGTAGCGTCTTGATGCCTGGACGGGAAAGTAGACCTCGAATTGCACGCTGATGGAGGGAGTGACCTATTGAGAGATTGCGTTTGGAGGGATCCACAAATAAGGTGCTGACTATGCCGAGATGATGGGCTGGATAGTAGTATGTAGAGCAGAAACCGAAGAGAGCTTGGGTGGAGGAGTTGCGAACTACGTAATGGAGTTCTTCGATTGGATCCGTGGAACTCGTAGTTGCTGATGACTGCTATTTTTTAGAGCAGACGGAGTTGGGGTCGTGGAAGATGGACTTACGATTTCGAAGGCCGCTGAAGTTGCGCCTGATAGACCGGTTTGAGTGCCTGGTGGGCAAGTCTTATCGATGGCTTTGATGAGAGCCGACAGGCCTCTGTGATCTCTGTCGTGGTTCCAACCTTCGACCAGCCAGTTTTGTCGCGATTTTTGCACTTTCCTGCTCTTCCTCAATGTACCAGGTAATGTTCCTTGTGGTACGTACTCGCCGAACAATGCTCTTACTAGAGCGCTCATCGCTGTCTCCGTGAAGTCAAAAGTGCAGACATATGTGCCGATCGACTTATCCATCGCAAAATCGTAAGGGGAGCTGACTGAGACAACGATTAAGGATTTTTTCTTCCCACTTGCACTAAGCATGGAGCACATCATCGCGACATGCTTGGTAAACCCATTCTGGTACAGATTCCTGTTTGCATCTGCTGTGACAATGATGATTGCTGCTGCTCTATTGATCAAGTTCTCATGGACTGGCCGAACACCATTAGCCGTGTATGACGTGTGCAACAGCTTTCCATGTCTCTGCCTTGCTAAAGAACGGCCGAGCTCCCGAAAAACCCCTTCGCCACTCATGATTGAGGATCTGTGGATCCATTTGTCGTGCTCGTTTGGAGCATCCTTTTTGGCATTCTCTGTCATATTTTTTGTTGCAGCTGAAGCCGGGAGAGGCTTGACTAGCGGCGTCAAAAGAAGCAACTCTTCCTCGGGGTATAAAGTGTTCGAAAGTGGCAAAAGATGACCTTTATCTCTCATGACCGTTATCGAATTGTCGTATGCTTTCGTTGAAAGAGCAAGATGACTAGGATGAAGAGTCGCCAATTGACTGATTCCTGGCGGGTTCAAAGCTTTGTGCCAGTTTGTACACTTCGACTTCAAAGTAAGCACACGCCTCAGTGAAAGCATGATTCGCTCGCGCGAGATCATATCGTTCTCAATGCCGAGCTTCAGTCCGGCCATAGCTTCCTGCTGGACCGCAAATGATCGGCAGAGGAGAACAAGGTCACAACCTGCTTCCACCGCCATGACTGTACCTCCTCGGACGCCAATGTCGTGGCTCAGAGCTTCCATTTCAAGACACTCGGATATGGTAACACCATTAAAACCAAGATCATTTCTGAGGAGGTCGTCAACGACTTGGTCACTAAGACATGCATGCATAACATTCATACCTACGCCAGTCAGTCAACAGATATGATCATGAATGAAATTGACTTGCTGGCATTAGTCATGGCACATCCACCGACCATCATAGCATCAAGTCCTTCTCGAATAGCATTCCTGAACGGCACCAGCGCACTCAAGCTGAGTTGCTCGATTGTTTCGGTTATGATTGGCATATCCAGAGATGATCCAAGGAAATCCAAGTTGCCGTACGATGGGAAGTGCTTTCCACATGTCGTCAGACCAGCATCTTTGTAGCCATTCATAGCCGCAATGCCATATTGTGACACTTCTTGAGGGTCATCTCCAGTGGCTCTGACGCCAAGAGGTTGATATCTTGCGTTTGTCAAGACATCCAACACAGGACCCATGATCATGTTAACGCCAACAGCTGAAACCTCCTTCGCTGTAGCATTTGCGATCTCATAAGCGACTTCAAGTGATCCAGTAGCTGCAATTCCCATAGCACTGGGAAATTGGCAGATGTAGTCCTCATCGAATAGACTATTGACTCCGCCATTTTCTTGATCCAAAGCAATAAGTAGTGGTACAGGGTGGCCGGCTTGGTGCGCGATGGTTTGGAGTTCCTGTACGAGTTTTGCTGTCTCTTGGGCAGCTATATAGAGATATCGTAAGTATATACGCTTCAGACATATGGAACTAATGCGTTGAGCGACAAATACTATGGCTGAAGCATTTTATCATAAAACCACATGTCCAAGGATGGTAAAGAGAAACACGTGCATAAGAAGACGACCGACATTGGCCCAAAAGAAGTGACGAGAGGGTCCAAGTACGTAACAGAAGCATAGAATACTTTTCAAGTTCTTAGTGGTCAATAAAATAGCCCCCAAGTGATGGTCCTCGATTAGGGTCCGGATCTGCGGCGTGACTTCTGTTCCTTCCCAACCTGTCAAAAGTCGCCGTTAGTTAATGCTACATAGACAAGCTGTCCAGGTCAAGATGTCGAACACTTGACGGGTAATTGCCGAGGGAAAGGAGAGCGATCAGGAGGCTTTACCCATGAAGAACAGCTGTCCCATGGCCCTATCAAGTCAACACTTCATCACGCGATGTGAAGCTTCTTCACTTACCAATCGAGGTCCTGCCATAGCGGGTCCAGTTCATCAGGCTCAGCAGCCTCCATCTTCACTTTGACCTTGTCTGACGCCGTCTTGAGCAGAGGCTAGGGACCTTATGGCGGGGAGTTCGGTACAAGCACGGCACAACGTGGTGTGGTGGTGGCGGGAGCTCAAAGCGTGTGCATGTTCATGTTCGGTGGACAGTGGACACTGGACATGTTCAGGAACAATGCAACGTCTGGATGGCGGGTGTGTCTCATGAGCCTCATGGTTGACTGCGGCACTATCAGACGTGAATAGCGGCCTAGTGTGGACGGGCGTCCAGGACGAGATAGGCTTAGCCTGGTTCCCGGCAGCCTCCCACTCCAAAAGAGGATTTACATCACGTGGCTGAGCCGCATGGTCCTCGGCAAATGCAGGCGAACAACTCAATCTTCACTTTCTTCCTCATCTTAGCATCCAAGCATCCATATCAGCCTCAAGAAGAGAAGATATGAGCATGAAAGTACCCAGTGTTCTACACTGATTCATGCATCCATACAAAGATTGCGTGCCTGCCTATCATCCCCGTTTGTTTTCCTTCATATCGATGCCCGGTAGATCCGGCTTTTGCCCGATCATTGCGACGTTACATCTCCACCTCCATTGACTCCCAGTCCCGCGTACTATTGCGATCCATATCACCAATTGTGGTCCTTTTGCCTCTACTCCACTCTTGTAGGGTCTCGACGCCATATGGAGCCATGCTATCTTTTCAGTGGTCGTTGACAAGTGAGAGATATCCAAGGCAGGTTTCGAGCTTTGCATCAAGCTCATATCATTCATGGTGTAGTAACCAAAAGGTACTGTCGTTTGACAACCACTGTTCTCTATTTGCTTCTTCAAGTTCTTCTCCTAGATTTCATTCAAGATGCCAATCGCAATTCCTACTGGAAAGGAGAAGATTACAAAGTTTACGGATTGCAAATTGGTCAAGGGCAATGATTTGGTAGAGCAAGATCTCTGGGTCAGCTCGGAGACGGGAAAGATTGTCAGAAGTCAAGAAGTCTTCTATGGCGAACAAGTTGTTCCAGACATCACAATCAACCTGGGAGGGAGAATTATATCGCCTGGCCTAATCGACGTCCAGCTCAATGGAGCTTTCGGATTCAATTTCTCGCAGATACCAGAAGATGCATCGACATACCCGAAGACGCTAAGACAGGTCAACAAATCCCTGATTCAGACAGGAGTTACTTCGTATCTTCCAACGCTCACTTCTGAGACACCATTTGTCTATAAGCACGTATGAAATCTCCCTACAAGTTGACGGAGACGTAATCTCGGATGGGACACTGATCAACAATAGGCACTCCCATATCTTGGACCCTCAGGATTCCACCGCATAGCCTCAGACGGCGCCGAGTCTCTAGGAGCGCATTGCGAAGGCCCATTCCTCTCTCTAACCAAGAACGGCATTCACAAGACCGAGAACATCATACCCGCCAACAATGGCTTCAATGACCTCCAAGCTATGTAAGTCGATTCTCGAATATGTCCTCGGACTCTCATGGCTAGTGTCAAATGGCCAAACCATATTTGAACTTTCTACTCTGAATCATGTAGGAAATATACTGATTCTGACATCTTGAATAGGTATGGCGCTCAGTACCTCGACCCAACACTCTCCCCTTCCGGGGCCATCATAAAACCAGCAACCATAAAAAAGATAACCGCTGCTCCCGAAGAAGCATCAATGATGACTACCATCCCAGAAATCACATCTCGAGGAATTATCTACTCAATAGGCCACACAGAAGCAACCTACGAAGACGCCTCCCAAGCCGTCGCTGCCGGAGCAACCATGATCACCCACCTCTTCAACGCCATGCGACCCCTCCACCACCGCAACCCAGGCGTCTTCGGCGTTCTCGGAATAGCAGAGTCCCTCCCGCGTCCATACTTCGGCATCATATCCGATGGTATACATCTCCATCCTACATCTATAAAAATCGCATTCAACGCCCACCCAGATGGATTCATACTTGTCACGGATGCTATGCATCTCGTTGGTCTGCCAGACGGGACGTATGAGTGGACGAATGGGGAGAGGATTGTGAAGAGTGGACCGAAGTTGCTCTTGGAGGGGACAGATAAGATTGCTGGTAGCTCGATTACTTTGATTGAGTGTGTGACGAACTTTTTAAATTGGAGTGGTGCGAGTTTGCCTTTGGCGCTCAAAGCTGTTACTTCAACGCCTGCCGCGATGCTTGGTCTCTCGGGCATCAAAGGAAGTCTGGAAGCGGATGCTGATGCTGACTTGTGTGTTTTGCAAGAAGAGGTTGATGCAACTGGGAGGAAGAATTTGAGGATTGATCAGGTGTGGAAGTTTGGTACCAAGGTTTGGGATAGAGATGTCTGAATAGAGTCTTGCCGCTGTTCTGCGAGTCTGATACTTTCAGTCCCCACTGATAGAATGGGTCTGGGAATCTGAAAATCGAGGTGCGAAACCCTTGTAAGACTCAGGATTATGTTAAACGGCAAACGGCAGAAACGCTTTCCGTTCTTCTCTTTCTCTACTGTGCTTTTTTCGTTCTTTGGTTGCAACAACACTTTGGTTGTGCTGTTGCAAATAAAGACACAAAGCAAGACTGACATAAGAGTTTCAGCAGCTCGCCTACTGTACAAACAGAGATCCTTTCAATGCAAGACTGGCATAGAGCTTCAGCAGCTTGCCTACTGTACAAACAGAGATCCTTTCAATGCATGACTGGCATAGAGTTTCAGCAGCTTGCCTACTGTACAAACAGAGAGCTATGCCAGCAGCTTGTCCCCTGTACAAACAGAGATCCTTTCAACTTACGATCTTGTCTTACTCGTTTTCAAACCGGGGAAGCTTAGGCGGTACTTTTAACGTTTGTGTCATAGGAGGCCATAGTCAGTTCCAGCAGATACTTATCCCCCCAACATGGACGCAGCCAAGTGGGCAGAGGTGCGTACAGCTCTGCAAAGGATCAGGGGAGGCGGGGTGCTCGTCGATATCGCTTAGTGCTCCTACTGGGGTTACTGCGTTGTCAAGTTCGTGTTCCTGTGCCTCTTGACGGTTTGGCGAGTGTTCAGGACATTGTTCTTCATGTAGGAGGATCTTGCCAGAATTCTTTGGGGGGCAGTATGGATCAAGAGCAAAGATGGTGGGAGATCATGTGCGGGCAGCTTTGTTAGGATAGGAAGTTAGCTGTGGGATGTGTTGCCCCTCCTCTGGTAGATAATCACAGGACCATCTCCCATCTCTCATCTCTCCATC